>CM044965.1:23678164-24048164 GCA_024516035.1 Bactericera cockerelli | reverse complement strand
GCTGATACTTGAGGGATGAGGGAGGGAGATGCTGATACTTGAAGGATGAGGGAGGGAGAGGCTGATACTTGAGGGATGAGGGAGGGAGAGGCTGATACTTGAGGGATGAAGAGACTGACACTTGAGGGATGAGATAGAGAGAGAGAGAGAGAGAGAGAGAGAGAGAGAGAAAGTGGTAGATATAGATACAGAGTTAAAAGAGAAAGAGAGAGAAAGGGAGTTTTACCTAAGGGTTGAGAGAGAGAAGGAAGATAAAGAGTCATTAGAGCTAGAGGGCCTCACATTTGAGAGGAAAAGAGATGAGAGAGAGCAATGAAAGGCAAGAAATAGAAGAGGGAGGGAGAAAAAAAGATTATGCACGGACAATTTACCTCAGCTCATCAGAGTGAGAGAAAGAAGGAGAGATAGATAATGAAAAGGTGAAAGGAGAGAAAGAGAGAGAAAGAAAATGTAAAAAGAGAGATAATGAAGAAAGCTAAAAGAGTGAGAGAGAGAAGGGAAAGTTAAAAAGAGAGAGAAAGAAGGGAAATGTAAAAAGAGAGAGAGAGAGAGGGTGAGGAAAGGTAAAAGAGAGAGAGAGAGAGAGATAGAGAAAGGAAAGTTAAAAAGAGAAAGAGGGAGTAAGGAAAGGTAAAAGAGAGAGAGATAGAAAAAGAAAGAAAGGAGTAGCAAAAATAGAGAGGAACCAAGTGAGGAAAGATAAAATGAGAAAGAGAGAGAAAGGAAAGGTAAAAGAGAGAAAGAAGGGGAAGTTAAAGAGAGAGAGAGAAAGGAAAGTTAAAAAGAGAGAGAGAAAGGAAAGTTAAAGAGAGAGAGAGAGAGAGAAGGGAAAGTTAAAGAGAAAGAGAGAGAGAGAGAGAAAAAGGAAAGTTAAAAAGAGAGAGATAGAGAAAGGAAAGGTAAAGGAGAGAGATAGAGAGAGAGAGAGAGAGAGAGAGGGAGAGAGGAGAGTGAGAATTAGGTGAATTAGGTATTACAGGTATAGGGAATAATAAACTGTTGTGATACCACACATTAAGAGAAGAATAAGTTTAATAGACTCTTTATTTCATAAATAATTTGATGACAATAGTTTATAGAAAATGCTTTGAGCATTAACCTAGCCTGGTTGCTACCTTCCACCAAAGAGTATTATTATTATTACACCTCCTAAGATACTTCTACCTCATTTTGGAGGTGGGCTCATTTTCATCTTGAACAAAAGGAAGAGATAGCCAGTTGCTTAATTTTAGTGATCTCTTCCTTTTCGAACAAAAGGAAGAGATCACTAAAATTAAGCAACGTCCAGCGAGGTCAGGATTTGGATGGGAAAATGAGAAAGGAAAAGAGAGGAAAATAAATTGAATGATGAAATCACTAATCCGTCTTAACTCTGTGTGGGATTGCCTTTTGAGTTATTTAAAAATAGAAAAGGGCATTTTGATGAGGCTTATTAAATTTAATCTATTTTAAAATCTGTGTGGGATTTCCTTTTGAATTATTGAAAAAGGTCTGCTTTTCTTTCTCCTTTGCTCTCTCTCACAATCTCTTTCTCCTCCTTTTCTCTCTCTCTCTCTCTCTCTCTCTTTCTCCTCCTTTTCTCTCTCTTCTTTTTTATCTCTCTCTTCTCCTTTTCTCTATCTCTCCTTTTTTTCTCTCTCTCTCCTTCTTTTCTCTCTCTCTTCTTTTTTTCTCTCTCTCCTTTTTTTTCTCTCTCTCCTTCTTTTCTCTCTCCCTTCTCCTTTTCTCTCTCTCTCTTTCTTTTCTCTCTCCCTTCTCCTAATCTCTCTCTCTCCTTCTTTTCTCTATCTCTTGTCCTTTTCTCTCTCCCAATCTTTTTCTATTTTTACCTTATTACCCGGATTGTCTTTCTCTCCTCATATATAGCTTTACAGATAAAAAAGAGAGACGAGGAAAAAGAGCAAAAAAAAAAATCCTTAAAGGGATAACGTTATTTTTGTAAATTCATTTGTACAAAAAAGAGATAAAAACTCAAAGAATTAGGGAAAAAACTTTTTTTATTAGCTTAAGGGTATTTAAAGGGTAATACATATAATATAAGGTAGAAATATTATTTTTTACATACTCTTACGTGTATACACAAGACTCATTATACAAATTAACATTAAAATAAATGTTACGAATATACGAAGAATTAGGGGAATAAGAGTAGTGGCGTAACGGTTGTGACTGCTGCCCGCAGTCCAGAGATCCTGAGTTCGATCCCCGGTCGGAGCAGATTTTTCACACAGAAAATTCTGTTCCCTCCGTACATGTAAGGCTGGCATTTCCGACCCTACCCAGGCTGGGTGAGGTGGGTAGCTGGTACGATTCCCAGCGAATGGAGGGTAAAACCCCCGTCCTAATCCAGGACGTTAAATCAAATAGAATCGTTGGCGTTAGGAAGTGCATCCAGCCGTCAAAAAATGTGCCAAACCAACCAAACTCAACCATGAGGTTGAACAACGTCGACCCTGCTCAAGCGGGAAAAGACAGAGTAAAAGCAGAAGAAGAAGAATAAGGGGGAATTAGGGGGAATAAGACTAGTAGATACATACTCTTACGGGTATGCACAAGACTCATTATACAAATTAACATTAAAACAAATGTTACGAATATACGAAGAATTAGGGGGAATAAGAGTACAGTAGAATGGTAAGGGGGAATTAGAGTAATGGAAATGGTAAGTAATAAAAATCATAAAAAAAATCATAAAAAAAAGGTTCAAGCTTGTGTAGGTGTAAGTAAGGTAGATGAACTAATGGCAGGTGGGAGAACGACAGTACGTCGTGTAGATACTGGGAGAATAAACGGGGTATGAACATCACACAACTTTCGGTGCACCGGTAGTCAAGTGGTTGAGACGCTAGTCTGGTAATCCAGGTAGCGTAGGGATCCGTTGGTTCGAAGCCCACCCAGTGCATGAATTTTTCCTCATTCATTTGAGTTTGTGACCACATAATAATAAGACTCTGAGAGTGAGGTGATAGAAAATGCTCTGAGCATTAACCTCGCCTGGTGGTTACCTTCCACTAAATAGTGTTATTATTAACTTTCCTTATACATGTAATATCTTCCACCGGTTCTACAGAACTACATATTTAATCCCTGGGCCTACTCGGTCCACTATGAGAATTAATAATGATAATATCGCCTTATTTATACTACCCGATTAGGGACTATTAAGTCCCAAAGGTTCTGGAGGCCCTTAAATGTGGACCCTAAAACAACTTTCGAAAATTTTGGGTGATTACAATACTTTCCTTTCTGTGTTAATATAAGGAGAGTAAAAATGGTTAAAAAAATAGAATAAAAAACAGCTTTAAACATCAAGGTAGAGAGAGAGAGAGAGAGAGAGAGAGAGAGAGAGAAAGAGAGAGAGAGAGAGAGAGATAATCAGGACTGGAGGCAAAAAAGGACAGAGAGAGAGAGAGAGGAAGGGATAAGGCATAAAAAAGAAAATATGTTTATGATAAGGAGAGAGGGAGGGGAGGGAGAGAAAGAGACAGAGAGGGAGAACTAGAGGATAAAAAGGAGAGAGGAAAAGAAGGAAATATGATAAGGAGAGAAAGGGTGGGAGGGAGGAAAAGAGACACAGAGGGAGAACTGAAGCAAAAAAAGGAGAGAGAGAGGGAAGAGATAAGAGGTAAAAAAGGAAATATGATAAGGAGTGAAGAAAAAATGGAGATTGATATGAAGAGAGAGAGAGAGAGAGATAATCAGAACTGGAGGAGTAAAAGGAGAGAGAGGAGAGAGGATAAGGAATAAAAAGGAAATATGATAAGGAGAAAGAGAACTGAAGGAGAAAAAGGAGAGAGAGAGAGGAAGAGATAATAGGTAAAAAAGGAAATATTATGAGGGTTGAAGAAGACAGGGCTTAAAATGTAAATATGATAAGAAGAGAAATAGGAAGGGGGGAGATAGAGATAGCGAGAAAGAGAGAAAAAGAATTGTAGGAGAAAAAGGGGAGAGAGAGAGGAAAAGGTAAAAAAGGCAAAATTTTAAGGGGTGAAGAAAAAATGGAGATTGATATGAAGAGTGGGAGGGAGATAGAGAGATAATCAGAACTGGAGGAGGAAAAAGAGAGAGAGAGAGGGAGAGGGAGGGAGAAAAAAAGAGAGAGAGAGAGGGAGATTCTATTGACTCATGACTGACATTGAAGAAGAGAATTTTAATGAAAATTAAAAGGTGAGATTAATTAAAAAAGTTTGCGAAAGAAAATTACTATCAGGAAAGTTTTATTTAATTATTATTAAAGTACTTTTAATAACCGATCTCAGTAGCTTGATCGATAAGGCGGCGGACTTGTAACCTGGAGGTCGGTGGTTTAGTAGCGCGAGTATGAGAAGAAAGTGATTAACACAAATGGCCTGCACGGAATGTCCATACTCATATTGTGCTCTTAATCATTCCAGCAACAGAGGGGAGGCATACTACAGGATGGGCAGGCTACAACATAGACCACAAGTATTATACCCAACTACCCACCCAACATACCCAACTACTCACCCAATATACCCAACTATCCACCCAACATACCCAACTACTCACCCAACATACCCAACTACCCACCCAACATACCCAACTACCCACCAAACATACCCAACCACTCACCCAACATACCCAACTACTCACCCAACATACACAACTACCCACCCAACATACCCAACTACCCACCCAACATACCCAACTACCCACCCAACATACCCAACTACCCACCCCAACATACCCAACTACTCACCCAACATACCCAACTACTCACCCAACATACCCAACTACCCACCCAACATACCCAACTACCCACCCAACATATCAGGGCTTAGGGCTGAATGTCGAATGACCTGATTATGTACAGTTTGTTTTTTCACAAAAATGTAGGAGCGGGGTCTCCGGGAATGTTATAACGTTACATGTATTAGAATAAATAACAAAGTTGCAGATTCAATAATTTTATTAATCACGCAATTATATTTATTACAATAGCTTTTTACAATATTACTGACGCAAGTTGCGAAACATTACTGAATGACCATAATTAAATAATTAATTTTTGTTAACAATAAATTAATGTTGTGCTAATATCAAGTCTCCAAAATGTGTTAAATATGTTAAATTTATTGAATTTATGAAGAAGATACTTACTTGTGGACGCAGAATTTGGAGTTGTAGACATTTGTATTTGGAGTTCGTAGACATTTGAATTTGGAGTTGTAGGCATTTGAATTTGGAGTTGTAGACATTTGAATTTGGAGTTGTACACATTTGAATTTGATATTGGAGACATTTGAATTTGGAGTTCGTAGACATTTGAATTTGGAGTTGCAGACATTTGAATTTGGAGTTGTAGACATTTGAATTTGGAGTTGTAGACATTTGAATTTGGAGTTCGTAGACATTTGAATTTGGAGTTCGTAGACATTTGAATTTGGATTCGTTGACAATAAATTTGAAGAAAATCAGACGATGAATTTGGAGATTTTTGACGATAAATTTGAAGAATAGTGGACGATGAATTTGGAGATTTTTGACGATAAATTTGAATAGTAGCAGACGATGAATTTGGAGATTTTTAACGATGAATTTGGAGATTTTTAACGATGAATTTGGAGATTTTTCGATGATAAATTTAAAGAATAGTAGATGATGAATTTGGAGATTTTTAACGATGAATTTGGAGATTTTTAACGATGAATTTGGAGATTTTTCGATGATAAATTTAAAGAATAGTAGATGATGAATTTGAACATTTTCGACGATAAATTTGATGAGTAGCAGAATATGAATTTGGAGATTTTTGACGATGAATTTGGAGATTTTTAACGATAAATTTGAAGACAAGTAGACGATGAATTTGGAGATTTTTGACGATAAATTTGAATAGAAGCAGACGATGAATTTGGAAATTTTTGACGATAAGTTTGAATTGTAGAAGACGATGAATTTGGAGATTTTTCGACGATGAATTTGAATAGTAGCAGACGATGAATTTGGAAATTTTTTGAGGATGAATTTGGAGATTTTTAACGATAAATTTGAAGACAAGTAGACGATGAATTTGGAGATTTTTCGATGATAAATTTAAAGAATAGTAGATGATGAATTTGAACATTTTCGACGATAAATTTGAAGAGTAGCAGACGATGAATTTGGAGATTTTTCGACGATAAATTTGGAGATTTTTGACGATAAATTTGAAGAATAGTAGACGATGAATTTGGATTTCGAGATTTTTAAATTTGAATAGTAGCAGACGATGAATTTGAAGATTTTTGACGATAAATTTGAAGAATAGTAGACGATGAATTAGGATTTGGAGAAATTTTGGCCGATAAATTTGGAGATTTTTGACGATAAATTTGAAGAATAGTACACGATGATTTTTGAGTTGTAGACACTTGAATTTGGAGAGATCCTGTAAGAAAAAAGAAAAGGAAAAAAAAACATTAATATGTCTATCTAATACTTCAAACAGGACAATAAAGTTGAATTGATGGTGCACAATTGCACATATCATATGGTTTTATTTCGAAATCATATTTTTAATATATACCTATAATATACATAATTATACTTGTAATAAACATTTTGAATCGAATAAAGTTAATATTTAGATTCTTTTTGTCTAAACATATCAAAATGTAAATTAAATCTCTTAAATGTAGTTCTTATTATACTATTCAGTAAAGCTAGTTTGAGTAGTTGTGATATCACGTAAGTGCGATTAACACAAACCTGGTAACTTTTTATAAAATTATCAAATCATATTCAATGTTCATGTCACCTTATAATAATCATTTTTTTATTAATGTTTAGAATCATTAGAAATTAATGTTACATTTCATAATAATTATTTATTAACCTATCAAATCATGTTCAATGTTCAATTTACCTTATAATAATCATTAGATCAATGTTACATTTCATAATATACTAAAGATATAACTTACCTAAGTGTAAGATATTTTGGAGACTTGACATAGCAAAAATGTAAAGTAGTACCTATGTTAAAAAAAATGCATACATGAAGGTCATTCAGTAATGTTGAAAACGGTTCAAAATTTGTTTGTTAGAAAAGAAAAATTGAAATTTCATTTTGGACTCAGATTAAATGAGTTCCAGAATTCCGGGCCTTGACTCTTGAGTTGGATTTTTTTTCAAACAAATCTACGTGTTCAACCGATGTGTATATGGATTGAAAACTGTTTGAAGTTGGTCGAAAATTTAGACAAGTCCCAATTGGAAAATCTACAAGGATGTCTTTAAAATCTTGAAAGCTCTAGGAAGGAATTCAGGACATGGATTTTGAAAGCTTCATCTTCATCTCATCATCCTCTTTATCTCCTGACTCGTCTTCTTAAATTCTTGCCACAGTCATCATGATGAGTCGATGGTGTTTGTTGACCTTTGTTGTTGTTGGATTTATTCTTGTTGTAGCGACGATGAAAACTACAACAATTGTAACAACTGTCCAGTGCTGAAATTGAAAACGTTTTTTTTTTTTTTTTTTTTTTTTTTTACTAATCTAAAATTTTAGTACACCAATGAACATCTATAATAAAGTTCAATAACTTTGAAGAATCCATTCCAGAGTTATCGAAAGCCAAAACTTTTATTATCCAAGCATAGCGTGTATTTAAGAAGTAAGGAAACAAACCTCAGTTGCATGGAAACGCCACATAGCGCGACACCATCGCAAAGGAGTAGAATATTTCTCGCGGTCTATTCATGTTTATATTTACATTTTGATATAATTATTTATGTTTATGTTTACATTTGATACGGGTGAGGGACGAGGAGAGGAGACTCCTTTGCGATACTATAGCGCTGAGGACGCCACAATGTAGGCCGGCGGGGGATGGTTTACACACCTCTTAATTCTACACACTATGATCCAAATTAAAACCTCAGTGCGTTTGGTTGAAAATAAGGTGTAAATGATTTTAAACAAGACGACCGTGGCTTAGTGGTTAAGAGCATTGGTTACTGACCCGGAGGTTGCGGGTTCGAATCCTGGCCTGAGCGGAAAATTCTGACCGAAATTTTCCGTTTCCGAAATGGTATGGATGTAAAAGCAAAGTGCCCTGAAAAGTAATGCGAAAGCGGTTCCAGGGCACACTTACCTAAACAAAAAAGAATTTTCGGTAGCGTTGTGACCAGAGGTGCAGGGATCGATAGGGTCTGTGTTGTAGCTTGCTCGCCCATCGCGTAGTATGCTTCCCCTCTGATGGGTATTTAGATTTGAGATTGTCATGAGGGGGTTCCATCCTCCAATCGCTGATAATCGTACCATCAGCAACCCACATGAACCTCACCCAGCCTGGGTAGGGCCGGTGTCAGCCTCACGTGTTTGAAGGAAACAGAATTCTTGAGTGAAAAGTCTGCTCCAACCGGAAATTGAACTCAGGATCTCTGGACTACGGGCAGGCAATAATTCAAGTTAGGCGTGGCTTCAGACTCTCGGGCGTTTCTTTTTCTCAACTATTTTTACGAGAATTTAGAGCCCTTAATTTTTTTTTAAATAATATTTAAATGATTAATTTTGACAGTATCTATTTTTGCGAAGCTAAATTATTGCTGGCTTTATGAGATCAGAGTGTTTAGAAATTTGCATCCCTAAAAAAGTGGCTAGATAAAACTGTTAATATAAGGTGACACCTCCATATTTATATTTTGTTGAAAAACTAATAGATTTTTTTCTTCCCGCCGCTGGGTTTCGAACCCACGACAACTGGACTTCCAGTCATGTGCACATTAAGAGCGACATTAATAGACAAAATCGAGTTCTTAAGTGATGACTTAGCACTGAATTTCCCACCTAATAAAGTATGCAAAAACGTCTATTAATTCCAACTTAAAACTCTAACAATTGAGATACGTATGTATAAAATAAAAATAAATGTGTTTCTTTGTGTTATTATATCACAATTTTAGTGGGTAGCGCAGAATTATAGGACTTTTCCATATCATTAATATTCCAATATCTTATTTTTGCCTAAAATTCCGCCACTGGTCGCTGCTCACATTAAAGCAGCTACTCATTTTTCCTCACGAGGTATGAGTGGACCCCGAACACCCAAGAACAGAGCAGAAAAAATCCTGCCCCGCTGGGAATCGAACCCAGGTCACCGTGCGTGCAATGCCCAGCGCGCTAACTCACTCTGCCACGGTGACTTCCTGAGATACGTATGTACTATGTATGTATAGGTACAGGGTGTCCATAAAGTCCCACCCTACAACCCGTATCTCAAGAACGGCTGAAATAATAGAAAAACTCAGAAACCCGTATTCCTTAATTTTTTGGGGGATTAAGTTTCAACAAAAAAAAAAAATGCCTGAACTGCCCCAGTCAGGCTGGGCACGGACCAACTTTAAATTATTGAATGGAATCGTACTTTGAAACTTACCCAGCCTGGGTAGGGCCGGTGTCAGCCTCACAAGTATTCGGAGGAATCAGAATTTTTATGCAAAAAGTCTGCTCAAACCGGAAATTGAACTCAGGATCTCTGGACTACGGCAGGCAATAAATCCAGGTTAGGCGTGGCTTCAGACTCTCGGGCGTTTCCATTTCTCAACTATTTATACGAAAATTTAGAGCCCTAAAATGTGATATAATATTTGAATGATTAATTTTGACAAAATCTATTTTTGCGAAGGTAAATAATTGCTGGCTTTATGAGATCAGAGTGTTAAGAAATTTGCATCCTTAAAAAAGTGGCTAGACAAAACTGCTAACATAAGATCACCTCGACATTTATATTATGTTGAAAAATAATAGATTTTTGTTTCTTCCCGCGGCTGGGTTTCGAACCCACGACCTCTGGAATACCAGACCGACAGAACGCCTTGACAACTGGACTTCCGGTCATGTGAACATTAAAAGCGAAATTATAGAGAAATCAAGTTCTTAAGTCATGACTTAAGAACTTGAATGTTCTTAGAACTCCCATAAGACAGTACACAAATCCAGACTTTACGACACAGAGTTATTACAAAATTACAGAGTTATTCCTCTCTATCGTTCTATATCTCCCCGCCCCTCTCTATCTCTCCCTCCCTATCTACCCATCCTTGTCTATTTTTTCTGTATCATTCTATATCCCCCCCTCTCTCTCTCTCCCTCCCCCCTCTCTCTCTCTCCCTCCCCCCTCTCTATATCCCCCCCTCCCCTCTCTATCTCTCCCTCCGCAATGTCTGAGAACGTGCCGATCCGTGGGATCCGGAGAAAACTAAGGAGCTCTCAATTTGGAGCTCAAGGAGGCAAAAACCTGAGAAGATATAGTAGACAGTGAGAGAGGTTCAAATAGGGGGAGGAGAGTGAGAGATGGAAAGAGGAGGGAGAAAGGGAGAGAGAGAGAAATATAGCGAGACAGAAAAGGATAAAGAGAAATGCAGGAAAGAGAAAATAGCCAGAGAGACCTTAGACAGAAATATGGATATAGGGTTGGGTGGAAGATATTGCCATGGGCAATAACCCCGCCCTTTAGTTAGGACATTATGTTTATACAGGGTGGACAAAGAAACGTTTACATCCATTAATGGTAGATTTGACATTTCCAGTCCGAATTTGCAATCCGTTTTTTCAGATTCGCCTTCGTAACTGCACAAAGTGATTTTTTGCAACTTTTCCCAACTACCCATCTAAAATACCAACTAACCGCCCAACACATCAGGGCATAGGGCTGAATGTCGAATGACCTAATTATGTACAGTTTGTTTTTCTACAAAAATGTGGGGGTAGGGTCTCTGTGAATATTCCTAGGTTACATGTATTGGAACCAGAGGAGAAAGGGGAGGCATGGAGGGACAGACGCTAGGACAATAAATAATAACAAAGCTGCAGATTCAATAATTTTATAATTAACAAAATTATATTTATTATTACAATATCTGTTTACAATATTACTGACACAAGTTGCGAAACATTACTGAATGACCATAAATAATTAATTGATTTTACAATAAATTATTGTTGTGCTAATATCAAGTCTCCAAAAAGTGTTAAATATCTATTTAGTAACATGACTTTTTTTCAAGTACATAATTTGTTGAATTTATGAAGGAGATACTTACTTGTAGACGCAGAATTTGGAGTTGTAGACATTTGAATTTGGAGTTCGTAGACATTTGAATTTGGAGTTCGTTGACATTTGAATTTGGAGTTCGTTGACATTTGAATTTGGAGTTCGATGACATTTGAATTTGGAGTTGAATTTGGAGACATTTGAATTTGGAGTTCGTAGACATTTGAATTTGGAGTTCGTTGACATTTGAATTTGGAGTTCGTAGACATGTGAATTTGGAGTTCGTAGACATTTGAATTTGGAGTTGTAGACATTTGAATTTGGAGACATTTGAATTTGGAGTTCGTTGACATTTGAATTTGGAGTTTGTTGACATTTCAATTTGGAGTTCGTAGACATTTGAATTTGGAGTTGTAGACATTTGAATTTGGAGTTGTAGACGTTTGAATTTGGAGTTGTAAACAGTAAATTTGAAGAAAATCGGACGATAAATTTGAAGAATTGAATTGGGATGATTGCTGACGATGAATTTGAAGATTTTTGACGATAATTTTGAATAGTAGCCGACGATGATGAATTTGAAGGTTTTTGACGATAAATTTGAATAATAGCTGACAATGAATTTGAAGATTTTTGACGATAAATTTGAAGAATAGTAGACGATGAATTTGGATTTGGAGATTTTTGACGATAAATTTGAACAGTAGCAGACGATGAATTTGGAGATTTTTGACGATAAATTGGAAGAAAAGTAGACGATGAATTTGGATTTGGAGATTTTTGACGATAAATTTGAATAATAGCTGACAATGAATTTGAAGATTTTTGACGATAAATTTGAAGAATAGTTGATGAATTTGGATTTGGAGATTTTTGACGATAAATATGAAGCAGTAGACGATGAATTTGGATAATTGTTGGCGATGAATTTGGAGAATTTCTGACGATAAATTTGGAGATTTTTTCGACGATAAATTTGAAGAATAGCAAACGATGAATTTGGAGATTTTTGACGAAAAATTTGAATAATAGCTGACGATAAATTTGAATAATAGCTGACGATGGATTTGGAGGTTTTTGACGATAAATTTGAATAATAACTGACGATGAATTTGAAGATTTTTGACAATAAATTTGAAGAACAGTAGACGATGAATTTGGAGAATTTCTGACGATAAATTTGGAGATTTTTGACAATAAGTTTGAAGAATAGTAGCAGACGATGAATTTGGAGATTTTTGACGATAAATTTGTAGAATAGTAGACGATGAATTTGAGTTGCAGACACTTGAATTTGGAGAGATCCTGAAAGAAAAAGAGAAAAGGAAAAAAATTACTCTCCGTCTATCTAATGTTTCAAACAGGACAATAAAGTTGAATTGATGGTGCAGAATTGCACATAATATACTTAATATTGTTTTATTTTGAGTTCATGTTTTTTATAAGTATATTATACATTAATACTCATAAAGTTATACATTTTGAAACGAATATTTAAACATATTAAAAAGTAAATTAAATTTCTTAAATGTTGGCAATCATAAACTATTCATGCGAGTTTGATTAGTTGTGATATCACGAAAGTGATAAACACAAACCTGATAACTTTTATTAACCTATCAAATCATGTTCAATTTACCTTATAATAATCATTAGAAATCAATGTTACATTTCATAATATACTAAAGATATAACTTACCTAAGTGTGAGATATTTTGGAGACTTGACACAGGGAAAATGTAAAGTAGTAGGTACCTATGTTAAAAAAAATGCATACATGAAGGTCATTCAGTAATGTTCAAAACGGTTCAAAATTTGTTTGTTAGAAAAGAAAAATTGAAATTTCATTTTGGACTCAGATTAAATGAGTTCCGGAATTCCGGGCCTTGACTCTTGAGTTGGATTTTTGTTTCAAACAAATCTACGTGTTCAACCGATGTGTATATGGATTGAAAACTGTTTGAAGTTGGTCGAAAATTTAGACAAGTCCCAATTGGAAAATCTACAAGGATGTCTTTAAAATCTTGAAAGCTCTAGGAAGGAATTCAGGACATGGATTTTGAAAGCTTCATCTTCATCTCATCATCCTCTTTATTCTTAAATTCTTGCCACAGTCATCATGATGAGTCGATGGTGTTTGTTGACATTTGTTGTTGTTGGATTTATTCTTGTTGTAGCGACGATGAAAACCACAACAATTGTAACAACTGTCCAGTGCTGAAATTGAAAACGTTTTTTTTTTTTAATTTAAACGAATCTAAAATTTTGGTACACCAATTAACATCTATAATAAAGTTCAATAACTTTGAAGAATCCATTCCAGAGTTATCGAAAGCCAAAACTTTTATTATCCAAGCATAGCGTGTATTTAAGAAGTAAGGAAACAAACCTCAGTTGCATGGAAACGCCACATAGCGCGACACCATCGCAAAGGAGTAGAATATTTCTCGCGGTCTATTCATGTTTATGTTTACATTTTGATATAATTATTTATGTTTATGTTTACATTTGATACGGGTGAGGGACGAGGAGAGGAGACTCCTTTGCGATACTATAGCGCTGAGGACGCCACAATGTAGGCCGGCGGGGGATGGTTTACACACCTCTTAATTCTACACACTATGATCCAAGTTAAAACCTCAGTGCGTTTGGTTGAAAATAAGGTGTAAATGATTTTAAACAAGACGACCGTGGCTTAGTGGTTAAGAGCATTGGTTACTGACCCGGAGGTTGTGGGATCGAATCCTGGCCTGAGCGGAAAATTCTAACCGAAATTTTCCGTTTCCGAAATGGTATGGATGTAAAAGCAAAGTGCCCTGAAAAGTAATGCGAAAGCAGTTCCAGGGCACACTTACCTAAACAAAAAAGAATTTTCGGTAGCGTTGTGACCAGAGGTGCAGGGATCGATAGGGTCTGTGTTGTAGCTTGCTCGCCCATCGCATAGTATGCTTCCCCTCTGATGGGTATTTAGATTTGAGATTGTCATGAGGGGGGTTCCATCCTCCAATCGCTGATAATCGTACCATCAGCAACCCACATGAACCTCACCCAGCCTGGCGGGCCGTCGTCAGCCTCACGTGTTTGAAGGAAACAGAATTATTGAGTGAAAAGTCTGCTCCAACCGGAAATTGAACTCAGGATCTCTGGACTACGGGCAGGCAATAATTCCAGTTAGGCGTGGCTTCAGACTCTCGGGCGTTTCTTTTTCTCAACTATTTTTACGAGAATTTAGAGCCCTTAATTTTTTTTTAAATAATATTTAAATGATTAATTTTGACAGTATCTATTTTTGCGAAGCTAAATTATTGCTGGCTTTATGAGATCAGAGTGTTTAACAATTTGCATCCCTAAAAAAGTGGCTAGATAAAACTGTTAATATAAGGTGACACCTCCATATTTATATTTTGTTGAAAAACTAATAGATTTTTTTGTTCCCGCCGCTGGGTTTCGAACCCACGACAACTGGACTTCCAGTCATGTGCACATTAAGAGCGACATTAATAGACAAAATCGAGTTCTTAAGTGATGACTTAGCACTGAATTTCCCACCTAATAAAGTATGCAAAAACGTCTATTAATTCCACCTTAAAACTCTAACAATTGAGATACGTATGTACTATGTATGTATACAGGGTGTCCATAAAGTCCCACCCTACAACCCGTATCTCAAGAACGGCTGAAATAATAGAAAAACTCAGAAACCCGTATTCCTTAATTTTTTGGGGGATTAAGTTTCAGCAAAAAAAAAAAAAAAAAAAAAATGCCTGAACTGCCCCAGTCAGGTTGGGCACGGACCAACTTTAAATTATTGAATGGAATCGTACTTTCAAACTTACCCAGCCTGGGTGGGGCCGGTGTCAGCCTCACAAGTATTCGGAGGAAACAGAATTTTTATGCAAAAAGTCTGCTCAAACCGGAAATTGAACTCAGGATTTTTGGACTACGGGCAGGCAATAATTCCAGGTTAGGCGTGGCTTCAGACTCTCGGGCGTTTCCATTTCTCAACTATTTATACGAAAATTTAGAGCCCTAAAATGTGATATAGTATTTGAATGATGAATTTTGACAAAATCTATTTTTGCGAAGGTACATAATTGCTGGCTTTATGAGATCAGAGTGTTTAAGAAATTTGCATCCTTAAAAAAGTGGCTAGACAAAACTGCTAACATATGATCACCTCGACATTTATATTATGTTGAAAAATAATAGATTTTTGTTTCTTCCCGCGGCTGGGTTTCGAACCCACGAACTCTGGAATACCAGACCGACAGAACGCCTTGACAACTGGACTTCCGGTCATGTGAACATTAAAAGCGAAATTAATAGAGAAATCAAGTTCTTAAGTCATGACTTATGAACTTGACTGTTCTTAGAACTCCCATAAGACAGTACACAAATCCAGACTTTACGCCACAGAGTTATTACAAAAACGTCTATTAATTCCGCCTTAAAACTCTAGCAATTGATATATGTATGTACTATGTATGTATACAGGGTGTCCATAAAGTCCCACCCTACAACCCGTATCTCAAGAACGGCTGAAATAATAGAAAAACTCAGAAACACGTATTCCTTAATTTTTTGGGGGATTAAGTTTCAGCAAAAAAAAAAAAAAATGCCTGAACTGCCCCAGTCAGGCTGGGCACGGACCAACTTTAAATTATTGAATGGAATCGTACTTTGAAACTTACCCAGCCTGGGTAGGGCCGGTGTCAGCCTCACAAGTATTCGGAGGAAACAGAATTTTTATGCGAAAAGTCTGCTCAAACCGGAAATTGAACTCAGGATCTCTGGACTACGGGCAGGCAATATTTCAGGTTAGGCGTGGCTTCAGACTCTCGGGCGTTTCCTTTTCTCAACTATTCTTAACTATTACGAACAATTCGCCTCTGACAATACAAAGAGGCGTAAACCACATTTTAAAAATTTTACAGGAGAGCCAAAATGAGTTTTCTTGTGCATAAATTTTCTGTTCACGGTAGGAACATTATCACTTCCCTGTACCCGTGAATGACCATACGAACTTTTTCTGTTGCCAAATTTGATTATTTAACTGTGACTATCGATTTAGGCCTATTTGATTTGTCTGAAAAAGAGAAAATGAGGAATACGCCTGATTTTAATTTTTGTTGTATCTTTTCTTTGGATTATAATTGGGTTACGTCTATTTGTGAGAACAAAATATAGCACAAGTAGACTCAATCCAAGCAATAAAAACGATTTCAAAAATTTGTGGTTTACGCCTCTTTGTGTTGTCAGAGGCGAATTACGAAAATTTAGATTTAATTTTTTTTAATAATATTCAAACGATTAATTTTGACAATACATAAATTTTTGCAAAGCTAAATTATTGCTGGCTTTATAACATCAGAATGTTTAAGAAATTTGCATCCTAAAAAATGTGGCTAGATAAAACTGCTAACATAAGATGACCTCGATATTTATGTTATGTTGAAAAAAATATAGATTTTTTTCTTCCCGCCGCGCCGCTGGGTTTTGAACCCTCGAACTCTGGAATACCAGACCGACAGGTATAACTCAATGTGATTTTCAGTTAAAACTTTTGCCGGCTGGTCGTCCGGCTGCCTGACGAAACCGACCAGAAACTAACATCAACAGAATAGGTCGAGTTATATACCTTGTTCCAAAAGTCTCAATAAAAGGAGTAAATATAAACAAAATATATCCTTCTAGAACTTACGGTTAACGAGTTATAGGTCAGAACATAGGAATATTAACTAGGACGGACAACCGTATATCTCGAGAACGGTATGTCGTGGCTCACTATAATTTGTTACAATGAACTTATCTTAATGAGGCCTTTATACATAAATGCTATATACAGACCTCCCAAAAATAATATTAAAGAATTCCTAAAAGAACTTAAATCATGGATCAAACAAAATGAATTAAAGAATAAAGACATAATAATAATTGGAGACATAAATATAAACACATTAGAAAACAACAACAACACTCAATCGTATATAGAAATTTTAAATAATAATGGAATATTGAACTCTATACAAAAAACTACAAGGGAGGAAATATACAATAATAAAATAACCATATCATGTATTGATCACATTAATATCAAAACAAAACATAATTTTACATCTGCCATTATAGAAGAAAAAATAGCAGACCATTATTTTATTATAACAAAACTAGAAGAAAATTATGCAAATGATAAAAATAAAATTGTAGAAATTAAAATTATAGATGAAGATAAAATAAAAAGATTCATTAGTGAATATAATTGGACAAAAATTATTGAAGATTATGAAGACATAGAAGAATTATATAATGAATTCACCAACGTTTTCAAACAAATATATGAAAAATCACAAAAAAATATTAATATAAAGAAAAATTACGTCGGAAACACTTGGATTAATAAGGAAATTCGAGACATTATAAAACTAAAAAATGAAAAGTGGAAGGAGGTTAAAAGGAATCCAAGGAATGATGAATTGTTAAAAGAATTTAAGAAGATAAGAAACACTTTAACAAACAAAATAACGCAAGCCAAAAAGAAAGAAAATACAAATATTTTCAATTCATTTAAAGGAGATATGAAGAATACATGGAAAACTTTAGATAAGTTGAGAAATAAACAAAGAAAAGATGTAGAATCAATGATAAAGATAAATTTTAAAAAAAACTAATAAAAATACAAGAAATTACAAATGAATTTAACAGAAATTTTAAAAATGATGTAATAAAAATTAAAAATAATAAAGAAAACATAATATCAACAAATTTATATACAAACTCAACAAATAATCTCTACCACAACAATGATGAATTCAATCTAGAAAAAATCAATAAATTTCAATTATTTCAAATAATCAAAGATATTGATATCAAAAAAGGACCAGGAAATGATAAAATTCGACCAATAGATATCAAAACAAATTTTATATATTTAGAAGATATACTCATGACAATCATAAATAAAATAATAACACAAAGAAAAATACCCACAGAAATGAAAATAGCCAACATAATACCACTATATAAAAAAGGGAAAAAAGATGATATGTCTAATTACAGACCAATAGCAATTTTATCATCAATAGAAAAAATATTTGAAAAACATTTTAACAATCAATTAAAAGAATTCATAGAAAAAAAGAAAATTTTAAATGATAGACAACATGGATTTAGACAAAATAAAAGTACATCAACATTACTAAATATTTTTACAGAAGATATTAATGAAGCCCTTAACAAAAATCAATATTGTGTAACCCTTTCATTAGACCTGAAAAGAGCTTATGATACCATTGACCATAAAAAAATGAAGGAAGCTTTGGATAAAATTGGAATACATCAAAACACAAAAATAATATTTGACAACTTTTTTAAAGAACGAAAACATATAGTTAAGATCGGAAAAACCAAGAGTGATGAAATAGACATAGATGTAGGACTTATACAAGGAGCCGTAATATCACCGTTATTGTTCAATATTTATGTCAATGATATACATAACATAGGTATACAATCAAATATTCTACAATATGCAGATGACACTCTTTTATATTATGTAAGTGAAAATCTAAATGAAGCCTATACAAAAATCCAAAATGATTTGATTTTAATTGTTAAATGGCTCAATATTAAAGATATATTCTTGAACAAAGAAAAAACAATCATGATGATATTTGAAAATCCCATGATGACAAGATACCGATCAATCAATGTAAACAAAAAAATTCAAATACATACTGGCGAATGCATCAACCGTAACCAAATCAATAATAATTGTAATTGCACTATGGTTAAAGAAGAGAATACAATGAAATATTTAGGGGTACATTTTGACAAAAAAATGAATTGGAGAACACAATGTAATTATATCAAAAATAAACTAAACACAATATCATATCAAATCCACCACTTAGAAAAAATAATACCAATTAGAATCAAAAATATCATATACAAAACATTATGTGAATCCATACTACGGTATGGAATTGAGTGTTTTGCATATACGTCAGAAGAAAATCTAAGACCTATTAAATCAGCGCATAAGAGAATAATCAAAGCAACATTACATCCCTATACAACCAAAGAGAAAAGAAGAGAAAAAATGCTAGAGTACAAAATTTTGAACTTTGAAAATCTTCACATGTATATTATGATTATAAACCATTATTACGAAGAAAAATATAGACAAAAAATTGAAACACCGTATGCAATAAGAAATCATAATTTTATAGTACCAAACATAAATAATAAATATGGAAAAACAACCCTCAAATATCAAGTACCAACATTACTAAATAAATTACCTGAAAACCTTAGAGAATTAGAACATAAAACATTAATGAAAAAAGAAATACAAAAACACCTATTAAAAAACAATGATATTTAAAGAACAGGAGAACAACGAATAAATGAAAACAAACAACAAAATATTTAGTTACAACTTAAGAAAATAGAAAATAAAAAGAAGAAGCCTACAGGTTCCTGAAAAGTACACCCCGTACTTATAGAGGAACACGATAGACGAGCATGTTATTTAATACATAATAAACATTATTATTATTAAAAAAATACGGCACAAGACATATACCATTACATTTAAGATTTTAAAGTTGGTCCGTGCCCAGGCTGACTGGGGCACGGACAATTTTTTTGCTGAATTTAATCCCACAAAAAATTAAGGAATACCGGTTTTTGCGTTTTTCAATATTTTTTCAGCCATTCTTGATATAAGAGGGGTGGGGTGGGACTTAATAGATATCCTGCCTGTATACATATTCCTCTATACTAGTTCTATAAGATACATAGCTAGAGACACTCATTAATATAATTACTTTTAACTATATATTCATAACAATAAGTCTCAATTTAGAATTCTCCGAAAATTCCTCTCTCTCTCTCTCTCACTCTCTCTTTCTCTCTCCCTCTCTCCATCTCTCTCTCCCTCCCTCCCCCTCCATCTCTCTCTCCTCCCTCCCTTTCTCCCTTTTTTTCTCTCTCTCCCCCCCCTTTCTTGCCTTCTCTCCACCTTTTCCTCTCTATCGTTTTATATCTCCTCGCCCCTCTCTCTCTATCTCTCCCCTCTCTATCTCTCCCTCCCTATCTCCCCATCCCTGTCTATTGCCTTCTCTATCATTCTATATCCTCTCCCTCTCTCCCCCTCCCTATCTCCCCATCCCTGTCTATCTCCCCAATGTCTGAGAACGTGCCGATGCGTGGGATCCGGAGAAAACTAAGGAGCTCTCAATTTGGAGCTCAAGGAGGCAGAAACCTGAGAAGATATAGTAGACAGAGAGAGAAGTTCAAATAGGGGGAGGAGAGTGAGAGATGGAAAGAGGAGGGAGAAAGGGAGAGAGAGAGAAATATAGCGAGACAGAAAAGGATAAAGAGAAATGCAGGAAAGAGAAAATAGCCAGAGAGACCTTAGACAGAAATATGGATATAGGGTTGGGTGGAAGAGATTGTCATGGGCAATAACCCCGCCTTTAGTTAGGACATTATGTTTATACAGGGTGGACAAAGAAACGTTTACATCCATTAATGGTAGATTCGACATTTCCAGCCCAGATTTGCAATCCGTTTTTTTCAGATTCGCTTTCGTAACTGCACAAAGTGATTTTTTGCAAGTTTCCCCAACTACCCGCCCAACACATCAGGGCATAGGGCTGAATGTCGAATGACCTAAAATTATGTACAGTTTGTTTTTTTACAAAAATGTGGGGGTAGGGTCTCTGTGAATATTCCTAGGTTACATGTATTGGAACCAGAGGAGAAAGGGGAGGCATGGAGGGGCAGACGCTAGGACAATAAATAATAACAAAGCTGCAGATTCAATAATTTTATAATTAACAAAATTATATTAAATTTATTATTACAATATTTGTTTACAATATTACTGACGCAAGTTGCGAAACATTACTGAATGACCATAAATAATTAATTTATTTTACAATAAATTATTGTTGTGCAAATATCAAGTCTCCAAAAAGTGTTAAATATCTACTTAGTAACATGACTTTTTTTCAAGTACATAATTTGTTGAATTTATGAAGAAGATACTTACTTGTAGACGCAGAATTTGGAGTTGTAGACATTTCAATTTGGAGTTGTAGACATTGGAATTTGGAGTTCGTAGACATTTGAATTTGGAGTTGTAGACATTTGAATTTGGAGTTCGTAGACATTTGAATTTGGAGTTGTAGACATTTGAATTTGGAGTTCGTAGACATTTGAATTTGGAGACATTTGAATTTTGAGTTTGTTGACATTTCAATTTGGAGTTCGTAGACATTTGAATTTGGAGTTCGTAGACATTTGAATTTGGAGTTGTAGACATTTGAATTTAGAGTTGTAGACATTTGAATTTGGAGTTTTAAACAGTAAATTTGAAGAAAATCGGACGATAAATTTGAAGAATTGAATTGGGATGATTGCTGACGATGAATTTGGAGATTTTTGACGATAAATTTGAATAGTAGCAGACGATGAATTTGGATTTGGAGGTTTTTGACGATAAATTTGAGTAGTAGCAGACGATGAATTTAGAGATTTTTGACGATAAATATGATGAACAGTAGACGATGAATTTGGAGATTTTTGACGATAAATTTGAATAATAGCTGACAATGAATTTGAAGATTTTTGACGATAAATTTGAAGAATAGTAGATGAATTTGGATTTGGAGATTTTTGACGATAAATATGAAGCAGTAGACGATGAATTTGGATAATTGTTTGACGATAATTTGGGAAATTTCTGACGATAAATTTGAAGAATAGCAAACGATGAATTTGGAGATTTTTGACGATAAATTTGAATAATAGCTGACGATAAATTTGAATAATAGCTGACGATGGATTTGGAGGTTTTTGACGATAAATTTGAATAATAACTGACGATGAATTTGAAGATTTTTGACAATAAATTTGAAGAACACTAGACGATGAATTTGGAGAATTTTGACGATAAATTTGGAGATTTTTGACAATAAGTTTGAAGAATGTAGCATGACGTGAATTTGGAGATTTTTGACGAGAAATTTGAAATAGTAGCAGACGATGAATTTGGAGATTTTTGACGATAAATTTGAATAATAGCTGACGATAAATTTGAATAATAGCTGACGATGGATTTGGAGGTTTTTGACGATAAATTTGAATAATAACTGACGATGAATTTGAAGATTTTTGACAATAAATTTGAAGAACAGTAGACGATGAATTTGGAGAATTTCTGACGATAAATTTGGAGATTTTTGACAATAAGTTTGAAGAATAGTAGTCAGACGATGAATTTGGAGATTTTTGACGATAAATTTGTAGAATAGTAGACGATGAATTTGGAGTTGCAGACACTTGAATTTGGAGAGATCCTGAAAGAAAAAGAGAAAAGGAAAAAAATTACTCTCCGTCTATCTAATGTTTCAAACAGGACAATAAAATTGAATTGATGGTGCAAATTGCACATATTATACTTAATATTGTTTTATTTTGAGTTCATGTTTTTTATATGTATATTATACATTAATACTCATAATATTATACATTTTGAAACGAATATTTAAACATATTAAAAAGTAAATTAAATTTCTTAAATGTTGGCAATCATAAACTATTCATGCGAGTTTGATTAATTGTGATATCACGAAAGTTATAAACACAAACCTGATAACTTTTATTATCCTATCAAATCATGTTCAATGTTCAATTTACCTTATAATAATCATTAGAAATCAATGTTACATTTCATAATATACTAAAGATATAACTTACCTAAGTGTGAGATATTTTGGAGACTTGACACAGCGAAAATGTAAAGTAGTAGGTACCTATGTTAAAAAAAATGCATACATGAAGGTCATTCAGTAATGATCAAAACGGTTCAAAATTTGTTTGTTAGAAAAGAAAAATTGAAATTTCATTTTGGACTCAGATTAAATGAGTTCCAGAATTCCGGGCCTTGACTCTTGAGTTGGATTTTTGTTTCAAACAAATCTACGTGTTCAACCGATGTGTATATGGATTGAAAACTGTTTGAAGTTGGTCGAAAATTTAGACAAGTCCCAATTGGAAAATCTACAAGGATGTCTTTAAAATCTTGAAAGCTCTAGGAAGGAATTCAGGACATGGATTTTGAAAGCTTCATCTTCATCTCATCATCCTCTTTTCTCCTGACTCGTCTTCTTAAATTCTTGCCACAGTCATCATGATGAGTCGATGGTGTTTGTTGACCTTTGTTGTTGTTGGATTTATTCTTGTTGTAGCGACGATGAAAACTACAACAATTGTAACAACTGTCCAGTGCTGAAATTGAAAACGTTTTTTTTTTTTTTTTTTTTTTTTTACTAATCTAAAATTTTAGTACACCAATGAACATCTATAATAAAGTTCAATAACTTTTCAGACTCTCGGGCGTTTCTTTTCTCAACTATTTTTACGAGAATTTAGAGCCCTTAATTTTTTTTTAAATAATATTTAAATGATTAATTTTGACAGTATCTATTTTTGCGAAGCTAAATTATTGCTGGCTTTATGAGATCAGAGTGTTTAGAAATTTGCATACCTAAAAAAGTGGCTAGATAAAACTGTTAATATAAGCTGACCTCCATTTTTATATTTTGTTGAAAAACTAATAGATTTTTTTCTTCCCGCCGCTGGGTTTCGAACCCACGACTTCTGGAATACCAGACCGACGCAACGCCTTGACAACTGGACTTCCGGTCATGTGCACATTAAGAGCGACATTAATAGACTAAATCGAGTTCTTAAGTGATGACTTAGCATTGAATTTCCCACCTAAGAAAGTATGCAAAAACGTCTATTAATTCCACCTTAAAACTCTAGCAATTGAGATACGTATGTACTATGTATGTATACAGGGTGTCCATAAAGTCCCACCCTACAACCCGTATCTCAAGAACGGCTGAAATTATAGAAAAAATCAGAAACCCGTATTCCTTAATTTTTTGGGGGATTAAGTTTCAGCAAAAAAAAAAAATGCCTACACTACCCCAGTCAGGCTGGGTACGGACCAACTTTAAATTATTGAATGGAATCGTACTTTGAAACTTACCCAGCCTGGGTAGGGCCGGTGTCAGCCTCACAAGTATTCGGAGGAAACAGAATTTTTATGCAAATAGTCTGCTCAAACCGGAAATTGAACTCAGGATCTCTGGACTACGGGCAGGCAATAATTCCAGGTTAGGCGTGGCTTCAGACTCTCGGGCGTTTCCATTTCTCAACTATTTATAACGAAAATTTAGAGCCCTAAAATGTGATATAATATTTGAATGATTAATTTTGACAAAATCTATTTTTGCGAAGGTAAATAATTGCTGGCTTTATGAGATCAGAGTGTTTAAGAAATTTGCATCCTTAAAAAAGTGGCTAGACAAAACTGCTAACATAAGATCACCTCGACATTTATATTATGTTGAAAAATAATAGATTTTTGTTTCTTCCCGCGGCTGGGTTTCGAACACACGACCTCTGGAATACCAGACCGACAGAACGCCTTGACAACTGGACTTCCGGTCATGTGAACATTAAAAGCGAAATTAATAGAGAAATCAAGTTCTTAAGTCATGACTTAAGAACTTGACTGTTCTTAGAACTCCCATAAGACAGTACACAAATCCAGACTTTACGACACAGAGTTATTACAAAATTACAGAGTTATTCCTCTCTATCGTTCTATATCTCCCCGCCCCTCTCTATCTCTCCCTCCCTATCTACCCATCCTTGTCTATTTTTTTCTCTATCATTCTATATCCCCCCTCTCTCTCTCTCTCCCTCCCCCCTCTCTATATCCCCCCCTCCCCTCTCTATCTCTCCCTCCGCAATGTCTGAGAACGTGCCGATCCGTGGGATCCGGAGAAAACTAAGGAGCTCTCAATTTGGAGCTCAAGGAGGCAGAAACCTGAGAAGATAAAGTAGACAGTGAGAGAGGTTCAAATAGGGGGAGGAGAGTGAGAGATGGAAAGAGGAGGGAGAAAGGGAGAGAGAGAGAAATATAGCGAGACAGAAAAGGATAAAGAGAAATGCAGGAAAGAGAAAATAGCCAGAGAGACCTTAGACAGAAATATGGATATAGGGTTGGGTGGAAGATATTGCCATGGGCAATAACCCCGCCCTTTAGTTAGGACATTATGTTTATACAGGGTGGACAAAGAAACGTTTACATCCATTAATGGTAGATTCGACATTTCCAGTCCGAATTTGCAATCCGTTTTTTCAGATTCGCCTTCGTAACTGCACAAAGTGATTTTTTGCAACTTTTCCCAACTACCCATCTAAAATACCAACTAACCGCCCAACACATCAGGGCATAGGGCTGAATGTCGAATGACCTAATTATGTACAGTTTGTTTTTCTACAAAAATGTGGGGGTAGGGTCTCTGTGAATATTCCTAGGTTACATGTATTGGAACCAGAGGAGAAAATGGAGGCATGGAGGGGCAGACGCTGGGACAATAAATAATAACAAAGCTGCAGATTCAATAATTTTATAATTAACAAAATTATATTTATTATTACAATATCTGTTTACAATATTACTGACACAAATTGCGAAACATTACTGAATGACCATAAATAATTAATTGATTTTACAATAAATTATTGTTGTGCTAATATCAAGTCTCCAAAAAGTGTTAAATATCTATTTAGTAACATGACTTTTTTTCAAGTACATAATTTGTTGAATTTATGAAGGAGATACTTACTTGTAGACGCAGAATTTGGAGTTGTAGACATTTCAATTTGGAGTTGTAGATATTGGAATTTGGAGTTGTAGACATTTGAATTTGGAGTTCGTAGACATTTGAATTTGGAGTTCGTTGACATTTGAATTTGGAGTTCGTTGACATTTGAATTTGGAGTTCGGTGACATTTGAATTTGGAGTTGAATTTGGAGACATTTGAATTTGGAGTTCGTAGACATTTGAATTTGGAGTTCGTTGACATTTGAATTTGGAGTTCGTTGACATTTCAATTTGGAGTTCGTAGACATGTGAATTTGGAGTTCGTAGACATTTGAATTTGGAGTTGTAGACATTTGAATTTGGAGACATTTGAATTTGGAGTTCGTTGACATTTGAATTTGTAGTTTGTTGACATTTCAATTTGGAGTTCGTAGACATTTGAATTTGGAGTTGTAGACATTTGAATTTGGAGTTGTAGACGTTTGAATTTGGAGTTGTAAACAGTAAATTTGAAGAAAATCGGACGATAAATTTGAAGAATTGAATTGGGATGATTGCTGACGATGAATTTGAAGATTTTTGACGATAATTTTGAATAGTAGCAGACGATGATGAATTTGAAGGTTTTTGTAGATAAATTTGAAGAATAGTAGACGATGAATTTGAATTTGGAGATTTTTGACGATAAATTTGAACAGTAGCAGACGATGAATTTGGAGATTTTTGACGATAAATTTGAATAATAGCTGATAATGAATTTGAAGATTTTTGACGATAAATTTGAAGAATAGTAGACGATAAATTTGAATTTGGAGATTTCTGACGATAAATTTGAACAGTAGCAGACGATGAATTTGGAGATTTTTGACGATAAATTTGAATAATAGCTGACAATGAATTTGAAGATTTTTGACGATAAATTTGAAGAATAGTAGATGAATTTGGATTTGGAGATTTTTGACGATACATATGAAGCAGTAGACGATGAATTTGGATAATTGTTGACGATGAATTTGGAGAATTTCTGACGATAAATTTGAAGATTTTTCGACGATAAATTTGAAGAATAGCACACGATGAATTTGGAGATTTTTGACGATAAATTTGAATAATAGCTGACGAAAAATTTGAATAATAGCTGACGATGGATTTGGAGGTTTTTGACGATAAATTTGAATAATAACTGACGATGAATTTGAAGATTTTTGACAATAAATTTGAAGAACAGTAGACGATGAATTTGGAGAATTACTGACGATAAATTTGAAGAATAGTAGACGATGAATTTGGAGATTTTTGACAAAAAATTTGAAGAACAGTAGACGATGAATTTGAAGATTTTTGACAATAAATTTGAAGAACAGTAGACGATGAATTTGGAGATTTTTGACAATAAGTTTGAAGAACAGTAGACGATGAATTTGAAGATTTTTGACAATAAATTTGAAGAACAGTAGACGATGAATTTGGAGATTTTTGACAATAAGTTTGAAGAACAGTAGACGATGAATTTGGAGAATTACTGACGATAAATTTGAAGAATAGTAGACGATGAATTTGGAGATTTTTGTCAATAAATTTGAAGAACAGTAGACGATGAATTTGAAGATTTTTGACAATAAATTTGAAGAACAGTAGACGATGAATTTGGAGAATTTCTGACGATAAATTTGGAGATTTTTAACGATAAGTTTGAAGAATAGTAGCAGACGATGAATTTGGAGATTTATGACAATAAATTTGAAGAACAGTAGACGATGAATTTGGAGAATTTCTGACGATAAATTTGGAGATTTTTGACAATAAGTTTGAAGAATACTAGCAGACGATGAATTTGGAGATTTATGACGAGAAATTTGAATAGTAGCAGACGATGAATTTGGAGATTTTTGACGATAAATTTGAATAATAGCTGACGATGGATTTGGAGGTTTTTGACGATAAATTTGAATAATAACTGACGATGAATTTGAAGATTTTTGACAATAAATTTGAAGAACAGTAGACGATGAATTTGGAGAATTACTGACGATAAATTTGGAGATTTTTGACAATAAGTTTGAAGAATAGTAGCAGACGATGAATTTGGATATTTTTGACGATAAATTTGTAGAATAGTAGACGATTAATTTGGAGTTGCAGACACTTGAATTTGGAGAGATCCTGAAAGAAAAAGAGAAAAGGAAAAAAATTACTATCCGTCTATCTAATGTTTCAAACAGGACAATAAAGTTGAATTGATGGTGTACAATTGCACATATTATACTTAATATTGTTTTATTTTGAGTTCATGTTTTTTATATGTATATGATACATTAATACTCATAATATTATACATTTTGAAACGAATATTTAAACATATTAAAAAGTAAATTAAATTTCTTAAATGTTGGCAATCATAAACTATTCATGCGAGTTTGATTAGTTGTGATATCACGAGAGTGATAAACACAAACCTGATAACTTTTATTAACCTATCAAATCATGTTCAATGTTCAATTTACCTTATAATAATCATTAGAAATCAATTTTACATTTCATAATATACTAAAGATATAACTTACCTAAGTGTAAGATATTTTGGAGACTTGACACAGCGAAAATGTAAAGTAGTAGGTACCTATGTTAAAGAAAATGCATACATGAAGGTCATTCAGTAATGATCAAAACGGTTCAAAATTTGTTTGTTAGAAAAGAAAAATTGTAATTTCATTTTGGACTCAGATTAAATGAGTTCCAGAATTCCGGGCCTTGACTCTTGAGTTGGATTTTTGTTTCAAACAAATCTACGTGTTCAACCGATGTGTATATGGATTGAAAACTGTTTGAAGTTGGTCGAAAATTTAGACAAGTCCCAATTGGAAAATCTACAAGGGTGTCTTTAAAATCTTGAAAGCTCTAGGAAGGAATTCAGGACATGGATTTTTAAAGCTTCATCTTCATCTCATCATCCTCTTTATCTCCTGACTCGTCTTCTTAAATTCTTGCCACAGTCATCATGATGAGTCGATGGTGTTTGTTGACCTTTGTTGTTGTTGGATTTATTCTTGTTGTAGCGACGATGAAAACTACAACAATTGTAACAACTGTCCAGTGCTGAAATTGAAAACGTTTTTTTTTTTTTTTTAAACGAATCTAAAATTTTAGTACACCAATGAACATCTATAATAAAGTTCAATAACTTTGAAGAATCCATTCCAGAGTTATCGAAAGCCAAAACTTTTATTATCCAAGCATAGCGTGTATTTAAGAAGCAAGGAAACAAACCTCAGTTGCATAGAAACGCCACATAGCGCGACACCATCGCAAAGGAGTAGAATATTTCTCGCGGTCTATTCATGTTTATGTTTACATTTTGATATAATTATTTATGTCTATGTTTACATTTGATACGGGTGAGGGACGAGGAGAGGAGACTCCTTTGCGATACTATAGCGCTGAGGACGCCACAATGTAGGCCGGCGGGGGATGGTTTACACACCTCTTAATTCTACACACTATGATCCAAGTTAAAACCTCAGTGCGTTTGGTTGAAAATAAGGTGTAAATGATTTTAAACAAGACGACCGTGGCTTAGTGGTTAAGAGCATTGGTTACTGACCCGGAGGTTGCGGGTTCGAATCCTGGCCTGAGCGGAAAAATCTAACCGAAATTTTCCGTTTCCGAAATGGTATGGATGTAAAAGCAAAGTGCCCTGAAAAGTAATGCGAAAGCGGTTCCAGGGCACACTTACCTAAACAAAAAAGAATTTTCGGTAGCGTTGTGACCAGAGGTGCAGGGATCGATAGGGTCTGTCTTGTAGCTTGCTCGCCCATCGCGTGATGGGTATTTAGATTTGAGATTGTCATGAGGGGGGTTCCATCCTCCAATCACTGATAATCGTACCATCAGCAACCCACATGAACCTCACCCAGCCTGGGTAGGGCCGGTGTCAGCCTCACGTGTTTGAAGGAAACAGAATTCTTGAGTGAAAAGTCTGCTCCAACCGGAAATTGAACTCAGGATCTCTGGACTACGGGCAGGCAATAATTCAAGTTAGGCGTGGCTTCAGACTCTCGGGCGTTTCTTTTTCTCAACTAATTTTACGAGATTTTAGAGCCCTTAATTTTTTTTTTAAATAATATTTAAATGATTAATTTTGACAGTATCTATTTTTGCGAAGCTAAATTATTGCTGGCTTTATGAGATCAGAGTGTTTAGAAATATACATCCCTAAAAAAGTGGCGAAAAAAAAAAAAAAAAAAAAATGCCTGAACTGACCCAGTCAGGCTGGGCACGGACCAACTTTAAATTATTGAATGGAATCGTACTTTGAAACTTACCCAGCCTGGGTAGGGCCGGTGTCAGCCTCACAAGTATTCGGAGGAAACAGAAATTTTATGCAAAAAGTCTGCTCAAACCGGAAATTGAACTCAGGATCTCTGGACTACGGGCAGGCAATAATTCCAGGTTAGGCGTGGCTTCAGACTCGGGCGTTTCCATTTCTCAACTATTTAATATACGAAAATTTAGAGCCCTAAAATGTGATATAATATTTGAATGAGTAATTTTGACAAAATCTATTTTTGCGAAGGTAAATAATTGCTGGCTTTATGAGATCAGAGTGTTTAAGAAATTTGCATCCTTAAAAAAGTGGCTAGACAAAACTGCTAACATAAGATCACCTCGACATTTATATTATGTTGAAAAATAATAGATTTTTGTTTCTTCCCGCGGCTGGGTTTCGAACCCACGACCTCTGGAATACCAGACCGACAGAATGCCTTGACAACTGGACTTCCGGTCATGGGAACATTAAAAGCGAAATTAATAGAGAAATCAAGTTCTTAAGTCATGACTTAAGAACTTGACTGTTCTTAGAACTCCCATAAGACAGTACACAAATCCAGACTTTACGACACAGAGTTATTACAAAATTACAGAGTTATTCCTCTCTATCGTTCTATATCTCCTCCCCCCTCTCTATATCCCCCCCTCCTCTCTCTATCTCTCCCTCCGCAATGTCTGAGAACGTGCCGATCCGTGGGATCCGGAGAAAACTAAGGAGCTCTCAATTTGGAGCTCACAGGAGGCAGAAACCTGAGAAGATATAGTAGACAGTGAGAGAGGTTCAAATAGGGGGAGGAGAGTGAGAGATGGAAAGAGGAGGGAGAAAGGGAGAGAGAGAGAAAATATAGCGAGACAGAAAAGGATAAAGAGAAATGCAGGAAAGAGAAAATAGCCAGAGAGACCTTAGACAGAAATATGGATATAGGGTTGGGTGGAAGATATTGCCATGGACAATAACCCTGCCCTTTAGTTAGGACATTATGTTTATACAGGGTGGACAAAGAAACGTTTACATCCATTAATGGTAGATTCGACATTTCCAGTCCGAATTTGCAATCCGTTTTTTCAGATTCGCCTTCGTAACTGCACAAAGTGATTTTTTGCAACTTTTCCCAACTACCAATCTAAAATACCAAATAACCGCCCAACACATCAGGGCATAGGGCTGAATGTCGAATGACCTAATTATGTACAGTTTGTTTTTCTACAAAAATGTGGGGGTAGGGTCTCTGTGAATATTCCTAGGTTACATGTATTGGAACCAGAGGAGAAAGGGGAGGCATGGAGGGACAGACGCTAGGACAATAAATAATAACAAAGCTGCAGATTCAATAATTTTATAATTAACAAAATTATATTTATTATTACAATATCTGTTTACAATATTACTGACACAAGTTGCGAAACATTACTAAATGACCATAAATAATTAATTGATTTTACAATAAATTATTGTTGTGCTAATATCAAGTCTCCAAAAAGTGATAAATATTATTTAGTAACATGACTTTATTTCAATTACATAATTTGTTGAATTTATGAAGGAGATACTTACTTGTAGACGCAGAATTTGGAGTTGTAGACATTTCAATTTGGAGTTGTAGATATTGGAATTTGGAGTTGTAGACATTTGAATTTGGAGTTCGTAGACATTTGAATTTGGAGTTCGTTGACATTTGAATTTGGAGTTCGTTGACATTTGAATTTGGAGTTCGGTGACATTTGAATTTGGAGTTGAATTTGGAGTTGAATTTGGAGACATTTGAATTTGGAGTTCGTAGACATTTGAATTTGGAGTTCGTTGACATTTGAATTTGGAGTTTGTAGACATTTGAATTTAGAGTTCGTTGACATTTGAATTTGGAGTTCGTAGACATGTGAATTTGGAGTTCGTAGACATTTGAATTTTTAGTTGTAGACATTTGAATTTGGAGACATTTGAATTTGGAGTTCGTTGACATTTGAATTTGGAGTTTGTTGACATTTCAATTTGGAGTTCGTAGACATTTGAATTTGGAGTTGTAGACGTTTGAATTTGGAGTTTTAAACAGTAAATTTGAAGAAAATCGGACGATAAATTTGAAGAATTGAATTGGGATGATTGCTGACGATGAATTTGAAGATTTTTGACGATAATTTTGAATAATAGCAGACGATGAATTTGGAGATTTTTGACGATAAACTTGAAAAATAGTAGACGATGAATTTGGATTTGGAGAATTTGACGATAAATTTGAATAATAGCTGACAATGAATTTGAAGATTTTTGACGATAAATTTGAAGAATAGTAGATGAATTTGGATTTGGAGATTTTTGACGATAAATATGAAGCAGTAGACGATGAATTTGGATAATTGTTGACGATGAATTTGGAGAATTTCTGACGATAAATTTGGAGATTTTTGACGATAAATTTGAATAATAGCTGACGATAAATTTGAATAATAGCTGACGATGGATTTGGAGATTTTAGAGATAAATTTGAATAATAGCTGACGATAAATTTGAATAATAACTGACGATGAATTTGAAGATTTTTGACAATAAATTTGAAGAACAGTAGACGATGAATTTGGAGAATTTCTGACGATAAATTTGGAGATTTTTGACAATAAGTTTGAAGAATAGTAGCAGACGATGAATTTGGAGATTTTTGACGAGAAATTTGAATAGTAGCAGACGATGAATTTGGAGATTTTTGACGATAAATTTGAATAATAGCTGACGATAAATTTGAATAATAGCTGACGATGGATTTGGAGGTTTTTGACGATAAATTTGAATAATAACTGACGATGAATTTGAAGATTTTTGACAATAAATTTGATGAACATTAGACGATGAATTTGGAGAATTTCTGACGATAAATTTGGAGATTTTTGACAATAAGTTTGAAGAATAGTAGCAGACGATGAATTTGGAGATTTTTGACGATAAATTTGTAGAATAGTAGACGATGAATTTGGAGTTGCAGACACTTGAATTTGGAGAGATCCTGAAAGAAAAAGAGAATAGGAAAAAAATTACTATCCGTCTATCTAATGTTTCAAACAGGACAATAAAGTTGAATTGATGGTGCACAATTGCACATATTATACTTAATATTGTTTTATTTTGAGTTCATGTTTTTTATATGTATATTATACATTAATACTCATAAAATTATACATTTTGAAACGAATATTTAAACATATTAAAAAGTAAATACAATTTCTTAAATGTTGGCAATCATAAACTATTCATGCGAGTTTGATTAGTTGTGATATCACGAAAGTGATAAACACACACCTGATAACTTTTATTAACCTATCAAATCATGTTCAATGTTCAATTTACCTTATAATAATCATTAGAAATCAATTTTACATTTCATAATATACCTACTAAAGATATAACTTACCTAAGTGTGAGATATTTTGGAGACTTGACACAGCGAAAATGTAAAGTAGTAGGTACCTATGTTTAAAAAAATGCATACATGAAGGTCATTCAGTAATGATCAAAACGGTTCAAAATTTGTTTGTTAGAAAAGAAAAATTGAAATTTCATTTTGAACTCAGATTAAATGAGTTCCAGAATTCCGGGCCTTGACTCTTGAGTTGGATTTTTTTTTCAATCAAATCTACGTGTTCAAAAGATGTATATATGGATTGAAAACTGTTTGAAGTTGGTTGAAAATTTAGACAAGTCCCAATTGGAAAATCTACAAGGATGTCTTTAAAATCTTGAAAGTTCTAAGAAGGAACTCAGGACATGGATTTTGAGCGCTTCATCTTCATCTCATCATCCTCTTTATTCTTAAATTCTTGCCACAGTCATCATGATGAGTCGATGGTGTTTGTTGACCTTTGTTGTTGTTGGATTTTTTCTTGTTGTAGCGACGATGAAAACTACAACAATTGTAACAACTGTCCAGTGCTGAAATTGAAAACGTTTTTTTTTTTTAATTTAAACGAATCTAAAATTTTGGTACACCAATGAACATCTATAATAAAGTTCAATAACTTTGAAGAATCCATTCCAGAGTTATCGAAAGCCAAAACTTTTATTATCCAAGCATAGCGTGTATTTAAGAAGTAAGGAAACAAACCTCAGTTGCATGGAAACGCCACATAGCGCGACACCATCGCAAAGGAGTAGAATATTTCTCGCGGTCTATTCATGGTTATGTTTACATTTTGATATAATTATTTATGTTTATGTTTACATTTGATACGGGTGAGGGACGAGGAGAGGAGACTCCTTTGCGATACTATAGCGCTGAGGACGCCACAATGTAGGCCGGCGGGGGATGGTTTACACACCTCTTAATTCTACACACTATGATCCAAGTTAAAACCTCAGTGCGTTTGGTTGAAAATAAGGTGTAAATGATTTTAAACAAGACGACCGTGGCTTAGTGGTTAAGAGCATTGGTTACTGACCCGGAGGTTGCGGGTTCGAATCCTGGCCTGAGCGGAAAATTCTAACCGAAATTTTCCGTTTCCGAAATGGTATGGATGTAAAAGCAAAGTGCCCTGAAAAGTAATGCGAAAGCGGTTCCAGGGCACACTTACCTAAACAAAAAAGAATTTTCGGTAGCGTTGTGACCAGAGGTGCAGGGATCGATAGGGTCTGTGTTGTAGCTTGCTCGCCCATCGCGTAGTATGCCTCCCCTCTGATGGGTATTTAGATTAGAGATTGTCATGAGGGGGGTTCCATCCTCCAATCGCTGATAATCGTACCATCAGCAACCCACATGAACCTCACCCAGCCTGGGTAGGGCCGGTGTCAGCCTCACGTGTTTGAAGGAAACAGAATTCTTGAGTGAAAAGTCTGCTCCAACCGGAAATTGAACTCAGGATCTCTGTACTACGGGCAGGCAATAATTCAAGTTAGGCGTGGCTTCAGACTCTCGGGCGTTTCTTTTTCTCAACTATTTTTACGAGAATTTAGAGCCCTTAATTTTTTTTTTAATAATATTTAAATGATTAATTTTGACAGTATCTATTTTTGCGAAGCTAAATTATTGCTGGCTTTATGAGATCAGAGTGTTTAGAAATTTGCATCCCTAAAAAAGTGGCTAGATAAAACTGTTAATATAAGGTGACACCTCCATATTGATATTTTGTTGAAAAACTAATAGATTTTTTTCTTCCCGCCGCTGGGTTTCGAACCCACGACAACTGGACTTCCAGTCATGTGCACATTAAGAGCGACATTAATAGACAAAATCGAGTTCTTAAGTGATGACTTAGCACTGAATTTCCCACCTAATAAAGTATGCAAAAACGTCTATTAATTCCACCTTAAAACTCTAACAATTGAGATACGTATGTACTATGTATGTATACAGGGTGTCCATAAAGTCCCACCCTACAACCCGTATCTCAAGAACGGCTGAAATAATAGAAAAACTCAGAAAACCGTATTCCTTAATTTTTTGGGGGATTAAGTTTCAGCAAAAAAAAAAAAAAAAAAAAAAAAAATGCCTGAACTGCCCCAGTCAGGCTGGGCACGGACCAACTTTAAATTATTGAATGGAATCGTACTTTGAAACTTACCCAGCCTGGGTAGGGCCGGTGTCAGCCTCACAAGTATTCGGAGGAAACAGAATTTTTATGCAAAAAGTCTGCTCAAACCGGAAATTGAACTCAGGATCTCTGGACTACGGGCAGGCAATAATTCCAGGGTAGGCGTGGCTTCACACTCTCGGGCGTTTCCATTTCTCAACTATTTATACGAAAATTTAGAGCCCTAAAATGTGATATAATATTTGAATGATTAATTTTGACAAAATCTATTTTTGCGAAGGTAAATAATTGCTGGCTTTATGAGATCAGAGTGTTGAAGAAATTTGCATCCTTAAAAAAGTGGCTAGACAAAACTGCTAACATAAGATCACCTCGACATTTATATTATGTTGAAAAATAATAGATTTTTGTTTCTTCCCGCGGCTGGGTTTCGAACCCACGACCTCTGGAATACCAGACCGACAGAACGCCTTGACAACTGGACTTCCGGTCATGTGAACATTAAAAGCGAAATTAATAGAGAAATCAAGTTCTTAAGTCATGACTTAAGAACTTGACTGTTCTTAGAACTCCCATAAGACAGTACACAAATCCAGACTTTACGACACAGAGTTATTACAAAATTACAGAGTTATTCCTCTCTATCGTTCTATATCTCCCCGCCCCTCTCTATTTCTCCCTCCCTATCTACCCATCCTTGTCTATTTTTTTCTCTATCATTCTATATTCCCCCCTCTCTCTCTCTCCCTCCCCCCTCTCTATATCCCCCCCTCCCCTCTCTATCACTCCCTCCGCAATGTCTGAGAACGTGCCGATCCGTGGGATCCGGAGAAAACTAAGGAGCTCTCAATTTGGAGCTCAAGGAGGCAGAAACCTGAGAAGATATAGTAGACAGTGAGAGAGGTTCAAATAGGGGGAGGAGAGTGAGAGATGGAAAGAGGAGGGAGAAAGGGAGAGAGAGAGAAATATAGCGAGACAGAAAAGGATAAAGAGAAATGCAGGAAAGAGAAAATAGCCAGAGAGACCTTAGACAGAAATATGTATATAGGGTTGGGTGGAAGATATTGCCATGGGCAATTACCCCGCCCTTTAGTTAGGACATTATGTTTATACAGGGTGGACAAAGAAACGTTCACATCCATTAATGGTAGATTCGACATTTCCAGTCCGAATTTGCAATCCGTTTTTTCAGATTCGCCTTCGTAACTGCACAAAGTGATTTTTTGCAACTTTTCCCAACTACCCATCTAAAATACCAACTAACCGCCCAACACATCAGGGCATAGGGCTGAGTGTCGAATGACCTAATTATGTACAGTTTGTTGTAAAATCTACAAAAATGTGGGGGTAGGGTCTCTGTGAATTTTCCTAGGTTACATGTATTGGAACCAGAGGGAAAGGGGAGCCATGGAGGGGCAGACGCTAGGACAATAAATAATAACAAAGCTGCAGATTCAATAATTTTATAATTAACAAAATTATATTTATTATTACAATATCTGTATACAATATTACTGACACAAGTTGCGAAACATTACTGAATGACCATAAATAATTAATTGATTTTACAATAAATTATTGTTGTGCTAATAATATCAAGTCTCCAAAAAGTGTTAAATATCTATTTAGTAACATGACTTTTTTTCAAGTACATAATTTGTTGAATTTATGAAGGAGATACTTACTTGTAGACGCAGAATTTGGAGTTGTAGACATTTCAATTTGGAGTTGTAGATATTGGAATTTGGAGTTGTAGACATTTGAATTTGGAGTTCGTAGACATTTGAATTTGGAGTTCGTTGACATTTGAATTTTGAGTTCGGTGACATTTGAATTTGGAGTTGAATTTGGAGACATTTGAATTTGGAGTTCGTAGACATTTGAATTTGGAGTTCGTTGACATTTGAATTTGGAGTTCGTAGACATGTGAATTTTGAGTTCGTAGACATTTGAATTTGGAGTTGTAGACATTTGCATTTGGAGACATTTGAATTTGGAGTTCGTTGACATTTGAATTTGGAGTTTGTTGACATTTAAATTTGGAGTTCGTAGACATTTGAATTTGGAGTTGTAGACATTTGAATTTGGAGTTGTAGACGTTTGAATTTGGAGTTGTAAACAGTAAATTTGAAGAAAATCGGACGATAAATTTGAAGAATTGAATTGGGATGATTGCTGACGATGAATTTGAAGATATTTGACGATAATTTTGAATAGTAGCAGACGATGATGAATTTGAAGGTTTTTGACGATAAATTTGAATAATAGCTGACAATGAATTTGAAGATTTTTGACGATAAATTTCAAGAATAGTAGACGATGAATTTGGATTTGGAGATTTTTGACGATAAATTTGAACAGTAGCAGACGATGAATTTGGAGATTTTTGACGATAAATTTGAAGAATAGTAGACGATGAATTTGGATTTGGAGATTTTTGACGATAAATTTGAATAATAGCTGACAATGAATTTGAAGATTTTTGACGATAAATTTGAAGAATAGTAGATGAATTTGGATTTGGAGATTTTTGACGATGAATATGAAAAAGTAGACGATGAATTTGGATAATTGATGACGATGAATTTGGAGAATTTCTGACGATAAATTTGGAGATTTTTTGACGATAAATTTGAAGAATAGCAAACGATGAATTTGGAGATTTTTGACGATAAATTTGAATAATAGCTGACGATAAATTTGAATAATAGCTGACGATGGATTTGGAGGTTTTTGACGATAAATTTGAATAATAACTGACGATGAATTTGGAGGTTTTTGACAATAAATTTGAAGAACAGTAGACGATGAATTTGGAGAATTTCTGACGATAAATTTGGAGATTTTTGACAATAAGTTTGAAGAATAGTAGCAGACGATGAATTTGGAGATTTTTGACGATAAATTTGTAGAATAGTAGACGATGAATTTGGAGTTGCAGACACTTGAATTTGGAGAGATCCTGAAAGAAAAAGAGAAAAGGAAAAAAATTACTATCCGTCTATCTAATGTTTCAAACAGGACAATTATAGTTGAATTGATGGTGCACAATTGCACATATTATACTTAATATTGTTTTATTTTGAGTTCATGTTTTTTATATGTATATTATACATTAATACTCATAAAATTATACATTTTGAAACGAATATTTAAACATATTAAAAAGTAAATTAAATTTCTTAAATGTTGGCAATCATAAACTATTCATGCGAGTTTGATTAGTTGTGATATCACGTAAGTGCGATTAACACAAACCTGGTAACTTTTTATAAAATTACCAAATCATATTCAATGTTCATGTCACCTTATAATAATCATTTTTTTTATTAATGTTTAAAATCATTAGAAATTAATGTTACATTTCATAATAATTATACTAAAGATACAACTTACCTAAGTGTGAGATATTTTGGAGACTTGACACAGCGAAAATGTAAAGTAGTAGGTACCTATGTTAAAAAAAAATGCATACATGAAGGTCATTCAGTAATGATCAAAACGGTTCAAAATTTGTTTGTTAGAAAAGAAAAATTGAAATTTCATTTTGGACTCAGATTAAATGAGTTCCAGAATTCCGGGCCTTGACTCTTGAGTTGGATTTTTTTTTCAAACAAATCTACGTGTTCAACCGATGTGTATATGGATTGAAAACTGTTTGAAGTTGGTCGAAAATTTAGACAAGTCCTAATTGGAAAATCTACAAGGATGTCTTTAAAATCTTGAAAGCTCTAGGAAGGAATTCAGGACATGGATTTTGAAAGCTTCATCTTCATCTCATCATCCTCTTTATCTCCTGACTCGTCTTCTTAGATTCTTGCCACAGTCATCATGATGAGTCGATGGTGTTTGTTGACCTTTGTTGTTGTTGGATTTATTCTTGTTGTAGCGACGATGAAAACTACAACAATTGTAACAACAGTCCAGTGCTGAAATTGAAAACGTTTTTTTTTTTTTTTTTTTTAAACGAATCTAAAATTTTAGTACACCAATGAACATCTATAATAAAGTTCAATAACTTTGAAGAATCCATTCCAGAGTTATCGAAAGCCAAAACTTTTATTATCCAAGCATAGCGTGTATTTAAGAAGTAAGGAAACAAACCTCAGTTGCATGGAAACGCCACATAGCGCGACACCATCGCAGAGGAGTAGAATATTTCTCGCGGTCTATTCATGTTTATGTTTACATTTTGTTATAATTATTTATGTTTATGTTTACATTTGATACGAGTGAGGGACGAGGAGAGGAGACTCCTTTGCGATACTATAGCGCTGAGGACGCCACAATGTAGGCCGGTGGGGGATGATTTACAAACCTCTTAATTCTACACACTATGATCCAAGTTAAAAACTTCAGTGCGTTTGGTTGAAAATAAGGTGTAAATGATTTTAAACAAGACGACCGTGGCTTAGTGGTTAAGAGCATTGGTTACTGACCCGGAGGTTGCGGGTTCGAATCCTGGCCTGAGCGGAAAATTCTAACCGAAATTTTCCGTTTCCGAAATGGTATGGATGTAAAAGCAAAGTGCCCTGAAAAGTAATGCGAAAGCGGTTCTGGGGCACACTTACCTAAACAAAAAAGAATTTTCGGTAGCGTTGTGACCAGAGGTTCAGGGATCGATAGGGTCTGTGTTGTAGCTTGCTCGCCCATCGAGTAGTATGCCTCCCCTCTGATGGGTATTTAGATTTGAGATTGTCATGAGGGGGGTTCCATCCTCCAATCGCTGATAATCGTACCATCAGCAACCCACATGAACCTCACCCAGCCTGGGTAGGGCCGGTGTCAGCCTCACGTGTTTGAAGGAAACAGAATTCTTGAGTGAAAAGTCTGCTCCAACCGGAAATTGAACTCAGGATCTCTGGACTACGGGCAGGCAATAATTCAAGTTAGGCGTGGCTTCAGACTCTCGGGCGTTTCTTTTTCTCAACTATTTTTACGAGAATTTAGAGCCCTTAATTTTTTTTTAAATAATATTTAAATGATTAATTTTGACAGTATCTATTTTTGCGAAGCTAAATTATTGCTGGCTGTATGAGATCAGAGTGTTTAGAAATTTGCATCCCTAAAAAAGTGGCTAGATAAAACTGTTAATATAAGGTGACACCTCCATATTTATATTTTGTTGAAAAACTAATAGATTTTTTTCTTCCCGCCGCTGGGTTTCGAACCCACGACAACTGGACTTCCAGTCATGTGCACATTAAGAGCGACATTAATAGACAAAATCGAGATACGTATGTACGATGTATGTATACAGGGTGTCCATAAAGTCCCACCCTACAACCCGTATCTCAAGAACGGCTGAAATAATAGAAAAACTCAGAAACCTGTATTCCTTAATTTTTTGGGGGATTAAGTTTCAGCAAAAAAAAAAAAAAAAAAAAAAAAAAAATGCCTGAACTTCCCCAGTCAGGCTGGGCACGGACCTACTTTAAATTATTGAATGGAATCGTACTTTGAAACTTACCCAGCCTGGGTAGGGCCGGTGTCAGCCTCACAAGTATTCGGAGGAAACAGAATTTTTATGCAAAAAGTCTGCTCAAACCGGAAATTGAACTCAGGATCTCTGGACTACGGGCAGGCAATAATTCCAGGTTAGGCGTGGCTTCAGACTCTCGGGCGTTTCCATTTCTCAACTATTTATACGAAAATTTAGAGCCCTAAAATGTGATATAATATTTGAATGATTAATTTTGGAAAAATCTATTTTTGCGAAGGTAAATAATTGCTGGCTTTATGAGATCAGGGTGTTTAAGAAATTTGCATCCTTAAAAAAGTGGCTAGACAAAACTGCTAACATAAGATCACCTCGACATTTATATTATGTTGAAAAATAATAGATTTTTGTTTCTTCCCGCGGCTGGGTTTCGAACCCACGACCTCTGGAATACCAGACCGACAGAACGCCTTGACAACTGGACTTCCGGTCATGTGAACATTAAAAGCGAAATTAATAGAGAAATCAAGTTCTTAAGTCATGACTTAAGAACTTGACTGTTTTTAGAACTCCCATAAGACAGTACACAAATCCAGACTTTACGACACAGAGTTATTACAAAATTACAGAGTTATTCCTCTCTATCGTTCTATATCTCCCCGCCCCTCTCTATCTCTCACTCCCTATCTACCCATCCTTGTCTATTTTTTTCTCTATCATTCTATATCCCCCCCTCTCTCTCTCTCCCTCCCCCCTCTCTATATCCCCCCCTCCCCTCTCTATCTCTCCCTCCGCAATGTCTGAGAACGTGCCGATCCGTGGGATCCGGAGAAAACTAAGGAGCTCTCAATTTGGAGCTCAAGGAGGCAGAAACCTGAGAAGATATAGTAGACAGTGAGAGAGGTTCAAATAGGGGGAGGAGAGTGAAAGATGGAAAGAGGAGGGAGAAAGGGAGAGAGAGAGAAATATAGCGAGACAGAAAAGGATAAAGAGAAATGCAGGAAAGAGAAAATAGCCAGAGAGACCTTAGACAGAAATATGGATATAGGGTTGGGTGGAAGATATTGCCATGGGCAATAACCCCGCCCTTTAGTTAGGACATTATGTTTATACAGGGTGGACAAAGAAACGTTTACATCCATTAATGGTAGATTCGACATTTCCAGTCCGAATTTGCAATCCGTTTTTTCAGATTCGCCTTCGTAACTGCACAAAGTGGTTTTTTGCAACTTTTCCCAACTACCCATCTAAAATACCAACTAACCGCCCAACACATCAGGGCATAGGGCAGAATGTCGAATGACCTAATTATGTACAGTTTGTTTTTCTACAAAAATGTGGGGGTAGGGTCTCTGTGAATATTCCTAGGTTACATGTATTGGAACCAGAGGAGAAAGGGGAGGCATGGAGGGGCAGACGCTAGGACAATAAATAATAACAAATCTGCAGATTCAATAATTTTATAATTAACAAAATTATATTTATTATTACAATATCTGTTTACAATATTACTGGTACAAGTTGCGAAACATTACTGAATGACCATAAATAATTAATTGATTTTACAATAAATTATTGTTGTGCTAATATCAAGTCTCCAAAAAGTGTTAAATATCTATTTAGTAACATGACTTTTTTTCAAGTACATAATTTGTTGAATTTATGAAGGAGATACTTACTTGTAGACGCAGAATTTGGAGTTGTAGACATTTGAATTTGGAGTTCGTAGACATTTGAATTTGGAGTTCGTTGACATTTGAATTTGGAGTTCGTTGACATTTGAATTTCTAGTTCGGTGACATTTGAATTTGGAGTTGAATTTGGAGACATTTGAATTTGGAGTCCGTAGACATTTGAATTTGGAGTTCGTTGACATTTTAATTTGGAGTTCGTAGACATTTGAATTTGGAGTTCGTTGACATTTGAATTTGGAGTTGTAGACATTTGAATTTGGAGACATTTGAATTTGGAGTTCGTTGACATTTGAATTTGGAGTTTGTTGACATTTCAATTTGGAGTTCGTAGACATTTGAATTTGGAGTTGTAGACATTTGAATTTGGAGTTGTAAACAGTAAATTTGAAGAAAATCGGACGATAAGTTTGAAGAATTGAATTGGGATGATTGCTGACGATGAATTTGAAGATTTTTGACGATAATTTTGAATAGTAGCAGACGATGATGAATTTGAAGGTTTTTGACGATAAATTTGAATAATAGCTGACAATGAATTTGAAGATTTTTGACGATAAATTTGAAGAATAGTAGACAATGAATTTGGATTTGGAGATTTTTGACGATAAATTTGAACAGTAGCAGACGATGAATTTGGAGATTTTTGACGATAAATTGGAAGAAAAGTAGACGATGAATTTGGATTTGGAGATTTTCGACGATAAATTTGAATAATAGCTGACAATGAATTTGAAGATTTTTGACGATAAATTTGAAGAATAGTAGATGAATTTGGATTTGGAGATTTTTGACGATAAATATGAAGCAGTAGACGATGAATTTGGATAATTGTTGACGATGAATTTGGAGAATTTCTGACGATAAATTTGGAGATTTTTGACGATAAATTTGAATAATAGCTGACGATAAATTTGAATTATAGCTGACGATGGATTTGGAGGTTTTTGACGATAAATTTGAATAATAACTGACGATGAATTTGAAGATTTTTGACAATAAATTTGAAGAACAGTAGACGATGAATTTGGAGAATTTCTGACGATAAATTTGGAGATTTTTGACAATAAGTTTGAAGAATAGTAGCAGACGATGAATTTGGAGATTTTTGACGATAAATTTGTAGAATAGTAGACGATGAATTTGGAGTTGCAGACACTTGAATTTGGAGAGATCCTGAAAGAAAAAGAGAAAAGGAAAAAAATTACTCTCCGTCTATCTAATGTTTCAAACAGGACAATAAAGTTGAATTGATGGTGCACATTTGCACATATTATACTTAATATTGTTTTATTTTGAGTTCATGTTTTTTATATGTATATTATACATTAATACTCATAATATTATACATTTTGAAACGAATATTTAAACATATTAAAAAGTAAATTAAATTTCTTAAATGTTGGCAATCATAAACTATTCATGCGAGTTTGATTAGTTGTGATATCACGAAAGTGATAAACACAAACCTGATAACTTTTATTAACCTATCAAATCATGTTCAATGTTTAATTTACCTTATAATAATCATTAGAAATCAATTTTACATTTCATAATATACTAAAGATATAACTTACCTAAGTGTGAGATATTTTGGAGACTTGACACAGCGAAAATGTAATGTAGTAGGTACCTATGTTAAAAAAAATGCATACATGAAGGTCATTCAGTAATGTTTAAAACGGTTCAAAATTTGTTTGTTAGAAAAGAAAAATTGAAATTTCATTTTGGACTCAGATTAAATGAGTTCCAGAATTCCGGGCCTTGACTCTTGAGTTGGATTTTTTTTCCCAAACAAATCTACTTGTTCAACCGATGTGTATATGGATTGAAAACTGTTTGAAGTTGGTCGAAAATTTAGACAAGTCCCAATTGGAAAATCTACAAGGATGTCTTTAAAATCTTGAAAGCTCTAGGAAGGAATTCAGGACATGGATTTTGAAAGCTTCATCTTCATCTCATCATCCTCTTTATCTCCTGACTCGTCTTCTTAAATTCTTGCCACAGTCATCATTATGAGTCGATGGTGTTTGTTGACCTTTGTTGTTGTTGGACTTATTCTTGTTGTAGCGACGATGAAAACTACAACAATTGTAACAACTGTCCAGTGCTGAAATTGAAAACGTTTTTTTTTTTTTTTTTAAACGAATCGAAAATTTTAGTACACCAATAAATATCTATAATAAAGTTCAATAACTTTGAAGAATCCATTCCAGAGTTATCGAAAGCCAAAACTTTTACTATCCAAGCATAGCGTGTATTTAAGAAGTAAGGAAACAAACCTCAGTTGCATGGAAACGCCACATAGCGCGACACCATCGCAAAGGAGTAGAATATTTCTCGTGGTCTATTCATGTTTATGTTTACATTTTGATATAATTATTTATGTTTATGTTTACATTTGATACGGGTGAGGGACGAGGAGAGGAGACTCCTTTGCGATACTATAGCGCTGAGGACGCCACAATGTAGGCCGGCGGGGGATGGTTTACACACCTCTTAATTCTACACACTATGATCCAAGTTAAAACCTCAGTGCGTTTGGTTGAAAATAAGGTGTAAATGATTTTAAACAAGACGACCGTGGCTTAGCGGTTAAGAACATTGGTTACTGACCAGGAGGTTGCGGGTTCGAATCCTGGCCTGAGCGGAAAATTCTAACCGAAATTTTCCGTTTCCGAAATGGTATGGATGTAAAAGCAAAGTGCCCTGAAAAGTAATGCGAAAGCGGTTCCAGGGCACACTTACCTAAACAAAAAAGAATTTTCGGTAGCGTTGTGACCAGAGGTGCAGGGATCGATAGGGTCTGTGTTGTAGCTTGCTTGCCCCTCGCGTAGTATGCCTCCCCTCTGATGGGTATTTAGATTTGAGATTGTCATGAGGGGGGTTCCATCCTCCAATCGTTGATAATCGTACCATCACCTACCCACATGAACCTCACCCAGCCTGGGTAGGGACGGTGTCAGCCTCACGTGTTTGAAGGAAACAGAATTCTTGATTGAAAAGTCTGCTCCAACCGGAAATTGAACTCAGGATCTCTGGACTACGGGCAGGCAATAATTCAAGTTAGGCGTGGCTTCAGACTCTCGGGCGTTTCCTTTTCTCAACTATTTTTACGAAAATTTAGAACCCTAAAATTTTAAATAATATTTAAACGATTGATTTTGAAAATGCTAAATGCGAAGCTAAATCCCTTAAAAAGTGGCTAGATAAAACTGCTAACATAAGATGACCTCGATATATATGTTATGTTGAAAAAATAATTAACATAATTGTATGTTTGCACACTCTTATAAATTTAAATTATAAAAAAATAGATTTTTTTCTTCGCGCCGCTGTGTTTCGAACCCACGCCCTCTGGAATACCAGACCGACAGGTATAACTCAATGTGTTTTTCAGTTAAAACTTATGCCGGCTGGTAGTCCGGCTGGCTGACGAAACCGACCAGAAACTAACATCAACAGAAAAGGTCCAGTTATACAGGGTGTTTCAGAAAAGTGTGCATTAATTTTAACCACGTATTTTATGTACCATTTTAGGGGGGGTCAACTCTATAACAAAATGGGCGAAATTTCTGCATAAGGGAGGTACATTTTCTTTCAGTTAACCCCCCTGTGGCCGTCCCTGAAAGTGCAATGACCTCAATTCTCACATCACACTTTTCTGAAACACCCTGTATACCTTGTTCCAAAAGTCTAAATAAAAGGAGTAAATATAAAAAAAGTATATCCTTCTGGAACTTACGGTTAACGATTTATGGGTCAGAACATAGGAATATTAACTAGGACGGACAACCGTGTATCTCGAGAACGGTATGTCGTGGCTCACTATAATTTGTTACAATGAACTTATCTTAATGAGGCCTTTAAAACAATATGCCACAAGACATACTATTCCATTTAAGATTTTAAAATTGGTCCATGCCCAGCCTGACTCGGGCAGTGTAGGCAAATATTTTTTTTGCTGAAACTTAATTCCCCAAAAAAATATGGAATATGGGTTTTTGTGTTTTTCTATATTTTCAGCCGTTATCTTGAGATACGGGGCAGGTGGAACTTTATGGACAATGGACAGGACAACCTGCACCCTGCATGTAATGCATGTATATTTCTCTAAACTAGCAATTAAGATACATAGCAAGAGACACTCATCAATGTAATTACTTCTAACTAATTATTCATGTAGAATTGTAGACAAAGGTAGGAAACAAGAAAGGCAGAAAGCTCAACTTAACGAGAATCCTGACGTTTTCATGGGCTTGTCGTAAAATCTCCCAAATTTCATGGACTACTCGTTGTAAAATGTCCTGACGACAGATATAAAATATCCGAAGTTTTTGAAAGCCACTGTACTTTCGAGGTAATAATTTTCCCTCAGCACATCTCACCAAACATTCAGTCTTATTTTAGATTTCTCCGAATATTCCTCTCTATTTCTCGTTCTTCTTTTCTCCCTTCCTATCTTTTCCTCCCTTCTTCTATTCTTCTCTCTCTCCCCTCTTTTTCTCTCGCTCCCTCTTCCGCTCCCTCTCTCTCCCCCTCTCATAACAATAAGTCTCAATTTAGATTTCTCCGAAATTTGCTCTCTCTCTCTCCCTCTCGCTTTCTCTCTCCCTCTCTCCATCTCTCTCTCCCTTTCTCTCTCACTCTCTCTCTCTTTTCTTTTTCTCCCTCTTTTTCTCCTCCTCTCATAACAATACGTCTCATTTTAGATTTCTCCAAAATTTCCTCTATATCTCGTTTCTCTCTTTCTCTCTCTCTCCCTCCCTCCCTCTCCATCTCTCTCTCCCTCCCTCTCTCTCTCCCTCCCTTTTTCTCTCTCCCCACCCCTTTCTTGCCTTCTCTCTACCCTTTCCTCTCTCTCCCATTCTATCGTTCTATATCTCCCCACCCCTCTCTCTCTCATTTTCTCTAACTGCCCCTCTCTCCCCCCTCTCTCTCTCTCTGTCTCTCCCTCCTCTCTCTCTCCCCCTCTCTATCTCTCCCCTATCTATCTCTCCCAACCAAATGTCTGAGAACGTGCCGATGCGTGGGAACCGGAGAAAACTAAGGAGCTCTCAATTTGGAGCTCAAGGAGGCAGAAACCTGAGAAGATATAGTAGACAGTGAGAGAGGTTCAAATAGGGGGAGGAGAGTGAGAGATGGAAAGAGGAGGGAGAAAGGGAGAGAGAGAAATAAAAGAAGGAAGAGAAATACAGGAAAGAGAAAATAGCCAAAGAGACCTTAGAAAATAATAATAATAATGTATTTCTTTGTGGTATTAAATGACAATTTCAATGGGTGGCGCAGAATTATAGGTCTTTTCCGTATCTTTAATATATCCCAATATCTTATTTTTGCCTATAATTCGGCCGCTGGTCGCTGCTAACATTAAAGCAGCTACTCATTTTTCCTCACGAGGGATGAGTGGACCCCGAACATCCAAGTACAGAGCTGAAAAAATCCTGCCCCGCTGGGTATCGAACCCAGGTCACCGTGTGTGCAATGCCTAGCGCCCTAACTCACTCGGCCACGGTGACTACTCTAAGGAGAGATAGAGCCTAAGGAGGGATACAGAGATTCTGGTTTGGGATAGAAAGAGCTTAGACAGAGAGGGAGAGAGCCTAGAAAGTAATCGAGAGAGCCTGAAAAAGAGAGATAGAGCCTAAGGAGAGATACAGAGATTCTAGTTTGGGATAGAAAGAGCTTAGGCAGAGAGGGAGAGAGCCCAGAAAGTAATCGAGAGAGCCTAAAAAAGAGAGATAGAGCCTAAGGAGAGATACAGAGATTCTAGTTTGGGATAGAAAGAGCTCAGACAGAGAGGGAGAGAGCCTAGAAAGTAATCGAGAGAGCCTAAAAATGAGAGATAGAGCCTAAGGAGGGATACAGAGATTCTAGTTTGGGATAGAAAGAGCTTAGGCAGAGAGGGAGAGAGCCTAGAAAGTAATTGAGAGAGCCTAACGAGGAGAGATAGAGCCTAAGAAGGGATACAGACATTCTAGTTTGGGATAGAAAGAGCTTAGACAGAGAGGGAGAGAACCTAGAAAGTAATCGAGACAGCCTAACGAGGAGAAAGAGAGCCTAGGGAGGTTGTTAAATTAATAACAATGAAATGTTCAGTGAGGTGAAACCCCTCCCTCATTTCTCCTCCATGGGGGAATTCATTTGAAGGGTTTTGGAGGAAGTATATTTGGGGGGGGGGGGGGGGGGGGGGTTCAGGTTCGGGTGAATTGGTAAGGGTGGGGAGTTGGGTGTATTGGCAAAGGTAGGGCAGGTGGGTGTATTGGCAAAGGTATAGGAGGTGGGTGTATTGGCCAGGGCGGGGGGGTGGGTGTACAATTGGCACAGGTAAGGTACCGTAAAATGAGCTAAGATTGCACCAGGCTATATAACTTTGCACCAGACTGTGTCTAAGTTTTGCAGCGCTCAAGTGAGAAAGTGATAAACCTTTGCTCATGGAAACCTTTACTGATAAACAGCTGATTCTTTTTTCAATCACGTGTTATGAAAAGTGAGGTTATGTTTACATTCATTTTTTTGATATTTTTCAAAATCTGAAAGTGTGTAACGAGCGTCATTTTTGAAGTCTCCAAAATTTCTCATGTAAAGGATACAAACTAGCTGCTAAGGTAAGAAACAATATGATTTTTATGATCCTCTTTCTCGTCCTAACCCGTTTCTTTTTAGTTTACCACGTTTACTTAACAACCAAGCAAGATATTTTAAAAACTCGGTGAGCATGTCATTTTTTACCATTTTAGTGTAACTTTGCACCTGGTGCAAAGTTTTCACCAAACAGTGATTTTTTTATTTGAACTTATGTGGGTAATCCTAATACAGATAATCGTTGGTGCAAAGTTACCTTGAGGTAAAAATCTGTATTAAAACCAAATATAATCAATTTTTATGACCTTAGATTTATTATTAGAGTGTTTGAGAGTATATTTAATTGTTCTTGGTGCTATTATTGAACCTTTTCATTTGAGTTTTTAACCATAATCTTTAAGCATGACATAGAAATCTTGAGAAAAAAAAAACCATGTCAATGAGCTTTTGGTGCAATGTTTTCCCTTCAAACTGACTGGTTTCTAGTCAATTAAAAATAGAAATTATGCTTGGTGCAAAGTTACCACTATTAATGAGTTTTCTCATCAATAATTTCAACCGAGATGCACTTGTAGGTAACTTTTTCTTTAATTTTATTGTGTGTTTTAGATGCCAAGAGTAAGAGTAAAGAGGCGAACCAATCGTAAATACAGGAACTACACGGATTCGCAGTTAGAGCAATGTCTGAATGAACTTAAAAATGGAACAATCACACAAAGAGAAGCAGAAGCCCGGTATAAGATTCCAAGAAGAACCCTGAACTACAAATTGGGCAAGAAACACACAAGAGAAGTAGGTCGTCCAAAAGTTTTCACAGAGGCTGAAGAGCTCCACATAGTAAAATGTACTATCCAACTGTGCGCTTTCGACTTCCCGATAACAAGGGATGATTTAAGAATGATTGTAAATGACTATCTACTAAAGATTGGCCGCAATGTCAAGCAGTTCACGAACGGGACGCTGCCAGGTCTCGAATGGGTCAAATCATTTATTAAACGTCACCCTCAACTTTCAGAAAGATTTGTCGCTAACATAAAGCGAGTTAGAGCTTCCATCAACGAAGAGACTTTAAAAAAGTATGTTTCAAACCTTGAGGTCAGCTTGGCAGGTGTATCACCGGAAAATATATGGAACTACGATGAAACAAATCTCACCGACGATCCAGGTGCAAAAAAATGCATTGTTAAAAGAGGGATGAAATACCCCACTTTACAGAGGAACACATCAAAGAGTTCCATTTCGTTGATGATGGCCGGAAATGCGGCTGGAGCAGTTTTGCCACCGTTTGTGGTGTACAAAAGCACCCGCCTTTGGTCAACGTGGACCGAAGGAGGCCCCAATGGAACTAGGTATGCAAACTCGCCTAGCGGTTGGTTTGATGCGAATACCTTTGAAGAATGGTTCATAAATCACATGATGCCTCAACTTAAGAAGCAACAGGGTGAAAAAGTTGTGATTGGCGACAATTTGTCGTCACATATATCGCCAAAAGTTTTGGAACTATGTGAAAACAATGAAATTAAGTTCATCTGCCTCCCCCCTAACAGCACCCACTTAACGCAACCCCTCGATGTTGCGTTCTTCCGGCCCTTCAAACAGGCTTGGAGAGCAATATTATCAAAATACAAAGATTCTGAAGGGCGAAACAAATCAGGATTGGACAAACAAGACTTTCCTGGGCTATTGAAGAAACTTATGACTGCTATTGAAGAAAACGCTGCTTCAAACCTGACAACAGGTTTTAGAAGATGTAGTATCTACCCAATTTGTCTGGATGAGTTGCTCAAAAGTTTTGCAGATCGATCATTATATGATCACGAAGCCCTTGATGACAGCTTCAAAAAATATTTGGACGACAAAACAAAGCCTATTGAGACGAGGAAACCCAACAAGAGAAAGAAGCTCAATATATCACCAGGAAAAAGTATTCTCAACAAACACGTAAACGAGGGAGCAAGCACCAGTAGGACAGACAATCCAGACAGTATGGAAACTAGCGAAGATGAGATATTATTTGCCGAACCTGCCAATCTTGAAATTGAAAGAGCCAAAACAAAAGATGAGAAAATTACAATAACAACGAAAATCAAGAAGGAAAAAAGAAAACCTCGTTTTATTGGGAAAAAACCAGACTCAAACAATAAAACGAAAATTAGTTTGCACGATAAAATCAAACAAATACAAAACCAAAATGAGAGCAACAAGAAACTAAAAGAAAACTTGACAATTCAGAACAACAAGTTTGATGATGAACCCTGTAATGCACTGTTTTTGAACGAGTTTCAGGACAACCAAGAGTTAGATGATGTACTCTTCATCCTCCAGGACGATGAGGTAACAGTCATGAACCTGCAAAATAACAGAGAAAGTGAAGAAAACTTAGTACTCCGTGAGGTCAGGCGAGATAGCGTGCCGGACTCGGATCCCCCCGAGATCAGACAAGATGCCCCGGAGATCAGACAAGATGCCCCGGAGATCAGACAAGATGCCCCGGAGATCAGGCGAGATGCCCCGGAGATCAGACAAGATGCCCCGGAGATCAGACAAGATGCCCCGGAGATCAGACAAGATGCCCCGGAGATCAGACAAGATGCCCCGGAGATCAGACAAGATGCCCCGGAGATCAGACAAGATGCCCTGGAGATCAGACAAGATGCCCCGGAGATCAGACAAGATGCACCGGAGATCAGACAAGATGCCCCGGAGATCAGACAAGATGCCCCGGAGATCAGGCAAGATGCCCCGGAGATCAGACAAGATGCCCCGGAGATCAGACAAGATGCCCCGGAGATCAGACAAGATGCCCCGGAGATCAGGCGAGATGCCCCGGAGATCAGACAAGATGCCCCGGAGATCAGACAAGATGCCCCGGAGATCAGACAAGATGCCCCGGAGATCAGACAAGATGCCCCGGAGATCAGGCAAGATGCCCCGGAGATCAGGCGAGATGCCCCCGAGATCAGGCGAGATGGCGTGCCCGACTCGGACCCCCCGGAGAAGTTCAAAAGAAAAATAATCAAGCGTGAATTAAAACAATCAAAAAAGGTGAAAAGAAAAAAGGTAGAAAAAGTCAAACCATGTTTCAAATGCTCGCTTCCCACAGGGAAATCAGAAAAGTTCCTAGAGTGTGATCATTGTCACAAGTTGTGTCACCTTGTTTGCTTACCCAAATCCTATGATTGGTACGATGCAGATGACAGTGAGGGGGAAATGTCTTACCTGTGCACTGATTGCAGGGATACTATTGTTGGTTCTTCGGATCTTGAGGGGGCTTTATTTACCTCAGAATCCGATTTTGATTAACAACTAGTTAGTAGGTAACCTATGGAACAACATAATTATTAAGTCACCCACCAGAAGTGTTCAATTTTGTTTAGTTTTGTGTTCAATTTTGTTTAATTTTTCTTTATATTTTACTTTATACCCTTTTGAAACTTTGAAAAATAAAGGAAGAAAATCCCAGTCATTTGATAAATTCCGAAAATTTCGTGTTTTCCATTAGTTTTTTTTTTTTTTTTTTTTCCTACTAGACTGAATTTTGATGATTTAAAGCTTCTCAGGTGCAGAACTACACACTCTACATATCTAAGTGTCTATCTTTGCACAAGCATTTGATTTAATAAGCTTTTATGGCAATTATTTTTTCTGGTGCAAAGTATGCCTTGCCTATAGGAAACATTGCACCAAAGTTTGTCAATAAAAATTGGCTCTAGGGTAATACTTAAGACCCAAAATCATTCCCAAAATAGCTTTAAATCCCTTTGGCTACTATTTGAAAGTATCTAGAACAAGCTGTGGTCATTTGCTCCAGAGTTATGACAACTTTTCTAAAAAAAAATGAAAATCTGGTGCAAAGTTGGCTCATTCTACGGTACCTCGAAAATTCGACACCGCAATATTTCGAGAACAAATGAGTGCGGTGAAATGTTCCCCGCACCCCTGAAAATGTTACCTCCACCCTAAAAAATTCACCTCCCCCCCCCCCCTGAAAATACTTCTCCCACCATTAAAATACCTCCCTCATCCCTAAAATATCTCCCACTGTTGCGGAGTTTTCATTATTAGCAGGCACCTAATTCCCATTTCAACCACTGTTTCAATATTGTGCTTTTGACGTTTTACATAAAATGTGGTACAAATTTTTACTTTGGCGACATTAATGGAAATCGCAGTGGTTTTATTATTTTGTAATTTTCTATGTAAAGTAATTTGTAATTTCCCTTGAATTATTAATGAGTTACGGAACTACATGTATAGTAATAATGTTTTTTTTTTTATTAACAATTTTCACCACTAGAGTGGTAGTTTTATTTATAGAAATTACATTTACAAGAAATTACAATATTACAAATGCAATATTACATATTACAAAGTTATTGTAACTTTATAAACTTTATAAAATTATTGTAACTTTATAAAGAAATTATTGTAACTTTACAAATGCAGAAAAGAAGAAATTATTGTAATAATGTTTTATTTAACAGACGTTTACATCATCAGAGGTCTGCCTGTGATGGCAGCTCCTCCACTATGTCATCAATTTCTTCGTTCTGATTTTTATAATCAATCACTATACTTTCTAATGTTCTTTTCTGCACCACATTCTGAATGTAGCCTTACACTTTTTTGTTAATACCCAGTAATTTATTAAACAATTAAATTAAATTAAATGCCATGTGTTTTGTGAAATTGTTAACATGTATGGCTGGGGGACTTTAAACAGGGAGTAGACCAGCAGTCTGGTTGGGGGACTATAAACAGGGAGTAGACCAGCAGTCTGGTTTGGGGACTATAAACAGGGAGTAGACCAGCATTGGCTTGGTTCTGGGAGCCCTTGTCAATTATTAGCCTCCTTGTGAAGACAGTGGAAGAAGTGCTGAGTCATTACTCCACTCTCTGGCTACCATCCTTCACGATGACGCCACCCTATGATGATGAACATGTATGGTAATATTATAACATAATGAAACCACATTCATATAGAGTATTGTATGATTTTATTTGTGGTGAAGCACAAGGTCTCTTCACAATTTTTGTGGGTAGCGCAGCATTACTAAGAGCCTCCTTCACATTAATTTCTTTTTACTCTGGTAATGCCGCCACTGGTCGTTACTCATACAAGTAACTACTCATTTTTCCTCACGAGGTATGAGTGGACCCCGAACATCCAAGTAGAGAGCCAAAAAATTCCTGCCCCGCTGGGGATCGAACCCATGCAGGTGAGTGCAATAGCGCGCTAACTAACTCTGCCACGGTGACTACTCCACATACATAGTATAATGTAAATATGTATACATAAACTCTAGATACCTACTTTGTGAATTACATCTTACATCACAACATACATACCAGGAACACAGTTATTTACATAACTATATACATAACTTCTGTACATACCTCTAGAACCTCACGTGCTAAGACTTTCCTCACTTTTATTTTTAACCATTTCTGAAAACTCATTAAAGCGTCGAACTTATTTGAGCGGAAATAGACAATGTTCTCGACACGTGAATGTTAAGCTATCTATTGTCCACCAGGGTCTTCCATTAAATTTTCAAAATAGGTCTAAATTTAGACCTCAGTAGCTTGATCAATAAGGCGGCGGACTTGTAACCTGGAGATCGGTGGTTCGAGTCCCGGTTTCAGCGTAGATTTAGTAAACCGAGTTTGAGTAGTTCTGATATCACGAAAGTGATTAACACAAATGTGATGACTTTTTCTCCATCAAACATTCATGTGAGCTGTTCAAAATCGTTAGATTTAGTATTTACTAGCGGGCTGTCGCCCGCTTTGCGGGCCGAGGCACGGCCGTGAAAGCAAAAAATCCTTTTTCGTCAATGGCAGGTGTTGTAGTGGGAGTTTCGAAAAATCCCGTCTTATTGCACATCTAGACTATAAGACAAAGCTACCTACCAAATTTCAGCTTCCTAGGACTTACGGTTTGGGCTGTAGAGCGATGATCAGTCAGTGGTCACTTGGTCAGTGGTCAGTGGTCAGTGAGTGTCTTTGACATTTATATATAGAGATTTATCTAAAGGGCGTGGTTATTTATTTGTTTACCGTCCTTAGCTTCGGATGTCGGTAAAAAGTAAATAAAAAGAATACCCTGTATAATAAAGAATAGATAGAAAAAAAAGAACAGACAAGCAAAGGCACTATGAGAAGTGAGGCAGGTAATTTCAAATTCACGTTGAAATTCTGTTTATAACTTTTGATATATGCTGATATTGCGCTGTTGAAAATTGAACACTAGGATATGCATTTATCGGGTGAGCGGGTTTTCAATAGGAGGTACTTTGAATTTAAATAATACAGCGTAGAGATGTTGTATGTATTATACCTACCTACCATTTTTTTTTTTTTTTTTAGAATATTATTTTCAAGAAGATCGCTTTATTTATTGAATAAAGGTAAGTTAATACATATGTGGAAAGCAACACATAATAATTGAAGTGAGGTTATTATTATTAATATTAAACTTTATTAGATATAAAAAGACAAATGTATACAGTACAAATAATTATTATAACAATTAAAAAATGAAAACAATATAATTATACAATATATACAATAAAAAGGAAAAACAAAAGAAAAATAAATATAAACATATTATGTCCTAACTAAAGGGCGGGGTTATTGCCTATGGCAATCTCTTCCACCCAACCCTGTTTAATGCCAATACCATAAGGTTGGGTGGAAGAGATTGCCGCAGAGATTTTTTTATTACTATTTTATCATTTATTTATTTTTTCTTAATTTTATCTCATAAATATTATACTTTACTTTGCCCTCCTGATAAAGATTTACATCATAATAATAAAACGCTAAGCGCACGATTAGCTCAGTGGTGAGATACTTACAGGAAAGCCCTGTACTATCGTGATATCACAACTACTCAAACTCGCCATACTAAATCTACGCTGAAACTGGGACTTGAAACACTGACCCCCAGATTACAAGTCCACCGCCTTATCGATCAAGCTACTGCGATCGATAATCTAGAGTAAAACTCGCTGTATTAAATCTACGCTGAAACCGGGACTTGAACCACCGACCTCCAGGTTACAAGTCCGCCGCCTTATCGATGAAGCTACTGCGATCGGTAATCTAGACTATCTAGACGCTTGTAGCCTATACTGTAGACAGTGTAGACGTTTCTAGTAAGCAGGCTGAGAAAGAGAGAGGGAAGGATGTGTGTGAGGGAGAGAGGAGATAAAGCGAGAGGTTAGAAAAAAAGAGAAGAGAGAGGAGAGAAATAGAAAGGAGAAGAAGAGAAACCCGAGAGAAAGAAAGAGGAGAGAAAGATAGAGGATAGAAATAGAGAGAGAAGGAAAAGAGATAAAGGAGAGAAAGAGAGAGAGGGAAGGGTGAGAGAGAGAGACAAAGAGGAGAAAAAGCGAGAGGTTCGAAAGAGCGGGAAGAAAGAAATAGGGAGAGAGAGAGAATAAGAGATAGAGAAAGGGACAGGTAGAGGAGAAAGGAAGAGAGAGAGGAGAAAAGGAGAGAAGGACGGGTGTGAGGGCGAGAGAGAGAAACAAAAGAGAGAGGAGAGGAAGGGAGAAATAGGAGAGAGAGAAAAAGGGACAGAGAGAGAAGGAAGGGACAGAAGAGATGGTGGGAGAGAAGGACGGGTGGGAGAAAGAAAAAAAAAAGAGAGACAGCAGGAAGGATGATAAAGAGGACTGAGAGAGAATTTTCGAGGTCTTCTTTTTACGTCATAACAGCATACTCTACACTCAGTGATTCTCAACGTGGGCGATATCGCCCCCTGGGGGGCGCTGGGGGGGCAAAGAGTACATGTTGGGCAGTCGGGGGGCGATGAAATTATTTTGGGCAATAAGGGGGCGATGGAATTGGTTTGACAAACTAATCATCCCAGCTTGTTTTTTAGTATTTTTCTTTACCCAAACTTTTTAGTATTTTTTGGTACCCAGAAAGTAAAAAGAAGAAGAAATAAAAGGGGAAAAAATACACACTCATAGAAAAGTACTATTACTCTGTACTCCTCGAATCAACAATGATCCACCACATAGACACTAGCGAATTACCTGCCCATATGGTGGATTAGGTAGATGCCAAGTTCCCCGCGGTTTTGGAGATCCCGCGTTTCGGGCAGCTTACACAAATTGTAAGTGTTTTTGAATGACCATTAACGCGGTTTTTCCTGATTTTAATATTAAATAAAATTACAGCCAGCTGAGTAAAATGTTAAAAGAAAAACCACGGGGCCCCCTTAAATTCGACCACATATATGAAAGTAGGAATGAAAGTAGGTACCTACGAGAATTGCCTGCGGCTCTTTACGAGAATTGCCTGCGGCTCGTATATAATATATAAATATAATATAATTACTCGTATTTGTAAAGAATAATATTGACAAAGGACGTGATTATCGCCTTAAATAATCTCTGCCATTTTTGTATGTATTTTCCGAGTACTTTACCCCATAACTTTGCAAAAATTCGCCTGCGGCGCCGTCAAATTTACTTATCTTAATGTTTTGAATTGTTTTTCAAGACGAGAAATTCTAGCACCCTTAAAAGAAAAAAATCTTTGGGCATTTTCGAAGTGCCTTTTAATAGTTGGACTTATTTTTTTTACATAGTTTTTTTAAATTTCAAAGGAAGAAGTATATTTTATTAAAATTTACAGATAGAATATGGATGTCAGTTCTTCTGATGGCAATGCTCCCAACACGCTGGCAGCATTACCTCGCTGGATTGTCATGCGTATTTTCGCTACTAGGTGACTCGTTGATTTTGTATCCCCTGTCTTCTCAATCATCTTTTTTCCTATCTCCTGAATCCATTTCTTTCCCTCGTCACACCACACTCCCATTGTCTCCACTGCCATCACAACAAGCTCTACTCCTCTTGATTTTATCATTGAGTATTTTGAGTGTTTTCTTTGAACTGCCATTTGTGCAGCAGCACCAGCATTTTTGCATGTTTTGGCATGGACTTATTTTGGCCAGTGACCTTTTTAAAAAGTAGCATCAATACTAGCAATAAAATCTCCATAGTAATTGATGATCTACTTTCTACAGATCTTAGCTAATGAAATCTTTCTACACATATTCTTTTCATAATATATATTTAGATATTTCTACTATTATTTCGCAAAAATGTTGCGTTCGGTGTTATAAACGTCGTTTTGGATACTATTATGGATTGATGCCCAGGACACTTGGCTTCGATTTCAAGGTTGTAAAATGAAAGGTATAATTTTCGCAGAGGGGGCAATATGCTACAAAAGGTTGAGAACCACTGCTCTACAGCTTCTACATTATTCATTATTCAAAATTCAATCACCTGTCTCCTTTTTCTTCTTCCGTTTCCTCCCTTCTCTCTCTCTCCCCTCTCCTCTCTTCTTCTCTCTTCCTCTCTCTCTCTCTCCTCTTTCCTCTCTCCCATTTCTCTCTCTTTCTCTCTCTCTCTTCCCCTCTCCCTTTATCTCTCTATCCTTTCTCTCTCTCTCTTCCCCCCCCCCCCTCTCTCTCTCTCTCTCTCTTTGTTGAAATCTTGTTTTGTAATCTGCCCATCTGATGCGTGAGAAGTGAGTAAATTTACAGCGAACAGCATTGTGAATGAAACAATTCGTGCTGGGAATCAATCCCCTGCAAATCATTGACGATTTTTGTTGTTGTTGTTGTAGAGATGAGTGTTTAACAGCCTTTTTTATTTCGTAGCCATGAAACAGGAGCTACTGTAGACGCTTCTGGTCTGTGGTGTATAGCTTGTCCATCCCGTAGTGTGCTTCCCTTCTGAAAGGCTAGAAATGACACAATACTTCCCATTTAGGTGCTGGGTCAACACGTCTTTGTAGATACTGTTGTCATTTCTAGGAACTTGTTCTGTTGATGTTTTAAATATTCAAATCTTGTTTTTTACAGTTCATTGAGCCCAATTTTCATCATTAAGGTCCTTTAGAATTGAAAAATTCCATAGTTGAATTTAAAATATTGTTGAAAATTCTTAATATATCATACACTATTTCTGTGCAAACACTGTATCTTTTTACTGTCTAAGTCTAGCTGACTTAGTTCAAACATTGAAGAAAAAAAAATCAAATCATTGCCTTTGGCTATAAAATTTCATTATTTCCTTCAATAAATATTATTTTTCATCATATTTCCATTATATTTTTCAAAAAACAAATTGAGAATTTTCCTGCATTTCAATTTAAAGTGATTGATATTCTTTTCGTATTTTTATTGATATTTTCGGAAAAATTTCTTTTAGAATAAAAATAGTACTGAAAATTGCATGTTCTTTATTCTATTTCTATTTCTCTCACTTTCACCCTCTCTCTCACTCTCTCTCACTCTCTATCCTCTCACTTTCTCTCTCTCTCTCTCCCCAATGTATTTTTATCTTTTATCTACTTTTTCGCTGTCTAAATTCTATGAAGGACTCCTCTTTTTTACTTCTCTCCCTTCATCGACAATATCGATCTATCTTTATCTCTGTTTTCTTTTCACTGTCATTTCTTCCACACACACATACATACAGGATTTTTTTTATTAAATCGTAGCCATGAAACAGGAGCTACTGTAGACGCTTGTGGTCTGTGTTGTAGCCTGCCCATCCCGTAGTATGCCTCCCCTCTGATGGGCGAGAGTAACACAATACTTCCCATTTAGGTGCTGGGTCAACACGAGCGCACCGGAAGGTATCCCTTGCAAACAACTATAACCAAATTTTGAATACAAACTTTTGTTGGCGCGGGGGTTCGATCCCGGGACCTTCCGCATGGCAAGCGAGTGCTTAACTACTGAGATATTCGTGCTAACTCTATAGTTAGCACTTTTTAGTTAGAAAACTTACTTTTAAGTATACCTAATGATATTTTGTATGTATGTGTGGTCATTTTTGAACATTAAAATTCATAGTTTTTTTAAATAACACTACACAGGACATGGAATTAGCCCAGAAAAGTGCTTCTGGACGTCCAGGGGGTCGATACCCCATCAATCCTTCCACCACCATGACACAAGTAAAGTAAAGTGTATGTGCGGTGTGTGTGCATGTGTTTGTGTGTGTGTGGTGGTAAGTGCGATGTGCATGTGTGTGTGATGTATGTGTGAGCGTTTGGTGTGTGTATGTGTGATGCGCTGGCGAAGCGGCGGGTGTAACCCAGTATTAAATACTAAATTTATTTACTAATATTTTTCAAAGATTACTCTTTCCGAGTGACAGATGTCTCCTCTCACCTAATCCCTTCTCTCTCTCCACTAATATCTCTCTCATTCCTCTCTCTCTCTCTCTCCACTAATATCTCTCTCATTCTCTCTCTCTCTCTTCTCTCCACTAATATCTCTCTCATTCTCTCTCTCTCTCTCTCCCACTAATATCTCTCTCATTCTCTCTCTCTCTCTCCACTAATATCTCTCTCATTCTCTCTCTCTCTCCACTAATATCTCTCTCATTCTCTCTCTCTCTCCACTAATATCTCTCTCATTCTCTCTCTCTCTCTCTCCACTAATATCTCTCTCATTCTCTCTCTCTCTCTTCTCCAGATGACCCTCTCCTCCACTAATATCTCTCTCATTCTCTCTCTCTCTCTCTTCTCCAGATGACCCTCTCCTCCACTAATATCTCTCTCATTCTCTCTCTCTCTCTCCACTAATATCTCTCTCATTCTCTCTCTCTCTCCACTAATATCTCTCTCATTCTCTCTCTCTCTCTTCTCCAGATGACCCTCTCCTCCACTAATATCTCTCTCATTCTCTCTCTCTCTCCACTAATATCTCTCTCATTCTCTCTCTCTCTCTCTCCACTAATATCTCTCTCATTCTCTCTCTCTCTCTCTTCTCCAGATGACCCTCTCCTCCACTAATATCTCTCTCATTCTCTCTCTCTCTCTCTTCTCCAGATGACCCTCTCCTCCACTAATATCTCTCTCATTCTCTCTCTCTCTTCTCCAGATGACCCTCTCCTCCACTAATATCTCTCTCATTCTCTCTCTCTCTCTCTCTCTCCTCCACTAATATCTCTCTCATTCTCTCTCTCTCTCTTCTCCAGATGACCCTCTCCTCCACTAATATCTCTCTCCTTCTCTCTCTCTCTCTTCTCCAGATGACCCTCTCCACTAATATCTCTCTCATTCTCTCTCTCTCTTCTCCAGATGACCCTCTCCTCCACTAATATCTCTCTCTCTCTCTCTCTCTCTTCTCCAGATGACCCTCTCCTCCACTAATATCTCTCTCTCTCTCTCTCTCTCTCTTCTCCAGATGACCCTCTCCACTAATATCTCTCTCATTCTTTCTCTCTCTCTCTCCTCACTAATATCTCTCTCTCTCTCTCTTCTCCAGATGACCCTCTCCTCCACTAATATCTCTCTCTCTCTCTCTTCTCCAGATGACCCTCTCCTCCACTAATATCTCTCTCTCTCTCTCTCTCTTCTCCAGATGACCCTCTCCTCCACTAATATCTCTCTCATTCTCTCTCTCTCTCTCTCTTCTCCAGATGACCCTCTCCTCCACTAATATCTCTCTCTCTCTCTCTTCTCCAGATGACCCTCTCCTCCACTAATATCTCTCTCATTCTCTCTCTCTCTCTCTCTCTCTCCTCCACTAATATCTCTCTCATTCTCTCTCTCTCTCTTCTCCAGATGACCCTCTCCTCCACTAATATCTCTCTCTCTCTCTCTCTCTCTCTTCTCCAGATGACCCTCTCCTCCACTAATATCTCTCTCATTCTCTCTCTCTCTTCTCCAGATGACCCTCTCCTCCACTAATATCTCTCTCATTCTCTCTCTCTCTCTCTCTCTCCTCCACTAATATCTCTCTCATTCTCTCTCTCTCTCTTCTCCAGATGACCCTCTCCTCCACTAATATCTCTCTCCTTCTCTCTCTCTCTCTTCTCCAGATGACCCTCTCCACTAATATCTCTCTCATTCTCTCTCTCTCTCTTCTCCAGATGACCCTCTCCTCCACTAATATCTCTCTCATTCTCTCTCTCTCTCTTCTCCAGATGACCCTCTCCTCCACTAATATCTCTCTCATTCTCTCTCTCTCTCTTCTCCAGATGACCCTCTCCTCCACTAATATCTCTCTCTCTCTCTCTCTCTTTCTCCAGATGACCCTCTCCTCCACTAATATCTCTCTCATTCTCTCTCTCTCTTCTCCAGATGACCCTCTCCTCCACTAATATCTCTCTCATTCTCTCTCTCTCTTCTCCAGATGACCCTCTCCTCCACTAATATCTCTCTCATTCTCTCTCTCTCTCTTCTCCAGATGACCCTCTCCTCCACTAATATTCTCTTCTCTCTCTCTCTCTTCTCCAGATGACCCTCTCCTCCACTAATATCTCTCTCTCTCTCTCTCTCTCTCTTCTCCAGATGACCCTCTCCTCCACTAATATCTCTCTCATTCTCTCTCTCTCTCTTCTCCAGATGACCCTCTCCTCCACTAATATCTCTCTCTCTCTCTCTCTCTCTTCTCCAGATGACCCTCTCCTCCACTAATATCTCTCTCATTCTCTCTCTCTCTCTTCTCCAGATGACCCTCTCCTCCACTAATATCTCTCTCATTCTCTCTCTCTCTCTTCTCCAGATGACCCTCTCCTCCACTAATATCTCTCTCATTCTCTCTCTCTCTCTTCTCCAGATGACCCTCTCCTCCACTAATATCTCTCTCATTCTCTCTCTCTCTCTTCTCCAGATGACCCTCTCCTCCACTAATATCTCTCTCATTCTCTCTCTCTCTCTTCTCCAGATGACCCTCTCCTCCACTAATATCTCTCTCATTCTCTCTCTCTCTCTTCTCCAGATGACCCTCTCCTCCACTAATATCTCTCTCATTCTCTCTCTCTCTCTCTTCTCCAGATGACCCTCTCCTCCACTAATATCTCTCTCATTCTCTCTCTCTCTCTTCTCCAGATGACCCTCTCCTCCACTAATATCTCTCTCATTCTCTCTCTCTCTCTCCACTAATATCTCTCTCATTCTCTCTCTCTCTCTCTTCTCCAGATGACCCTCTCCTCCACTAATATCTCTCTCATTCTCTCTCTCTCTCTCTCACTAATATCTCTCTCATTCTCTCTCTCTCTCTTCTCCAGATGACCCTCTCCTCCACTAATATCTCTCTATTCTCTCTCTCTCTCTCTCTTCTCCAGATGACCCTCTCCTCCACTAATATCTCTCTCATTCTCTCTCTCTCTCTCCACTAATATCTCTCTCATTCCTCTCTCTCTCCTCTCTCTTCTCCAGATGACCCTCTCCTCCACTAATATCTCTCTCATTCTCTCTCTCTCTCTCCACTAATATCTCTCTCATTCTCTCTCTCTCTCTTCTCCAGATGACCCTCTCCGAGTGGCAGATCCGTCAGCTCTGTCTTCTGACTCGTGAGATCCTGCTGGACCAGCCCTCCCTCCTGGAACTCGAGTCTCCGGTCAACATCGTCGGAGACATTCACGGCCAGTTCGATGACCTGCTCCGCCATTTCGAAAAGCTCGGCTTTCCCCCCCAGGCCAACTATTTGTTCCTCGGAGACTACGTGGACAGGTGAGTCCGAATATTGTCGGTGATACAGTCTGGTAGAACTTCTCACTTTTCAGTTTCTACTGATAAAGGGTTGGGTGGAAGAGATTGTCATAGGCAATAACCCCGCCCTTTAGTCAGGACATATGTATATATTTTGTTTATTTTTTTTCTTGTTTATATTATTAATATTGTCAATTTTTATATATAATTTGTACCATGATTTGTCTGTATATATGTTCTACCTACTAATAAAGAGTTTCTAAATAAATATCAAAAAAAAAAAAAATAGAGAGGTTAGTTGATGGCACAACAACGAATAGGAGCCTGGAAAATTCCCGTTGTTGGGGCCAAAGAGCCCGTACAGAATGTACTCGACAAAACAGACAAAAAAATCTGGTGTAAACATCACACGACTTTCCTTATCCCCCAAAAAGGAGTCGAATTCCGCCACTGGTGACTCAACGGTAACAGATAACTAAAAATCAATACCAAATTCGTAATCAGCACTTCAAAATCATTGAATTTGATATGTCACAACCCCCATGTAGGATGAATAATAAAAAAGTTAGTCAAAGCGGGTCCCCCCCGAAATACCGGTAAATTGGGGCCGAGTTCCAAAAAGTTCAAGATATCAAAAAAATGATCAGAATAGACCCCTATTATTTTTTTAATCTAAGAAAATGATGTTCTCTAAAAAAAATTTGTATCTTTAACCAATTTAAAGAAGCGGCGCTTGCGGCTAGCATTTGCGGCCCTGTGGCCGCAGAATGCGGCCGATTTCAACCAAAAGTTTCGTGGTTCGTCTGGTGTATAAAATCAATTTGTGTACCAAATTTCAAGTCTCTAGCTTTTACCGTTCTTGAGATATCCTTTTCACACACACACAGACAGACAGACAGACAGACAGACGCACGGACCAATGGCTGAAAACAACTTTTTTGGTATCCTGAGGCCATGATTCGTCCAGAAATGTGAAAAACTGGGTAGGTCAAATTTTCGACGAATACAATACTTTCCTTATTATAAGATAAGGAAAGTAAAAAAACTGGATATTCAGAATCAGAACTATTACTTGCTGATGAGAGCAAATAAGCTCGAAGCAGCTACTGGGGCGCCAGCCGCGAGGGAAAAAGCGAGTCGTAAAAATTGGATGGGCGACACAATTTATTTCCAGCCAGACTTCCTCCAGTCTGGCTGGGGGACTATAAACAGGGAGTAGACCAGCAGTCTGGCTGGGGGAATATAAACAGGGAGTAGGCCAGCAGTCTGGCTGGGGGACTATAAACAGGGAGTAGACCAGCAGTCTGGCTGGGGGACTATAAACAGGGAGTAGACCAGCATTGGCTTTTGGTTCTGGGGGCCCTTGTCAATTATTAGCCTCCTTGTAAGGACAGTGGTAGAAGTGCTGAGTCATTCCTCCACTGTCTGGCTACCATCGTTTATTTATTTATTTTATTTACACTTTATTAATAGGACAAATAGTTCACGATGACGCCATCCTATGATGATGATGATGATGACACAATTTTTTTATACGTTTTTCGTTTTTACTTTTCTTTGCGGTGTGTGTGTGGTGTGTGTCTGGGGTGTGTGTGTGGTGTGTGTCTGGGGTGTGTGGTGGTGGGTGTGGTGTATGTGGTGTGTGTGGTGCGGTGTGTGTGTGTGTGATGTGTGTTTGTGTGTGTGTGTGGTCTGTGTGTGTTTGATGGGCTGGCGAAGAGGCGGGCGTAACCCGCTAGTAAATAAATAAAAATAAGCACCATGTTTCTCCATCTGTTGCGTATGTCGGATGAATTAATCACTCATCCGCGTCCAGCATCCATTTTTCACCCGTCCATTTTTACTCTCTATAACCTGTAAAAAAAGACGGAGGAAGATTGCATCAGGCGCGGCCGGTGGGAAAATATTTGGGGGGTGCTTTCACATAAACGGGACTAAAATGGGATTCATTGACTCGCTCTTTTAGTACCTAACGAGTTTGAGTTTGTTTATTATGCCACAATCACAATAAATTAGTTATTAAATAATAAATGTGTTTCTTTGTGTTATTATATCACAATTTTAGTGGGTAGCGCAGAATTATAGGACTTTTCCATATCTTTAATATTCCAATTACTTATTTGCCCCTATAATTCCGCCACTGGTCGCTGCTAACATTAAAGCAGCTACTCATTTTTCCTCACGAGGTATGAGTGGACCCCGAACCCCCAAGTACAGAGCAGGAAAAATCCTGCCCCGCTGGGGATCGAACCCAGGTCACCGTGCGTGCAATACCTAGCGCGCTAACTCACTCTGCCACGGTGACTACTGATGGAATCATACTATTATGTCGCAACAATTTGGAGATATAAATTTAGTTATTCAAGCAATGTGTAATGATTATGAATCAGTATATGAGCTAGAACTTCAAACTCTCTTTTTTACTTTCCTTATCCTATAATAAGGAAAGTATTGTATTCGTCGAAAATTTGACCTACCCAGGTTTTCACATTTCTGGACGAATCATAGCCTCAGGATACCAAAAAAGTTGTTTCCAGCCATTGGTCCGTGCGTCTGTCTGTCTGTGTGTCTGTGTGTGAACAGGATATCTCGAGAACGGTAAGAGATAGAGACTTGAAATTTAGTATAGAAATTAATTTTATACACCAGACGAACCACGAAACTTTTGGTTGAAATCGGCCGCATTCCACAACCACAGGGCCGCAAATATTAGCCGCAAGCGCCGCTTCTTTGAACTGGTTAAAGATACAAAAAAAAATGTAGAACAACATTTTCTTAGAATGCAAAAATAATAGGGGTCTATTCTGATCATTTTTTTGATATCTTGAACTTTTTGGACCTCGGCTCCAATTTACCGGTATTTTGGAGGGACCCGCTTTGACTAACTTTTTTATTATTCATCCTAGTTGGGGGTTGTGACATATCAAATTCAATGATTTTGAAGTGCTGATTACGAATGCGGCATTTATTTTTAGTCATCTGTTACTGTTGAGTCACCAGTGGCGGAATTCGAGTCCTTTTTGGGGGATAAGGAAAGTCGTGTGATGTTTACACCAGATTTTTTCGTCTGGGGTGCTGCAGTTCCGCAGCTCCTTAGCACCGGCCGCGCCTGATCTACATACCTATATTTTTTCGATACATTTGTATCGACAGATATGTACCTTTCCATATGTCCCCGTACGAGTATACCTACTCCTATGTATGATGGATGTTTTTTTTCAGTTTTTTTGCCCCGTTCTTTCATTTACAGGTCATTGAATTTTATTATTCAATTTTAGCAACAAGAAAAAAGGTGGAATAAAAAAGGTGCTACTCTAGGGACATTTTTGCACCGTTGAAAAATGTGGGAGGGAAAGAGCGAGATGTATTTAGTAGAGACTAGTGAGAGAGAGAGAGAGATAAATAAAGAGAGGGTGTGAGGAGAGGGGTAGAGAGAGAGAGAGAGAGAGAGAGAGAGAGAGAGAGAGAGAGAGAGAAAGAGGGGGTAAGAAAAATTTCTAGAGGGGAGGGAAAGAGAGAGATAGAGAAGAAAAAGAGAAATAAAGTTAAGAATCCGGGGAATTTTTTGTGGATAAAGATAAAATTGTGACTTTCTATCATACTACTAGCTCAAACTACTACCTGGCTAATAGCTCAAACTACTAGCTGGCTACTAGCTCAAACTACTATCTTGCTAGCTCAATGCGAGCAAGGACTTTCCACCAATTTCAGCGCAATAGGGAATGAAACATTTTTTTGGTTGAAAAAAAGAAATCAAAAGAAAGGCTACCAATCAAGAAGGGCTTTTGAATTTCGTTCTCACACTTCTTCCAAAAAATAGATAGCTTTGTATGAACGTCAATGAATACCCCTCATCAAAGTTGCAAAAGAAGTGTGAGGGAGAAGAAAACACTGTCAAGGAAAATAGAATAGGTACCTAAAGTTTAGGGCCCTAGCATAGCGTGTAGATTAATAAGTGTGGAAACGAGCCCCAGTTGCGTGGACACGCCACATAGCGCGACACCATCGCCGCAGACGGAATATTTCTCGCGGGCTGTCTCGATAGCTTCATAACGTGTTATTAATTCGTGGCAATGAGATGATACGATGGCTCTGAGGTTAAGGCGACACTCTCCACTTCTCTGAGTTGGCGATGCAGATGTGACATGTGCAGAATTTTTATATTACGTTGGACTTATTGTTTGAATAATGGGACATGATAGTCCTAATCGAGCACTATAATCACGACAGTATTACTGTTTTTTTTTTTTTTAAGATGGGAATATCGTTTCCCTTATTTAGGTAAATTAGAAAGTTCAAAACTCTGTTAACCTGAAGTATAAATGGTTTATAAAGGAAATTTCAAAAACTTCTGTGTAATATTCCTCAAAGAGAAATAAGCCACACAACATATAGGTAACTAATTAATTAATAGGCATCAGGTAAGTAGGTAACTGTTACCTACTCAATTATTTTATCTGAATGGTAACAAACGGTAGGGTTCAAATCCCGATTGACATCACGTACATTTTTCCTCAATAAAAAATGCACAATTTAAACATGTTGTACATACATATACCCAATACTTCCTATTACAAAATACTAACAATATGATTTACGAGCGATACCAAGTAATAGTTTTCCTTTGTGTCTCATTAAAGTAATTAATTTATTATTTTATTAGGGTGTCTCGAGACAACATCCAACTTATAAAGAAGTTGCTAAAGAGATTACTGCACTTCTTGATATCTATTATTCTATGGGAAGAATTAGTTGTAATCGTGGCTGAGTGAGTAGCATACTAGGCTTGCATACACAGTGACCTGCATTCGATACCCAGTGAGACAATAATTTTTCTCTCTATAATTGAATGCCTGCGGTCCACTCATATACCTTGTGAGATAAAAATAAATAGATGCTTTGATGTGAGTACTGTGAGCAGACACCATTGGTGGAATTATGGTCAAATCAAGCTATTGTATATTAAAAGATAACTTGTGCAAGTTCTTTAGTTCCATGCTACCCACTGAAATAGTGATATAATAACACAAAGAAACTTATTTACTATTCTACTAATAATTATGTACTGTAGTGGAGGTAATTGCACTCTTATTGCTCTGGGGCCCACACAGCCCATATGAACCAAAGTAAATTTAATAATGATACTAACTATAATGTGTCTAAACCTTCCTGCAAACTTTATCAAATAGAAAAGATATAATTAATATTATCATGTTTATACACAAATGTAACATACTTATATTTTCATTATTTTGTTGATCAACATAAAATAAGTAAAGTATAAGAAATTAGATACCAATATACATTCTCTAGCACAGTTCAGGGAACACACGCAATTTTTTTTGTTTTGTATAAAATAAATTAGATTAAGGATTTACACTCAATACAGGAAAAATTATTACAACTTATGGAAACAAAAATGTAAACTTGCAAAACAAAATATTTTAGAAAAAAAGTTTATAACATCCTTAATGTATTGTTTCTTAAGGCCAAAGTTAATATTTAAAAAAATTGTAATACCTCTTGGACACTAAGTCTAGATTTGCGTATTACTTAGCATAGGATAACCAATGCTGAAGTCATCAATGTCTATTAATTTCACCCTAAATATTTCCATTTTTTCCCTTGCTTCTTAAGTCTACAGACTTAGAAAGAACAAAAATCATGACTTAATTTTCATGACACTTTACTTGAAAAAAGAAAGCCAGCTTTGATGAGAGTTAGATCCTTCCAACCCAGTGGTTTCTAGTACAGAAAACACCCAGGTTGGAAGGAAAGAAAACTCATGTCCCACCAATCCTTTTGTATGATTAGTGTGTTTTATTAGAGTTTAATGTCATATTTCAACTTTATGGTCAGTTATGACAGAGGTTCAACCCTCCACTCGCAGGAAACTAACAAACCTGTTACCCACATTAACCTCACCCAGCCTGGGTTGCACCGAGAAGAGCCAGCATCCAAGTCCTAATCTCGCTGGACGTTGCCTAACTTTGGTGGTCTTAAGAGAACCGGTGTATTCAACGAGCCATCAATAGGTTTCAACTTGACGTTCTCCACTTTACTCGATCATGGGCATTGGGCATCCTCCTTCATTTGTTCAAATGTTCTTCCATTCAGCATGTTTGTCAGCATTCCAAACCTTCTTCTTCCTCTTGATCTTCTTCCTTCCAGATTTCCTTCCATGATGATTCTCTGCAGAAAATCTCTCCTCAGTATGAGACCCAGCCAGCTTCTTTTTCTGTTCATGGTTCTCAATATTTCTCTTTTCTCTCCAACTCTTCTAAATACTTCTTCATTTCTGGCTTTATCTGACCACTTGATTCCTTCTAGTCTTCTCCACACCCACATCTCGCAGCTCTCCAGATATTTTTCCTCCTTCTTTCTCATCGTCCACAGCACCACACGTAACACTTTGCAAATCTCTTCCTCGGTATCCTTTTTGCGATTAAGCTTAACAGTTACATAATAATATCAAACAGTTTAAAAAGGTACTGACAACTAATTTAGAAAAGATTTTTATCATAAAACCAAGCTCAAAATGCTCAAATCACAATTACTTATTGTTATTTCAGCAAAAATGCCGAAACTATCTCGATCTTGAAAAAAATTGAACATTTTATGTTTATGTTTACATTTGTACCGGGAAGAAATTTTGTGAGGGGCGAGGAGAGGATCCGTCTCCGGCGATACAAGCGCTGTCTAGTGCTGAGGACGCGAAGATGTAGGCCGGCGGGGGGTGGTTTCCACACTTCTTAATCTACACGTTATGGCCCTAGTATCAAAAAAAGAAAAGAAAGGGGCCCTAGTGCATAGTAAGACTTAATGGTCACAAATATTAACTGACCGATTAAGCTTCTACTCGAGCGTGAAGGGTTGAGTGGAAGAGATTGCCGCTGACAATAACCCCGCCCTCTAGTTAGGACATTAAAATTATTTTCTTCTTTGTGTTTAGTTATTATTATTTTTTTAATACAACATCAACACTTGCCAGCTTTTTATAGCTAAACAAGCAATTTTACTGATGCGAATATATTTATCGTGTGTTTATGTTTCTAAATTTTAAACTGTGAATATTGTCTTCTTAATAAAGATTTATATAAAAATAATATTATATTTTGAATTCGCGGTGCATAGTTGAAACAATTTTAATTAGTCCTTTAATAATTAATGTTGTCCGATCACCGATAAAGTCAAAATTAAAATTCAAACAGCTGATTCTAGAATCTCGTTGGCGGCCATCATTTTTTGTCCGTATTTGAATCAACCAATCAGAGAGCTTGTAATATTAAAAGCACACAACACTCTACCAGTGTGAAGGTAGCACTTGAATTTCAAACTCTAATCACTCGATTAGCACTATGCACTGGAACAATCAGTCAATTTCTCCATTAGGCTTAAAGAATCCTTTAAGCCTAAAAATTAAAATTCAAACAGCTGATTCTAGAATCTCGTTCGCGGCCATCATTTTTTGTCCGTATTTGAATCAACCAATCAGAGAGCTTGTAATATTAAAAGCACACAACACTCTACCAGTGTGAAGGTAGCACTTGAATTTCAAACTCTAATCACTCGATTAGCACTATGCACTGGAACAATCAGTCAATTTCTCCATTAGGCTTAAAGAATCCTTAGTTAACTCTCCCTTTTTGCACTGGGGCCCTAAAGTTTAGATGTCATGTAAATGTTAATAGATAGTATATGTTTTATAAAATACATAGAAATGTACGTCATGATAGCTATTGAACTTTACGTTTTCAAGGTTGGGTTGAAAAAAATTTCAGTCACGCCTTTGAGCTCGTTGCTCATTCAGCTTTGGGATATCTCTTGTTTCTCTTCATGAGCAGCCATCATGGCAGAGTGGATAGCGCACCTGACCAGCAAGCAGGTGACCTGGGTTCGAATCCGGGTGAAGTCGAATTTTTTTCGACTCAGTTTTTTTCCAATTCTTTTCGACTCTTTTGTTTGACAGAACATTTTCAGTGTATCAGGAAACAGGCTAGATGTGTCATGCTGTGATTTAGAAACTTGAGGGTCCAATTTATGAATCAGGATTAAAGTTAAGATAAGCCAGACACGCCCCCAAGTCGGAGTTTCAACCAATCACAGAGCACTATAGCTCGAGTTGAGGGACAGTCTGACTTATCTCAACTTGTTTTATAATTCGGCCCCTAAATATTCCTCGTTGCTATTTTCGGATTAGCAATAGTAGCATTTGAACTGTGCACTGGTAGTCAAGTGTGACCACATAATAATTAGACTCAGAAGGTTGGGTGGTAGATAATGCTTTGAGCATTAACCTCGCCTGGTGGTTACCTTCCACTAAAGAGTGTTATTATTATTATGAGTGGGTAGGTAGCCAAAATGAATAAATTGAACATTATGTCATTTCATATAGATAAGAAAACTCGGATTTCGAAAACTTTTTTCTCTGTCCCAAGTCAACATGGATTTTTTTTTTTTGCAAAGTGATTTTGGCGAAAGTATGGATTAGTTTTTGCGAATTTGCGAATAATTAGACTCAGACTCAGAAGGTTGGTTAGTAGATAATGCTTTGAGCATTAACCTCGTCTGGTGGTTACCTTCCCCATTAACTTAAGGCCGGATTAACTCCTCTCCCTCTGGTCTTTTATTTTAATTCCTCGGTGGTGGACAAAACATTTGTTTTTGAGCTAACATGGCCGTAGTCGAAAGCATATTCAACATCATATTTGATGTATTCACCCCTGATGTGGTTATAGTGGTAACTTATAATAATCCTACTAATAGCAAGCAGAAGCTTTGACCTGGAAGTTGCATCAGAACATTACAGTTGCACCTGGATAATAATAATATCGCCTTATTTATACTGCCCGATTAGGACTATTATGCGTCGTTATTCCAGCAGTAAAATGAAGAAAAAATAAATTAATATATATGTTCCTAACTATGTAACTATAAAGGGTGGGATTATTGCCTTTGGCAATCTCTTCCACCCAACCATTTCTCCACCTTTTTTTCTGATGTACGTATGTATTATTTTTGATGCATATATTACTTATTTTCCATTTAAAGGTTTATTTATTTATTGTATGTGTGTGTATATTTACAACCTTGGCTTTCGCTATGTAGTGTGTGGTGTTTGTACACTGTACATAGTGTACATAGATGATAGATGGCAGCGTTATGTCGGAGCACTTTCTTTTTGCTGTCTGCATAGATAGCGTGATGTATGTAGGAGTACCTACCTCGTCATATATTGTGTGTGGTGTCAGCACTCTGTCATATTGATTTTGTTTGCAATATTAAATATACATATAGGGTTAACCGACCTCAGTATAGCTTGATCGATAAGGCGGCGGACTTGTAACCTGGAGGTCGGTGGTTCAAGTCCCGGTTTCGGCGTAGATTTAGCAGAGCGAGTTTGAGTAGTTTGTGATATCACGAAAGTGATTAACACAAATATGATATACCGGGTTAGTGTAAGTAGCTGGTACGGTTGATTTTTTTGTTTTGTTGGACAAATGGTCTTGACATGTACCTAACTAATTATGAATGACCATCAGGAAAAAAGGAATTAAAGAAACTATTAGAAATTAGATATCAAGGGGAATTAGAGAAAAAAGATCCCAGCGAATAAAGGCTTTAACCCCCGTCCTAAACAGGACTTTACATCACATAGAATCGATGGCTTTAGGAAGGGGATCCAGTCGTAAAAATGTGCCACAACCAACCTGAACCATGAGGTTGAACAACACCAACCCCAAGTTGGTTTAGCAATAGGCACTGTCAAAGAAAAATAATATTATTCGAATTGTTACCAGCTTAATTTCGAAAATAAAGTTATCATATTTGTGTTAATCACTTTCGCGATACCACAACTACTCAAACTCGCATTACTAAATCTACGCTGAAACCGGGACTTGAACCACCGACCTCCCGGTTACAAGTCCGCCGCCTTATAGATACTGAGGTCGGATTAATTTCGAAAATAGTCACTGGTTCAGATGGTGGTCGTTCTCGAGTTACAAGAGGCGAGGTGGGACTTTATCCACACCCTGTATATTGAAATGAGGTAAATTTTCCAGCCTGTGATGTCAGGACTCAGGGGGGTGGTGGATAACTTTGTTTAAAATGTTTGGTCAGGGAGGGTTAAGTGAAACGATTGTAAGAGGCAGGGGTCTGTTCCCCTTGGGCCGAATTATAAAGCAATAATAATATCTAATAATAACACTCTTTAGTGGAAGGTAATATCCAGTTCTCTGATATCCAGTTCTCTTATATTCAGTTCTCTGATATACTGTTCTCTTATATCCAGTTCTCTGATATACAGTTCTCTAATATCCAGTTCTCTTATATCCAGTTCTCTTATATCCAGTCCCCTTATATCCAGTTCTCTTATATCCAAGCTCGACTGTACATGTATCCAGAGTAAGTTTCCCAATGCGCGGGCCCCGTATTAGCATGTGCTACAAATAATAATAATAATAATAACACTCTTTAGTGGAAGGTAACCACCAGGCGAGGTTGATGCTCAGAGCATTTTCTACCACCTAACCCTCAGAGTCTTATTATTTAGTATGTGGTCGTGGTCACAAACTCAAATTAATGAGGAAAAATTCATGCACTGGGTGGGATTCGAACCAACGGATCCGTACGCTTTCAACTGGATTTTAGATAAGTCAGGTCAGGGAAGGTTAAATGGAAACGATTGGAAAAGGCAGAGGTCTGTTCCAGTAGTCAGGAAGTATACGTATAAATAAGGCAATATTATTAGTATTAGATTATTACTTTCTGAAACATGTGGAAACTATTTTTAAACGTAATCGCAAAGTGTTTTTGTAACGGGACCCAGGTCATTATGGGAAACCCCACAAATTTCCCACCCATTATTACCTCTCCAATTTTACCTGTGAAGGGATAAAGTGGCGTTTAATTTATTCATTGAGGGGTTAAATAGCTATACATGAGTTAAATAACAATTCATTGAGGGGTTAAATGAAAGCATTCATTGGGGCGAAGTGGTTTAACGTTAGTCTGATCCTCCAAAAAAAAAACACATCGTGTGCAAAGAAAACACCAAAAAAATTACAATCCTTTAAATATAATTATAATTACCTTAAAAAGAATTGCCTTCAAAGGAACTGATATCAAATGAATGCCATCATTTGCCCAGAAAGGAGTCTCAAGCACAGAAATCAAACTGAGGATTGGACATGACATTTCCCATTATCTGATTTTAATCAACGCTAAAATTTAACATTAAAAATCTTGGCAAGTTTATTACATTGTGTTCATATACTCAAATAAATGAGGCAAATTCATGCATTGGGTGGGATTTGAACCAACGGAGAAACCTGCATAAAAGAGAAAAAATGCCGGTCCCTTTTTTTTTCTTTTTTTTAAGCTTTATTAGGAGGACAAAGTACAATGGTAACAGTATAAAATTAAGAAAACAAAAAAAAACAAACAAATGACAAAATAAGTAAGTAAAAAAGAAAATAACAATAACGTCCTACCTAAAGGGCGGGGTTATTGCCTGTGGCAATCTCTTCCACTTGAGTTTGACTGTATGATTATTTGAAGAAAAAAAGATTCAACAAAAATTATACGATATTTTACAACAAAAAAACTTACTATTCTTTACAACAGTCTTACCCGCCAGCCTACCTATTTCTCTATTCTGTTCCTCCAACATGACCTTCCTTTGTTAAAAGTTTATGAAGACAACTTTATTATGCTGCCCCGTTTTCCTTAGCCTATTAGACATTTTCATGTTCCAACGAATTTGGGTCATAAAGTAACATATGCCATCAGTTTTGTTTTGAGTTTAACGAGACAGTTTTATTTTGTAGGTACCTATTTCTTTGTCCTTCTCTTTGGGACTTTGGGTTTGTTTTCCTGTCTTTCTCTTTGGGTTTGTATTCCTGTCTTTCTCTTTGGGTTTGTATTCCTGTCTTTCTCCTTGGGTTTGTTTTACTGTATTTCTCTTTGAGTTTGTTTTACTGTATTTCTCTTTGAGTTTGTTTTACTGTCTTTCTCTTTGGGTTTGTTTTCCTGTCTTTCTCGTTGGGTTTATTTCTCTTTGGGTTCAAACTATTCAAACATTGTCTCTCTTTGGGAAATGCAGTCTCCCAACATTACTTATGTATGCTATACTGAGCTCGGTGGAATTTTATACTTTTAGAACCGAAATGTAATCTTTTTTTAAGTACCGCTTTAACTGTTTACTCATTCGCATTTTTTTTTTGTTAATCTAATCAATAATTGGTTTTTTAATAAGGTTTTTTCGGAATCTCAAGATTTCATTTGTTTCAATCCATTCATTTGTTTCAGAGTGATACTTGTTTTACTAGCTATGATTTGAGATTTTCCATTATTTCTGTCAACCATTTTAAGATAATATTACAAAAGAATAAATTGGTTATTTAGTTAATATTATTGAATAGGCAAGGTAAACATATTTTCTCATTTCAGAAAAGATATCTTTGTCTTTTTTGTAAAATATTTATAAAACAAAAAGTTTTTCAGTATACAGGAAATTATGTCAATTTACCAGCGTGTGCCATCAGACGTGACTATTGGAGATTCTACGAATATTTGTGACTTTCAAGCACATCACAAAAAAAATCACAAATTTCAACATCATAGTTCCAATCAATCAAACAATCACAAGATTCAAAAGCAAAATGAACATGACTCGGAGTATCTTCAATCTCGAAATGGAAGTTCTTTTAAAATAAAGAATCAAAATTATCCACATCAGAATAATATTTCGAAGAATCACGAACAACTAAACGGAACTTCTCTTAAAAAGAACCATCTAAATGATAATTTTTCGCAATCAAAGCATCACCAACAACAAAATGAGAATTCGTTTAATAAATCAAAGGATCACCAACATGTAAATGCGAGTTCTTTTAAAAATAACTATCAACACGAAAATGATAATTTTCCTCTATCAAAGAATCACCAACACCGAAGCGAAAATTCTTTTAATAAATTAAAACAATTTGATGGTCACCAATCACAAACAAGTAATCAGCCGTCTGGAGAAGATTCTCGTCCATCCTTATCGGTCTATCACAATCATAATTACATCGGTCAAATAGTTTTGGATCATATAGATGAATCGATCATCCATTCTCTAGATCACATGATTCCATTGGACTTCTATATTAAACGATATTTCAAAGTGGTCGACTACTATCGTAGATTGAAAGAGTTCAAATATCCAAAAGCAGACAGTAGTAGATTGAATGTCCCTTCATCGTCATTATCAGATATCCCTTCATCGTCATTATCAATCTCTCAAGGGTCAGACGAACAGTCAGACGAGCAAATGTTAGAACAATCAGTGTCTATATCCATGGAAGACTTTCAAAACCAAAACTCAAAAATAAAACAAAAAGAAGAAATGAAGCCAAAATTTACTGGAACCAAATTACAAGTAGTTCAGTTTAACACGCAAAGTCAAATGAAATCTCCAATGAAAACAAGTAAGTTATCAAACAAGTTGCAGAATTCGAGGATAAAATCACTGAACAAAATAAAAAATTCCACACTATCTTCAGCAAATGGAGTTAATACACCATCTGCTCATACAAGATCTAAGGTGTCTGAAGTATCTTCATCAAACAGAACCAACTCCTCAACATGTTATTCTTTTGAAGACCCAAACTTACTGGAACTTGTCTGGCTGAGGCGGTGTATCAAAGCGTATCTCCCCAATATCAGACAGTTATACGACTACTACAGTCAATTCGTTGACAATGACTTTTCAAGTGAACCACAATTCCAAGTAAGAAAGACGCCATATCTACCAATCATGAATCGTTTGGCGTTTTGGCAACTTCTGCGAGACTTTAAGCTTCAGAAGGCATTCAATTCTCTTGTAGCCTTAGAGATAGAGATGTGGCACAATCCGTATCTTAAACCATCAACTGATATTCTGAGACATTTGAAAACAAAAATGCCAGGGTTTTTTAGTCATCATAAGAAATCAGCAGACCATGATGCATCAAGAATTCCCACGAATGAGTTAACTCATGGTGTTCACATTGACCCTTGGGATGCATTTCAGACCATCCCTTTCTATACATTCGTTCACTATTTCCTTGAAATGTCCTGGATCCTCTTCAGTGGAAAAAAGTCAGCACAGAGGACCCCCTGGCCAACTCATTTGTCCGGCTGCTTCTGTAAACTCATGACGGGACCGCTTCGTAAGCAAACTGAAGGAGGAAAGGTGTTGAGGAATTTCGGCTACCGTCGTCTTATTCCGGACGTGTTTGCCCACTTTTCGAAACAAGCGAATCCAATGTCACTCAGGTTTCTACTGGGCTTACTCAAAAATAACAAACTGCCGATAAGGGGAGAGGTGATCTCAACGAGTGGGTTGTGGCGAATCATTCACGAACAGGATCAAAATCAAACGGACGAGAAAAATAAACACTTGTTTTGTCAACAAGATAGACAAAATGCATTCGCCAGCAAAAAATCAAGTCGTATTTACGAAAACAACCGTAAAACATCCCACTCACACAAGGTCAGTTCCACCTCCAGATACGAAAAACACAACTCGCACTCAGAGCGTAACTCATGTTCTTCTCGTCGCAAAACTGTCAAGGCGTCTCAAGGAAGTCTCTCCACCATTGATTCTTGTGACAGCAACCTTTCCACCGTTATTACCACCAAATTAACTTCTGTCTCCTCCGTTCATAAAAAGAGGGAAAGTTTCAACACTAGCAGACAGAGCAGCACTAGCAGGCAAATGGGCGACGGAGATACCTCAAACTTTGACACCAGCACCCACGGTCAAAGCACCAAAAGTAAAAGAGAAACACGCAACCGTTCTTCTGATGTGAGCGACACCAACAAATGTTACCTAAAAGTCACCAAACCCAAGAGGACTTCATCGAAAAAGCTCCGTCAAGTTAAGAGTAGACTTCTTCAAGAGATTGGCACTATTGGTAGCCAGGAGGAAAGTGTGGCAACTTCTCCTAACAAAACTTTCCTCTTGGATGTGGAGAAGAACTTTCTTAAACTGGACATGCCGGATATTCTTTGGGCGGTGGGGCGAATATGTCCGCGGTTCGCCAGTGAGGGTGTCGTGATTAACATAGACCTCCACCTCAACTTTCTGGAATACTACGAGCTGCTTGTTCTACTTTGCGAGCTCAACGCTGAAAAGTCCCGTCGTCTCATCAAATTTGCAACTTACAAGAACTTTCACAATCAATTTGTGGAACCCCTGGTGGAGAAAGAGCGGGAGTATGGCCGAGAGAAAAGGAAACAAAAGTCAGCTCTTCGCATGCAACAGAAGAAGCTAAAGTTGTAAGGTGGTAATGTAAGATGGAAAAGTGTTTAATCTATGTAAATTTTTCGTTGAAAAAGTACCTTCTGCACACTTTGGTAAACGAAAAGTGTTATTATTTTCGTTTTGTAAATCTGCAAAAACCAAATTTTAGCTTCAGAGTATTCACCCATTGTTGATTCAGTATGCTAACGAAATATGCCGACCATCTTTTGAACAAATAAAATTGAAAAAGTTAACCAGTATGCTTTCTATTCCCCAGTCCAACTCAGGCTGGGTGAGAATATTCTGGGTAGCTGATTGGTAAGTTTTCAGCAATCCGTGCCTCACTGGTTAAGAGCATTGGGTGCTGACCCGGAGGTTGCGGGTTCGAATCCCGGCCGGAGTGGCATAGATTCCGGAATGGTATGGATATAAGTAAAGTGCCCTAAAGTGATGCGAAAGCGGTTCCGGGTAACATTTGTTGGTGTCGCTCACATCAGAAGAACGGTTGCGTGTGTCTCTTTTACTTTTGGTGCTTTGACCGTGGGTGTCAAAGTTTGAGGTAATCTTGTACCTGTAAACATAACTAGTAACTATACTAACTTGGTAATTTGGCCATGTACCGTACCAAAATCATTTAAACGTCCAGCGAGGTGAAGACTTCGTGATGCTGGCATTCCGGCCCAACCCAGGCGGGGTGAGGTTAATGTGGGTACCAGGTTTGTGAGTTTCCTGCGAGTGAAAGGTAACACCCCCGTCGTGATTTGAACATGCAGTTGAAAGTGACGTTAAACCGGGGAAAAAAAATATTCTTACTTTTTCTGTGCTTTTCAATTTTGCCTCGGAAATCAAACACCTCGGCCGAGGTGTGAAGAACGCCTATACAAAGAAAGAGACAGCCCGGCAGAGTGTAAGGTTACGGATATAAATCTGCATATTTATTCTACTCAATCTCACGAGATATTTTCTTTCCATCTCGTGGCTCTATTCTGTTCTACAGTGAACGTAAGGAGATTATCTCTGACAGGCAAATCCTGTCGGGACTTTTTTACTTCCTACCTACAAACCAGCCGCCGTTGTGTAACGGTTGTAACTGCTGGGCGTAGTCCAGAGATCCCGAGTTCGATTCCCGGTTGGGGCAGACTTTTCGAAGAAAATTCTGTCCCATCCAAACACGTGAGGCTGGCATTTCCGGCCCTACCGCTAATGTGGGTAGCTGGTACGATTCCCAGCGAATTGAGGGTAAAACCCCCGTCCTGACTATTTTATCTCAAATCAGGACGTTAAAACCAAACAGAAAGTCAACTGGTCACAAATTCACAATAGATCTAATTATGTATAAGAGTTTCACTGAAAACCCTGCAACCAGGTCAGATAACAATACCTACTACCCTGGGCCAACCTCAGTAGCTTGATCAATAAGACGATGGACTCGTAATTGGAGGTCGGTGGTTCAAGTCCCAAGTTAAACAATTATTTAGTAAAGCTAGTTTGAGTAGTTGTGATATCACGATTGTGACTAGCACACATATGATAGCTTTAATTTAGTCAGTTAGTAGAATAAGAATCATTGTAAACACCGAAAGGTAAAAATACAATAAAAGCATCATTAGCTTAACCTTTTACTAACCAGCTTCCGTGGTGTAACGGTTGTAACTGCTGCCCGTAGTCCAGAGTTCCTTAGTTCGATCCCGGGTCGGGTAGATTTTTCTAGCATAATTCACGTGAGTCTGGCATTTCCGGCACATCTGGGCTAGGTTAATGTGGGTAGCTGCGACACGATTGCCAGTGAATTGAGGGTAAAACCCCCGTCCGGACTATACATCTCAAATCAAGACGTTAAAAATAAAGAGAATCAACTGGTCACAATAGATTTAATTGGTTTGCAGTGTTAAGTGTAAGGTTATTATTAGATGCTTTATTTGATACAAAGACAAAGACATACCTAATAATTATGTACAATACAAGTAATTATTATAAAAAAAATGGAAACAATATAAACAATAAAATGGAAAAAAAATGGATAGATACATAGAGAGAGAGAATAAAATAAATACATTTTACAGGGGTTATTGCCTATGACAATCTCTTCCACCCAAAGGTTCCGTCCTGAATATTAAAAATATTATTAAATATTTCATTCAATTATTTGAGGTATTTTTTAAACATATTTGTACCTATTAATCATTTCCGTGATATCACAATAACTCAAACTCGCTTTACTAAATCTACGCTGAAACCGGGACTTGAACCAGCGACCTCCAGGTTACAAGTCGAAAAGGCGGCAGACTTAAAAAAAAAAAAATATATTATTTTCTTTGTTTTTTAATTATAAAAAATCAATCGCGTGACTAGCAGCTGTTGTGTTCCCGACCTGTCATGACGTAATAGAATACGTAGATTGTGTTGGATAGGCTGAGTAGCGTGTGTATACTGTGTATACTGTAATATACTGTATAGTGTGTACCTATACTGAGGAATGTGGAAGCTCATCACGAGATGTGACATCATACAGGATATTAAAAAAAAAAACTAAAATTTTATGGCTCAATGAAATGTCCTATGCCTACCAATTAAAAAAAAAATAAGGAATGTAAAATGAGAAAAATAATAATAATAGCGCCTTATTTATACCCATTCTCTTAGTGCTTTTTAGTTTTGAGTATTCTTTTAGGTATTTCTCTTTCTTTTTCTTTTTCCCTTTCTCTTTCTCTTTCTCTTTCTCTTTCTCTTTCTCTCTCTCTCTCTCTCTCTCTCTCGTCTTTATCTGTTAACCTACCTCTCTTTTTCTTTACATCTGCCCTTTCTTTCTCTCACTCTCTCTCTTCTTTATCTCTTAACCTACCTTCCTTTTTCTTTACATCTTTCCTTTCTCACACCTTTATTTACATCCCCTCTGTCTCTCTTTTTCTTCTTTACAATGTTTCAGCAATATTAAAAAAAGCTGAGAGCTGCAAAAATAAAAAAATATGAAGTAATAATAACACTATCTAATATTAATGACAGTAGGATAATACTTGTGATGATAATATGTTCTGATATTCATGTACATCTAGTACAACTCCTCACTTTTCTGTTTATACTGATAGTAATTTTGATTATAATTTTAATGGTGATGAGGATAATCTCATCCAAGCTAGAGGCTCCACACAGTCTGACGCTTGACGCGGTGTAATAATAATCTTGTCGAGATATAAAATGAAATAAAAATACACTGCCACAATGATGGACACAATACTTCCTCGTGATTGGTTCACATTGTATACACGTGGCAATTTTGTTTGGGAGATACAAGTGGTATCTCCCAAACCGCTTAACTGATTTTCTTGAAATTTGTTTTACAGGGAACAATGCCGTTTTTCCTACATTCTAGATTCTACAAAAATTCTGTATCGGCAAGTCGTAGACCTCATTTTTGAACTTTTTTGTCCAAAATTTTGAATTTTCTTTCAGAGCTAAATCATAATTAATTAAAAAATAAATATTAATGGCCTATTTAAAACGCTAATACGCATCAAAATCGGGTGTACCAGACCATTCACGAGATGTAAGATTGTAAGCGTTTAAGTAAAAAGTTAGTGGTCAGACGCATGGTCTTTTTCACCCAGAACCACTAGTGCGAAGTTGATGTATTTAAAATGGGAACATCTACAAAAAGTTTCATATATGTCTATAAAATTTCGTCAAAATCCGTTCTGTAGATTCTGAGATATGCGCGTTACAAGGAATGTATTTAACAGACCGACAGACAGACACAAAACCAAAGTTAATATAATAATAATAATGCTTTTTTCTTTGTGTTATTATGTCACAATTTTAGTGGGTAGCGCAGAATCATAGGACTTTACCACTTAAATTTACAATATCTTGTATTAATTTTTTGCCTAAGATTCTGCTACTGGTCGCTGCTTCACATTAAAGCAGGTACTCATTTTTCCTCACGAGGTATGAGTAGACCCCGAACATCCAAGTACAGAGCAGAAAAAATCCTCGCCCGCTGGGAATTGAACCCAGGTCACCATGTGTGCAATGCCTAGCGCGCTAACTCGCTCTGCCACAAAACCAAAGTTGCTCGGGAGGTTATGGAACGTCCAGAAATATGAAAAAAATCGGAGCAAAAAAATATTTATTTTTACAAAAACGAACATAATACTTCGATTTCTAATATTAGGAATTTCTCGGAAGCAATAATCTGGTATAATACATACATATAATAATGGCACCGACCTCAGTAGCTTGATCGATACGGCGGCGGACTTGTAACCTGAGGGTCGGTGGTTCAAGTTATGGTTTCAACGTAAATTTAGTAAAGCGAGTTTGAGTAGTTGTGATATCACGAAAGTGATTAACATAAATATGATACCTACTTTTTTTTCATCTAATAATGGCGCGTAGTAATAATAATTAATATTGACTTGGTATAATAATAATCTTGTCGAGATATAAAAGTAATATTAATAATCTGGTATAGTATAGTAATGACGCGAGATAACAATAATAATATTGACGTGGTACTATAATAATAATAATGACCTTGTCGCAGTGTTATCTCGACCGACCTATCATGGTACATAGCATTTTAAAATGAGGTTTTGTGGAGAGAGAGAGAGAAAGAGAGAGTGAGAGAGAGAGTGAGAGAGAGAAAGAGAGAGTGAGAGAGAGAGTGAGAGAGAGAGAGAGAGGAGGAGGGGGTTGTAAAGAACAGGGGGACGAATGGACGATAAAGTGTGTGAAGGGAGGGAGAAAGAGAGATATGAGCAGATAAGGGGAAGGGTGTGTGAAGATAAGGAAGGGAGAAAGAGAGAAGAAAAATGAGAGATAAAGGGGGAGAAGATATAAGGTAATGAGGAGAAGATAAAGGAGGAAGAGATGAATTCTTTGTGAGGGAGAAAAGAGAGGGAGAAAGAAGAGAGAGGGATAGGAGAGGGGGGTGAGAGGGGTAAGTGGTGTGAATGAGAGAGAAGGGAGGGAGAAAGAGATAAGAAAATGAGAGATAAATGGGGAGAAGATAAGGCAATGAGGATTAGATAAGAGAGTAAGAGATGAATTCTCCCTTATCTAAATAAAATTTAGGTAGGACATTAACTTCATTCTCTTTGCTTAATCTTATTGTTTTTCTTTATAATTTCATTCTATTTCACTATATGTATTTATTTTTGTTCTACCTAATAAAGTCTGGCTGGGGGACTATAAACAAGGAGTAGACCAGCATTGGCTTGGTTCTGGGGGCCCTTGTCAATTATTAGCCTCCTTGTAAAGACAGTGGTAGAAGTGCTGAGTCATTCCTCCACTGTCTGGCTACCATCGTTCACGATGACGCATAATGATGAATAAAGCTTACTATAATAATAATAATGGTAAATTAAAATTTTAAAAAATATCTGTTTTCTGTTGCAGAGGCAAGAATTCACTGGAGACCATCTGTCTGCTGATGGCATACAAGATCAAGTACCCCCAGAACTTCTTCCTGCTCCGGGGGAACCACGAGTGTGCCAACATAAACCGGTGAGCCTGACAAGTGGTCGATAATAATAATAACACTCTTTAGTGGAAGGCAACCACCAGGCGAGGTTCATGCTCAAAGCATTTTCTACCACCTAACCCTCAGAGTCTTATTATTATAAACCGGTGAGCCTGACAAGTGGTCGATAGTAATAATAATACTCTTAAGTGGAAGGTAACCACCAGGCGAGGTTAATGCTTAAAGCATTTTCTACCAACTAACTTAAAGACCCTCAGAGTCTTATTATTATGTAGTCACAAACTCAAATGAATGAGAAAAATGCATGCAATTGGAGGGATTCGAATTAACGGATCCCTACGCTACCTGGATTACTAGACTAGCACCTTAACCACTCGACTACCAGTTCACATATAGCCGTTGATGTTCAACCCACCCAGCCTGAGTATGTCCGGTACCTAATATTAGTTCTATTCTGTCTCTGTGTTTCAGAATATATGGGTTCTACGACGAATGCAAGCGACGCTACTCTATCAAGCTGTGGAAAACATTCTCCGACGTCTTCAATTGTTTGCCCATCAGTGAGTTTAAATTATTCTTTTTTTCGACCAGGCAAAAAAAGAAAGTGCTTATTCCAGAAAGCACTTTCAATTCTCGAATAGCACTGATTGGTTGTTTCGTTCAAAATAACTAATCTGAGTGCGTTGTGTGACGGTTGAAAGGGAGATTTGGAGATTATGAGTGTGAGAATGATTTCTGGAACGAGAGAGCCAGATAACCAAAAGTAAAATAAGTAGGTATATACTATATACCTAGCTATTTATATGTTTTTTTTTTTAAATTTAGGTTTCATGTCGCTTTCAACTCCATGGTCATATCACGACGGAGGTGTTAGCCTCCATTCGCAGGAAACTCACAAAACTTTTTACTAAAAAATCATGTACAATCAAATTTTTACATAGTAAATCATGATGTTTGTAACATCACAATTGTATTGCTGGCAGCCTTGTAGACAGAGGTGGGATTTGAAGAGAGACCCCCCCAAATTTAAAGAAACCCCTAAAAAAAGTATGCAATCCGCAAAGTAATTCAGTACATCCAGTACTCAATCCTAAAACAAATAGCAGTCACAGTCCTTGCCCCAAAAAAAATGTTTGAACTTTTTTTTTTCAGGTGCCCTCATAGAAAGGACAATATTATGCATGCACGGTGGATTATCACCTCAGCTGATTGATATTGAGCAGGTGAGTAAGGTCTACCAACGGGACTATGGGCCAAATCTCACCCAGCCTGGGTTGGGTCGGAATTTTCTCTAGTCTGGTAGTCATGTGGTCAACGCGCCAGGCTGAAAAATACTCATTTTTAGAAGAATAAAAATGATGATGATGATATTTATTTTCTTAATTTTCTTTTATTTTGTATCGTTTGTATCATACTATTTTATCATGTATAATGAATGGGCTTTGCTCGTAAATAAAAAAACGAACCAGTACACCCGTTATTATTTGACTTGGTTCTGGGGGCCCTTGTCAATTATTAGCCTCCTTGTAAAGACAGTGGTAGAAGTGCTGAGTGATTCCTCCACTGTCTGGCTACCATCGTTCACAATGACGCCCCACCCTAATGATGATGAAAATTATTTTTGTTTCCCAGATCAAGAACATCAGTCGACCCCTCCAAGTACCTGAGAGTGGACTCCTCTGTGATCTGCTGTGGGCCGACCCTGATGAGGTAATGTAAAGGTCGACCCTGATAAGGTAAAGTAAAGGTCGACCCTGATAAGGTAATGTAAAGGTCGACCCTGATGAGGTAAAGTAAAGGTCGACCCCCGATTAGGAAAATTAAAGGTCGACCCTATTGATATAATTTAAAGGTGGACCCCGATGAGGTAATGTAAATGTTGACCCTGATGAGGTAAAGTAACGGTCGACCCTATTGATATAATTTAAAGGTAGACCCCGATGAGGTAATGTAAAGGTCGACCCCGATGAGGTAATTTAAAGGTCGACCCTGATGTGGTAATATAAAGGTCGATTATTACTTATTATATACTAATCTCCTCTACATACAAGGTATAACAGACAGATGCATTAAGTTAGCAGCCCACCAGAACCGATTTTCATGAAAATCTTTTCTGCTGGGCTGCTAACTTAATGCATCTATAACAGACTTGTAGTATTTTAATCTCCTCTGCCTATATTCTTTTTCTACAGGGTGTAACAGGCTGGGGCAGCAACGAGCGCGGTGTCTCCTATGTGTTCGGACCTGACGTTGTGCGCAGCTTTCTGCGTCGACACGATTTCTCCTTGATAGTGCGCGCGCACCAGGTAAACAATTTGATGTGCCTCCAGTCGAATAGTTGCTAGTAACAATTTGAATAATTGAAAGAGACATATTATATTGTTGACTAGCGGGCTGTCGCCCGCTTTGCGGGCCGAGGCATGGCCGTGAAAGCAAAAAATCCTTTTTCGCCAATGGCAGGTGTTGTAGTGGGAATTTCGAAAAAATCCCGTCTTATTGCACATCTAGACTATAAGACAAAGCTACCTACCAAATTTCAGCTTCCTAGGACTTACGGTTTGGGCTGTAGAGCGATGATCAGTGAGTGGTCAGTCAGTGACTTTGACATTTATATATTAAGATTTTGAACCCACCACAGTAAATTGATCGATAATGTGGTGGAATTGTAACTCGAAGGTCGGTGGTTCAAGTCCCAAGTTAAGAAGACATTTAGTAAAGCAAGTTTGAGGATGGCATAAATATTGTGATCGTAACCAGGAGGTGATTTTGGCGAAATTGCAAAAAAAACCCTCATAAAAGTATGCCGTAAAATAATTTTTGTTTTTCTCACTGTTCATTATCATTATACATATAAATCTTTTATTAAAAGGACAAAATAATGTTAAATATTTAGAGTATAAAATTAAGAAAAAAAATAGATGATAAAATTAAGATTAAACAAATCATTTATTTATTGTAAGGATATTCACTATATTAGGTACTAGCCGTTTGCCCGTGCTTTGCAACGGGACTAAATTTCAAATTTACTAAGGCATGGCCGTACTGCTGGACAGCAATGCCTTTTTGAACTTTTTATAATTTTTCTGGACAAAGCGATAATGGTTTTGGGGGGGTCAATTCTGAGACATTTTTCGCTATCTCTTACCGTTTTGGCTAAACAACTCCGGACAAACAAACAAACATAGGTAGGTAGGTAGGTAGGTAGGTAGGTAGGTAGGTAGTCCTTTTTTCTGTTTTATATATAGAGATATACAGATACTACAGGTCTAGCTGACAATGTATTACTGTTGATTGATGGAAAATTTGTAGTTGCGACATATTGAGACGGTGACTAACTTCACGTATTATTATTATTATACTGGGTGAAAATTTATATACATAGTGTTCATGTCCCCAGGTGGTGGAGCAGGGGTACCAATTTGGCGCCCGTCGTGGGCTCCTCACCCTATTCTCGGCGCCCAACTACTGCGGGGAGTTTGACAACGCGGGTGCCGCCCTCAGCGTGGGCGAAGACCTGACCTGCTGCTTCAGTATTCTACCGGTAAGTGAACCGACCTCAGTAGCTTGATCAGCAATGTTGCAAGAAATCATTTTGTCCTTGTTCTGGGCCTAATAGCTTTACTTATAAAACTTTGCCCTTATAAGATTTTCTATTATTATTATTATAGCAAGGCGGCGGACTTGTAACCTGGAGATCGGTGGTTTAAGTCCCGGTTTCAGCGTAGATTTAGTAAAGCGAGTTTGAGAAGTTGTGATATCACGAAAGTGACTAACACAAACACGATAGCTTACTACCGGTTAATGTACCGATTTGCTGGGAATCGTACTAGCTACCCATTTTTTTTTTTTTTTTTTTTTTATGATGAGCTTTTTTTCAAACCCATTCTCGGCTCAAAACTGAGCTCGATCGATAAGGTGGCGGACTTGTAATCGGTAGTTCAAGTAAAGCGAGTTTGAGTAATTGTGATATCACGATGGTTAACACAAAAATACTTTAACTATGCCCGGCCCAACCCAGGCCAGGTGAGGTTAAGTTAAGTAGTTCTTAGAATTTTGTGTTCAGATGGTAAATAAAAACTATAGTCCCAAAATTGATAAGAATAAATTCCTGACGCAATGCCACTTGACGGTTCGAGGGCAACTCATTAACAATTACGTTAATTAAAGAACTTTTAGGCGGTACAAAATCATCTCGCTTGCTTACATTAATCTCACCCAGCCTGGGTTGGGCCGGAATGCCAATCATCACGAAGTCTTCACCTCGATGGACGTGCTTAACTTTGGTGATCCTACGAGAACCGGTGTCTTCCATTTTTTGTAATAATTATTTTTAATGTACATAATATGTCTTTTTATTTATTAAATAATTTAATAATAATAACGCGCCATCGACGCTATCTACATCAGTGTTTGATGCAAATATCCACCCCTGCTCTTAAAAAAGTAAAAAGCCAGTGTCGATGGTGCGTTGAATGCACCGGTTCTCGTGGGATCATCGAAGTAAAGCAACGTCCAGCGAGGTGAAAACTTCGTGATACTGATGGCATTCCGGCCCATTCCAGGCTGGGATTAACCTCATAATGTAGGTAGCAGGTTTGTGAGTTTCCTGCGAATGGAGGGTAACACCCCCGTCGCGATATGACCATGCAGTTGAAAGTGACGTTAAATCCAAATTAAAAAAAAAGTAAAATGAGCGACTTTAAGCAAAAAAACCCATTTCTTCTTCTTGACGTTTCTGATTTCAGCCCACAAAAAAGAGATCCGTGATAAGAAGCTCCAACAGATGACGGCAATCCAAATAGAAAGCCGGGGACATACCTCCTCATCTGTGACCAAATATCTTCGTTACCATTGAATTGAACGTGTAAATTTCCTTCGCTGTGACCAAATATATTCGTTACCATTGAATTGAACGTGTGAATTTCCTTCGCTGTGACCAAATATCTGCGTTACCATTATTGAACTTGTGAATTTCCTTCGCTGTGACCAAATATCTTCGTTACCATTATTGAACGTGTGAATTTCATCATCAGTGACTAAGGGCGGAATTAATAGACGTTTTTGTAATACCTCTGTGATGTTAAGTCACGGATTGCGTACTGTGTAAGATATTAGGGAAACCGACGCTTAGCGATGACTTGAGATATAGAACTTGTCTATTAATTTAGCCCTAAATATCTTTAGGCTGTCTCTTTCTTTGTATAGGCGTTCTTTACACCTCGGCCGAGGTGTTTGATGAAGTTAAGACCAAATATTATCTTTGTTAGCATCATTGAAACTGTGAATTTTCTGCCCAGTGGGTCCAAATCTCTTCAGTCTAAATCTAAATAATAATAAAAATGTTCGCTCGTATTGATGATTATGCTGTGTTATAGCAACCTGACAAAAGTTGGGCAGCATTTGTGTTTTAAATAAACTGTAATATATCTGAACTATTTATGTACCTACTTGTCTCTGTGTTATTTTGTTACAACTGTAGTGCATTGCTCAGTATTATGAATCTCCAACATCATTTTCTGACATCCATGCGATTATACAGGGTGAACCATTTTAATTGATTTAGTCAAATGGCTCGGAAACCACAGTTTTTTTTAAAGGTATAACTTTCATAACCTTAGAGAAGCAACCTAATGGTTATTTCAAAGTCAACTTGGGTATTTTAAACAGAAACCTCTATTTTTTATGACTTTCTTGAAATCTGCGTGAAATTTCAGTTCAAATAAATTGTCAAGTATGTTTTTTGTCACAAAATCTCACAATCCCAATTGAGTGTGAAATTGGGTATGACAAAGAGGTCATAAAATATAGCGGATTCTATTTAAAATTCCAAAGTTGACCTTGAAACAACCTGGCAGGGGTCATCTGAGAATCTTCTAAATGTCATCATTAGGTTTCCTCTTTAAGGATATGCCTTTAAAAAAATACTACAGTGGTATCCGAGATATTTGAAACAAATTACGAGTGGTTAAGAAACTAGTCTGGTAATTCAGAAAGCGTTGTGTACCGTTCGTCGTTGGTTCGTATTCCAACCAATGCATGAATTCCTCCTCATTTATTTTGGAATAACAATAATAATATCGCCTTATTTATAAGTATAAGTATATAAAGGGTCGAGCCCTTTTTACAATAACAACAAAAAATACAATTTCGTACAAACAAAATTAGAGAAAAAAGTCTAGAAAAGAAAAAAAAAAAAAAAAAAACTCCCATTAAAGACATGGAAGAAAAAAATAATAAAAACAACAATATAATAGCACAAGTATACTGCCCAAGTAGGACTATTGTCTCATTATTCCAGGAGTAAGCCCAATAATTATTATTATGTTTTCAAAATCCCAAATGAGAGAATTTGTCATGCCCCGGCTGGGTTTCGAACCCGCAACCTCTGGATTCACAGAGTGCTGCCTTTACCACTGAGCTACCGGGACAGAATAATGTGATTTATACGCCCCAATCGGACGGTATAAATAAGTTTTGTAATATTTATTTGATTTAAAAAAATCTTTTAACAACAAATTTTATTTAATTTATCGTAAATGATCTACCCATGTAAATATCAGGGACATAACTAAGGGGGGAGGGGGGGCACGCGGGGCAAAATTGGTGTTCGCCCCGGGTGCTGAATCTGAATAGCCTAGTTACGTCCCTGGTAAATATAAATTTTATTTTTATTTTCCAATAAGTTTTGTGATGTGCTGTGCAATTGTCAATGTGTTTTAAATTTATCAATAAAGTATACACAAAAAAATATATAAATCCTTTAGAAAGTTTAGAACAATTTTTTATTGCCAAGTTTTATTTGTTTTGAGGTGAAATTTTATTGCACTAGAACGGTTCTTTGTCCGCATGTCATTTTCCTTTTGGATTTTTTTGTTTATTTACTATAAGGGCGGAATTAATAGACGTTTTTGTAATACCTCTGTGGCGCTAAGTCTAGGAACTAAGAAACTTTCAATTCAGGTGCTGGGTCAAGTCGAGTCAAAAATGCAAAAAAGACGAGTTGTGGCACCAAGATGCGATGCGGGTGGAAGGTAACCACCAGGTGAGGTTAATACTCAAAGCATTTTCTACCACCTAACCCTCAGAGTCATGATTATGTGGTCACAAACTTAAATTAACGAGGAAAAATTAATGCATTGTGTGGGGTTTGAGCCAACGGATCCCTACGCTACCTGGATTACCAGACTAGAGCGTTACTCATTTGAATACCGGTATATGTACATTGTACATATATGGCATCATCTGACGATTACAATTTACAGGCGTGGATTTCACGTTGGAAACAGCAGTCACTGAAGTTAAGCAGCGACCAGCGAGGTTAGGAATTGAATGTGTGACTGTTCCCGGCCCTACTCAAGCTAAGGTTAATTTGAGTAGCGTGTTTCCAGCGCATTGAGGGTAAAACCCCCGTCGCGATATGACCATGTATTTGTAGTTGATAACGACGTTATGTTCAAATCGATAGAAAAAACAATACTTTCCTTATTATAAGATAAGGAAAGTAAAAACAACAACTTCTATACCTCACAGGTAATAGGTAATGGAAAATAAAAACACAGATCGGCCGGCAGAATTGGGTTGGGTGGAAGAGATTGCCACAGGCAATAACCCCGCCCTTTAGGTAGGACATCAGCTTTATTCTATTTTTTTCTCATTTCTTTATTCGATTCGATCTATTTTTTTCCCTTATAATTTCATTGTATTGTTCTGTCAATATTGTACTTTGTCCTTACCTAATAAAGCGTAATATAATAATAATTTGATAAATTTTGTGAATGTGGGACCGAAGCTACATTATTACTCCCAATCAACAGAGATTTGTAACAGGAAGATCTACTGTTAGTAATTTTGTAGAATTTACAGATGTTATCGCCAATGATTTGTCAAATAGGAATCATGTGGACGTACATTATTTTGACATAAAGTGTTTTGACTCCATTTTCTATGCAGCCATATTAGGTATGTGCATTGTCTGGTTCTGGTATTTCAAAGCCATTTTTAGAAAGCTTCGATGACACGTTGAATACACCAGTTCTCATTCAGTCACTGAAGGTAAGTAACGTCCGAGATTAGGACTTGGATGGGTGACAGTTCGAATTTGAACCCTCGTGATGCTGGCTGTTCTCGACCCCACTCAGGCTAGGTGAGGTTAATTTGAGTAGCTGGTTTGTGAGTTTCCAGCTAATGGATGGTTAAATCCCCGTCGTGATAAGACCATGCAGTTGAAAGCGATGTAAAAAAAAGGGTGAGAGGGAGACCACACACACACGTTGGAGAGATAAAATCTAGAAAACATAGAAATAAATAATCAGTATTACAATAATCGAATTTGGTGGAGAGCCTTAGTGAAATGTTGACCTGTTCTTAAACAGAACGACAAACGATAAGTACCTATGTATAAAATATATAAAATACCTATGTATAAAGTCTGGCTGGGGACTATAAACAGGAGTAGACCAGAGTCTTACTGGGGGACTATAAACAGGGAGTAGACCAGCATTGGCTTGGTTCTGGGGGCCCTTGTCAATTATTAGCCTCCTTGTAAAGACAGTGGTAGAAGTGCTGAGTCATTCCTCCAATGTCTGGCTACCATCGTTCACGATGACGCCACCCTATGATGATGTATAAAATTATTCATCAAGTTCCTTATTAAATCTGTCGCTGTCTATTGCCATTACGTAAACTAGGCACTTAGTTGTCTAAGCACGTAAAGTAAAGGCGTCGGAAACATGCTGCTTTTGTATGCCAAACAAAGCGTTGTATTTTTTCCAGGTTCAGTTTAGCTTCCCCACTATTAGTGAAAGAAAAATGCGTTTCGGTACTTTTAATGATAAACAACGGAAAAATGAAAACTTAACCTTCAAAAGAAATGGAAGCAAGAATTTTAAATCCATTTTAGTTAACCAAACTGGAAGAAGCCAGCGTCGATGGCATGTTGAATACACCGGTTCCCTTCAGAACACCGAAGTTAAGCGACATCCAGCGAGGTTAAGACTTGGATGGGTGACCATTCAAATTCTAATTCTCGTGACGCTGGCTTTTCCCGGCCCCACTCAGGCTGGGTGAGGTCAATGTGAGTAGCAGGTTTCAATTTCAATTTTCAATTTCAATTTTATTGACTAAAAGATACATAATAGTATGTGTACAAATTTGTTTGTGTACACAGGTTTGTGAGTTTCCTGCGAATGGAGGGTAAAACCCCCGTCGTGATATGACCATGGCAGTTGAAAGCGACGTTAGACCCCACTTAAAAAAAAAAAAAAAAAAAAAAAAAAAAAAAAAAAAAAAAAAAAAAAAAAAAAAAAACTGGAAGAAGATTTTTCCTCTTCCAAAAGAAAAATGACTTTTTTCCAGTTCGTCTATTTTTATTCCAGTTGAATCCACTTTGGTTAGAAAGAAAAATACGGCTAAGGTATGTATTTAAAAATGTACTGCATATAGCATATTTTCTAGGCGCATGAAATGAATTGCGTTTAGTGTAATAATTTTTTCAAGGCGCAATTTCTTATTTTGAAGCCAACTCTTTCAATATTTTGGAAGCAATCCTGGATATAACATAGCGGTAAAAAAAAAATTAATTGTTAAGTAAATTTAATTAATTTAGTTTTAGAATGCAATTTAATTAGTTATTTAAAATTGTGGCCGTAGTAAAGTTTGATTGTTTCAGCTAAGAAAAATTAAATTGATTCCCAAAGTGACAAACAAGCCATCTTGAGTGTAAATTCACCATTCCTAAAAGGTACCTTTAAAAAAATTGGTAAGTCTCTCAACATTAATATAGTAATATTTGAATATTTATGTGGGTAATTTGAGTAAATTTCATGTTTTTGATCTGTTACAAGTGCAAAGGAAAATAATTTTTCATCAATTCATTTTAAAATTATTGAAAGCAAAAAACATAGATTCAAAATTTCGCGCTTTAATTCTGGAAAAGATAACCTCAAATTATGATAGATTTTGTAAACAAAGCTCAAATTTTTAACAATTTTTTTGTTTTTCAATTCTTTAAAACTTTTCTGGAGAGTTTCTAAAGTTTATCCACTATTATTTCATTAATCCCCAGGATATTTCATCTTGTAACTACATATTATTAAGCACTGATAACTCTAATTTAAGGTATACACCATTTAGTTTTCTACTAACTTTCCACAACCCCGACTTCAGTGAAATTCTGAATGTACCCCTTGTTTGGGAAGTCTTGGACCCGCCATAAACGGTTTTTGGAATAATTTTCTATTAAATTCAATATTAAAGCTAGAAACATGTCTCTTTATGTGCATCTCAGCCCTTTCTACCTTTTGGACTGCTTTAACCAAAATTAGGTGAAAAATCCTGTCAAATTTATTTCATTCTGAGGTTATGTTTGTTTGTAAGAAATTGTAAACAAATTCAATAACTGACAGCAATGGACAAACAGCTCTATGAGTACATTAATCTCTATAAGATGTTTTGACTCCCTTTTTGGTTTTCATGGTAGAATTATCTCTCTGGCTTGGTACATTAGCCTTATTAAGAGCATTTGAAACAGAATTATATTTATATGTAAATCTTTGACTTTCATGTGTGCTAAAAAATCTTGAACCTTGGTCCAAGTTCCATTGAAAAGACAATGTTTTTTTTTTATACTTACAAGATATTTCAATCTTAGTGAATAAATGATAAATTTCACCATGGAATAACTCAATATTGAAATCAGTTTTAGTTAGTTGCAATGTTATGGTTTACATAAACATAAAAATGTATCAAGTTCAGGACAACGGAAAATGATTTACTGATGTACAAAAGTCGAGTGAAAATAAACTTGAACTTTATTTACATGAAAAATATTTAATTATAATTCTATCATTCCTCAAAAGAAAGACAATAAAATAAATATATTTTATGAATGAAATATATAAGTTCTCAGGAAAAACTTATAATTTTACACAACTCTTGGTAAAACAAATAAACAATTTTGATGTTTATCTTTAAGCCAAAATTATTTCCATATTTTAAGAGACTGCTTTCATAATTGAGAGTTTCCAAAAGACACAGGATAACCATCAATAATCCAAGATTACATATTTTTTCTTCTTATTATTGATTTTTTTTTTTTTCATTACTAACATACACACCATACCCACTAACATATACACCAACATCTTAACAACTACTCAGAAGTTTTTCAGTGATAAGTTTCACAGTTGAATTATGCTATTTGACAATAATAAATTATTGATGAACACACCCATAGCTAATAATGGCTTATAACAAGTACATAGAGGATGTGTCAAGATGTTATTCTGGCCAGTAGCTCAAAGCAGGCTAGTAGGCCTTCCCACCCATGAATATTCCTTTTCAAGTCCTGTGATTGATGGAATGTCATTATAATATTATTAATCCAGCCAAATTGGTTCAGCTTTTGAAAAAGTAACAGATCAAATGTAAATCAATAATATAAACACTTCTCTTTCAGCTATACTGAAGACTGAATACTAGTATTGCATGTAACATACATATAAATAAATAATAAGGAAATAATCCAATGCTTCAACTCATACATTCAATACATCTGCCATTGTGAATAATTAATCATACAATACATGAAAATATTGCAAGAATATACTGATAAAATATTCAAATAATATCCACGGGTAAATATTTATACATTGCAAACACATCCTCAGCATCACGTAAGTATTTTAGTTTAAGTTTCAAATTAATTACTTTTTTTTTGGTTTAACGCCACTTTAACAAGGCGATAAGCCTTCATGCCAGAAAAATAATTACTTTGAACTGACTGATCACAGTAGTTTGATCAATAAGCTGATGGACTTGTAACTGGGAGGTTGGTGGTCCAAGACTTTTGTATAGTAAACATTGAGTTTGAGAGTTTGAGTAATCATGCCATAACACCATAGTGATTAACACAAACTTCTCTTGAAATGGCCTTGAGGATTTCACTATATTAAAACTAAAACAAGGTTTTGGAGGAATATTACTATTTTTATTTTGCCCAACATAGGAACCTACTTTTTTGAAATCATATTGATCTCTATATGAGTGAGAAATGTAGCTTACTTTGGTAGCTGCCAGTTATTAAGAGGTCAATTAATTGACATTATTTTTTAATTAAAAACTCTTTAACAGTTGTAGGGTTCTTAGTTCATGTTCAAAGCATAGATCATTATTTTGAGAAACAACCAACTTCAGTAGCTTGACTTGTAACCTGGAGGTTGGTGATTTGAGTCCCACGTGTGAGATACTTTGGCATCACAAAAGTGATTAACACAAATATAATAGTGTTTTAATTGTGAATAAGAACACCAACTTTATATATTTTGCAGTAATTATTCGAACTAATCTACTTACAAGATTTTTTTAATAATTTGTATTGATTCTCGGGACTCGGGGAACATTGTTGTTGTTGTTGTGGCCAGACTTGACCACAGCTAACAATCATCAGTATTTTTACTACTTCAGAAAATACTTTGATAGACTTTTTTCATGTAAAATTCTAATGATGTGTTTTATTTCCAGCTTTTTAATTTAAATTGTTTATTTCTCATTTTTGATAAGTAAACATCGCCAACAGACATTAATTCTAAGAGATTATGCATAGAAGTGTTTGTGTATGAGAAAATTGGTAACATATTATATTTAAAAATAATTAAGTTATTACAACTAAATAGGTAAAATATTTTTTTATGGAAAAAGTACAGACAGATATTACCACTACTATTTTATGTTCAAGGATGGTACTAGTGTAGTGCAAATGGACAAACAACTGTCATTACAATAGCTGTAATGTGACTGTAATGTTTTAAATGATATTTACTAGGGTTTAATTCTTGTTTTGAGGTACAGTAAGTAATATCATGTTTTGGATTGTTTCTTGAGCTACAATATTTATTTTTTTACCTGGGTTATTTTGACTTGAGCATTTATACTAATATCCTTATGTATTATTCCTAAGGAAATAACTTTCACTACCGAGTAAAACTAATAAAGAGTCTCTTTGTCTGATTAACTAAAGAGAAAAAGTGAACCTGCAAAGACTTATGCTCAAGGTTGAATGCTAAAGACAACCCTTGAAAAATTAAAGATCTTTCTCCTAAATTAAACCATTAGGTACAATTGGTTGGTGACCCATTTAACTGGGATTTTTTTTAATGTCTGTTTGAAATTAAATATTATATTATTTTTTCTTCTTCAAAATATTGTTTTAAGTCATGGTATTCTGAAGGGTTTACATTACTAATACTGCTATCTGCTAATTTTTTCACAGTCTACCTCTTAGTTTATCTCTCATTATCTAAGTTGTGTGTATAATAGTTGTGTATAGAAAAATAAAAGCCCTACAATATATATTATTAAAAGCTAATACCTGACACCTAGAAGACCATCAAAAAAACCCATGGTGAAAAGTGTCGGAAGACATTGATTTTGAGACACACTTGGAAAAGGAACTCTTGGGCCGTCAAATAACAGTCATGGGTCTAAAGTCGGCATGTACCATGTCAGGTAAGATTTTGTGTTTCCTTTGCATGCTTTATTATTATGAACAATTGTAACATAAGATTTATTGCAAGAGTTGATGAGGTTCTGACACTTAGATTTATAATGTTAACAAGCTAGTGCTTGGATCCAAGAATCAAATCCCACCTAATGTTTGGATTTTTTCTCATTTATTTGATTATGTGTCTATCCCGGTAGCTCAGTGTCAAAGGCAGCACTCTGCAAATCCAGAGATTCTAGAGGTCGTAGGTTCGAAACCCAGCCAGGACAAGACAATTTATCCTCCCATTTGGGAGTTTTACCACATAATAATATGTTTTGGGCTTGCTGCTGGAATAATAGGACTTTAATAGTCCTAGTCTGTCCCGGTAGCTCAGTGGTAAAGTTGGCACTCTGTGAATCTAGAGATTCCAGAGGTTGTGGGTTCAAAACCCAGCCGGGACATGTCAAGTTACTGTCCCATTTGGGATTTTTACCACATAATAATGTCTTGGGCTTACTGCTGGAATAATGGGACTTTAATAGTCCTAATCGGGCAGTATAAATAAGACAATATTATTATTTTAATCAGGCAGTATAAATAAGGTGATATTATTATAATATGGTCACCATGATAATTATTAGACTCTGAGTGTTAGGTGATTGAAAATGCTTTGAGCATTAACCTTGTTAAATGGATGCATTCCACTACCAATAATTTAATTATTATTATCTTGGTTGTTTCATGTACAAACAAAATGATCAATTCAGCTTGAATCATCCAACATTGATATCATATTAAATGAGTGAATGAGTCAGTCCAATTAGCTCAGAGTTGGTCTGATAATCTAGATTATTTGTTATAAAATATATTTCAAAGGTAAAACATTTCTTCAAACTGACTGCTGAGAGGAAGCTTGCCCCTAATTTTATATAAAATATTACCTATACATAAAATTAGGATTATTTAAATTTAAAGAATCCTAGTTTTAGATAAAATATTACATATACCTAACATTACTTTGGATTTCTAATATGAATTTAATAACAAATTTCAGAGGCAGGCTTCCTCTCGGTAGTGAGCTTGAATAAATGTTTTACCTTTGAAATATATTTTATAACAAATAATCTAGATTATCAGACCAACACTGAGCTCTAGAATTCATGGGTTTGAAACCTGGATAGGACAGAGAAATTATCCTGCCATTTGGTGTGGTTTTTAGTGACATAACAGGAACCGGTGTATTCAGTGTGCCATTGAAGCTGGCCAAAATGCAAATTTATATCCTATTTTACAATTTGGTTCTCTTGTTTGCATGAACTCACTTTTAGCTCCATTTTCCCTATGGGAGGGGGGGCAATTGTTCTTTCTGTTTTTATTTTCACCTAAAAGGTGTTTATTAATTTGATTTTTTGTCCCCCTTTTTTCCTGTGTTTTTTCTTATTAATTCATTAACAGTCTATATACCTACATTAACAGTCAAATTATTTATTGTTTGATATTATGTATTAGTTACGGATGTCCCAATGTGTCAAAAGACGTGTGTTGGGGATCCTCTAATTTCATATGCATAATAGTATCTTATTTGTGTTTTAGTACCTACATATATAAAAGTGTTTTAAACACTTTGAATTTTGTCTAAAGTTATCAAATCATTGTATTAATTTATTTCATGTTGTAAAACTTTGTAAACATCAAACTGAGGAAGAAATTTCAGCCGGAGTTTTTCTGTTGTTGAAAAAGATGAATGTTTCACAGTTTATTTTTATAACAAAATAGGATTTAAACCAAGTAAAGCCGAACTATCCCTCAAGTCAGAGTTTCAACCAATATCAGAGCTCTATGGTCCAACCTGAGGAACGGTTTGACTCATCTTTTATGTAATCCTATTTTATAATTCAGTGTTAATTATTTAAAAAAAAAAGAAATCTATCTCCCTAGAGACCTATCATTGCTTTTAGGCTTGAATTTATTGTTTGATTACCTCCCATATTTTGTCAACCAGAAGGTTAAAGGACATATCAATATGTATAAGAATGTTGCATAAAATTATGTTTTTGATAAGAGATGTGTCTCATGTATTTTTTTTTTTTTTTATCTCAATGCGTTTTCTATGCATCCTCCCACTAAATCTAAATAGTTGAATAATAAAATTATAGAAGTAGAAATTTTACTGTAAAAAAATGTCACTTGTAATCAACCAGAGAGGAAATTACTCGAACATTCTGAGTTTGCCTTTGCCCTTTGGATCACAAATGACAGAAATCTACTTCCTGTAATAAAAAAAAATATGTATATAAAAAAGTAGAAAGTTGTTGGGCTTACTGCTGGAATTATAGGACTCATTAGTCCTAAGTTCAATGAGTTCTGTTTATGTTTCACCCCGCCTTACCACTTAACGTTTCTTTACCATCAGAGGTCAGAGTAACCTCAAGCAGCCTGTGATGGGTCGGAAATAGCTTTATCAATAGTCTGTCCGGTCGCTCTGTGGTCAAGGTGTCCGACTGGTAATCCAGAGGTCGCGTGTTCGAAACCCAGCCGGACATGACAAGTTATCCCCCCATTTGGGATTTTGGCCACATAATGATACTTCTTGGACTTCCTGCTGGAATAATGGGACTTATTAGTCCTAATCGGGCAGTATAAATAAGGCGATATTATTAATATCAATAGTATCCTTATACTACCTCGCAAGTTATGATCTATAGTTCAACTCCTTATTTTAACATAGTTGGATAGAAAAGCTCCTTACAAGAGAATCCTTAACCGACCTCAGTAGCTTGGTCGATAAGGCGGCGGACCTCTAGGTTACACTGTAGGTCGCTGGTTCAAGTCCCGAATTCAGCGTATTTAGTAAAGTGAGTTTAAGTAGTTGTGATATCACGAAAGTGATGCACACAAATATGATAGCTTTTATACCTTATAGTAGTTATAGGTTATAGAAAGAAAAAATTAAAACAAAAAATGTTTTATCTGTACAAGAATGATATTATAAACAATACATCTCCTATAAGCTAAGTCCTAACTTCTGAGGAGTAAACTCTTGGTAAAACAAAGAAACATTGAAATAATAGAAAGAAAAAAAAGCCAAGTGTTTCTATCTTCACATTGTTTCGATGAATAAATGTTTGTTAAAAATTGTTTTTCAAGCAGGAAACCTCTATTAGCAGGAAAATTATTCCGGTTCCTTGAATTCCTGTTTATCTAGGTTCGACGTATAGGGTTACATGTGTGATTAACACAAATATGATAAATTTTCAAATTACATTTCTCGGATCCACCCACTTTGTCCTTGCTGATATAATTGTACTGAAACCTCCCCCTGACTGGCAATCATACAAAAGTACCTCCCATTCACTTACATGTGAATGGGAGTCAAGTGCACTGGTAGTCAAGTGGTTAAGGCGCTACTCTGGTAATCCAGGTAGCGTAGGGATCCGTTGGTTCGAATCCCACCCAGTTCATGAATTTTTCCATATTAGTTTGAGTTTGTGACCACATAGTAATAAGACTCTTGAGGGTTAGGTGGTAGAAAATGCTTTGAGCATTAACCTCGCCTTCCACTAAAGAGTATTATTATTATGTGATGTTCATAATTTCACCAGTCGTTTCCCCGTACTTAATAATAATAACACTCTTTAATGGAAGGTAACCACCAGGCGAGGCCATCCTATGATGATGATGATTACCTATTGTTGTTATAAGTATTGTTTTCGATCGGTTTTATTTCTCGAAATTGACCAGATAACATTTCTGGATGAATTAGTCTCTCTTGATTTCAAAAAAAAGTATTTATTTTTCGCAATTCAATTGCCTTACAACACATTTTTGCTCTTTTTTGGCGACTTAGACTTATTAGCAATGTGTGTTTTCTTTTGTGATTTTATGATGTATTGTAATAAATGGGAACACATCCCGTAAATTCTTGTAGAAAACACGTAATAATGACCGAACGACCAGTCGTATGATCTGTTCAGATAACAGGATCACACTTATTCCTTGAGGGATAGAGAGAGAAATATCCAGGATGTTGAATATTGTCAGCTCAGCCTAGTTCATCTGTTACAAATATATCCTGTTTTAGAGTTATTGATACACAACAGAACTAAAGACGATGTAGAGTTATGAACACTAAACAGGACCTTCAATGAAGTTAATAGAGAACACTGTGCATGTGGTTAACGCGCTAGTCTGGTAATCGTTCGTTCGAATCCCACTCAGTGCATGAATTTTTGCTCATTGATTTGAGTGCGTAACCACATAAAGACTCCGTCCGAGAGGAACTTAGAAAACGGGTTTTAATAAAAGAAATATTTAGTACCAAGATAACTTGGCCGCAAACAAGATATCACTGGCGATACTATCACTGGCGAAACCTTTTTGGATAGGATTTCTGGAACTTGGCTTTTTTTTAACGGTAGTTTTTGTGGGATATATATTTAACATAATATTATTAACAATGAGAGTGAGAGTGCTTTTTGGAACGAAGGCCAGTTTGGTCCAGATTGTTCCCTGGGATGACCTGTTGTTGTGATACATCTCTGGGATGTGTATACAGGGTGGATCTGTGACACATTGAACTGTCAACCCTAACTCGGGAGATGTGTAGCGAAATTAGAAATTCTGTAATATCTCTGTGGACTTGTTTTACTTTCGAGAAATTTCTAATATTAGAAATCGGAAGTATTGTGTTCCTTTTTGTAAAAAAAAAAAAAAAATATTTTTGTGCTCCGAGTTCAATTTTTTTCATATTTCTGGACGTTTCATAACCTCCTGAGCAACTTTGGTTTTGTGTCCGTCTGTCGGTCTGTTAAAAATATTCCTTGTATTTTTTTTTTTTGGCTTTCCTTAAAGTGGCAGGGTTCTCACATGTAAGCTCTCTTTTCGTATCGTTAGATTTTATTATATAGAAAATTCTCATGGAAATTAAAGTTGGTAATTCGAAATTGTCATTTCGAACGGAATTAATTGACGTTTTTGTGATATTCTGTGGAGCCACATGGATTTTGCGTATTATCTTTAATGGTGAAAACTAATTTTTTTTTTTTTTTTTTTTTTTTTTTTTTTTCCATACATCTACACTGATATATCCTTTGGAAGGATACATCAGCAATAACTGATGTGTACTTATATTAAACTATATAATGAGTGTCGGCCTATGAACAGTGTTGTTATACCTGTCCATGGCGCGGACTATAGGGGATTTGAACATATACTACATGGGTCATTAAGTTGTCGAACTAGGTCATAGAGCGCGCCACTAGCGCGCTGTTTGTTTTGAAAACTTTTAGTACTAACGGTCATCAGTCATGTGTTCAGATTTTGTGCCTTGAAAATTATTTTTCTGTAAGTTATTACAAATTAAGTGAAGCTTCTATTGTTTACTTTTAAAATATGGATAAAAACGAGTTTCGCTTCTTGATCAAACATTGTTTTTTGATGGGTAAAAATACAGTGGAAGCTCAAAAGTGGTTAATAAAGTATTATCCAAATGATTGTCCATCAAAAGAAACAATTTGTTGGTGGTATAGAGAATTTAAAAGTGGTAGAACATCCACCGAAGACAAAGAACGCTCAGGACGTCCTATTGAGGTGGCTACACCAGAAAACACTCAAAAAGTGCTGAAAATCGTGAGAGCTGATCGCAAAGTTAAGTTACAAGAGATAGCTGACACTCTACAGATTTCAAAAGGTACTGTACTTAAAATTTTACATGAAGAATTGGGTATGCAGAAGCTTTTATCCAAGTGGGTGCCGCGTTTACTGACAGTAGACCAAAAAGAACAACGTATTGATGATTCTGAGCATTGTTTGGAGCTGTTTAACAGAGACAGAAAGGATTTTTTCCGCCGATATATAACGATGGATGAGACGTGGATACACCACTATACTCCGGAATCGAAAAGAGCGTCAGCCGAATGGACAGGAGAGGGCGATACCCGACCAAAGCGTCCAAAGACACAAGAATCAGCTGGGAAGGTTATGGCTTCTATATTTTGGGACACAAATGGACTTTTGCTCATTGACTTTCTCCCGAAAGGTCAGAAGATCAACAGTGACTATTACATAGCCTTATTGGATCGGTGGAATGACGCTAACAAACAGAAAAGGCCCCACATGACAAGGAAAAAACCACTTTTTCACCAAGACAACGCTCCAATCCACAAATCAATGAAAACGATGGCAAAATTGAAGGATTTGCGATTTGAATTGCTTCCACATCCCCCTTATTCACCAGACCTGGCTCCATCTGACTACCATCTGTTCTCAGACCTGAAAAAAGAGCTCCAGGGAAAAAAATTTCGATCCGACTATGAGGTCATAGTCGCCACTGAAGCCTATTTTGAGGCAAAAGACAAAACCTTCTACAAAATAGGAATCGAAAAATTAGAAAAGCGCTGGAATAATTGTATTACCCTAAATGGAGACTATGTTGATGACTAAGGTAAAATTTTTCCAAAAAAAGGTTCCTTTCACATTTAGTTCGACGACTTATTGACCCATGTGTTATGTTTCTTTTCTGTTTGGTATTTCAAAAAAAATATTTTGATTTTCCCTAAGTCTGGTGTCGGGTATCTTTACGGTAAGTTTGTTTTTTATATAGGGACAGTTAATTTGACCTCGGCACACATTTTCGAGTAATTTTATTTCTTGTTCGTTTCTTCTTTTTTCTAGTGTTTCTAATGCTAAATAATGAAATTATGACATATAAGTTCTAATTTTAATTATGCCCTTAGTCTTATTTTGAGAGTTTGTATTATGCATCAGTTGTCAGGTCTGCTATTTCTATGTGTTAGGCCAATTGCCAGGGTTTTTTTTTTTTTTGATTCTGGGCAGTTCCTCAATAAAATTATTGATTGTTTCTCTCTATATAATTTTTCGTACGTAACTTGTTGACGATTAGGCGCTCTTTGTTTTCTTTTTGACATTTGACCATTTGCTTAAAATCAAGGATTCATATTTTCATTCTGCCGGTGACATCCTGTATGTTTTTTTATAACTGCATAATGTGGGTCTCTCCGCTTCATTCTCTCTCCCTCCCCTCTCTCCCTCTCCTTCCTTCATACTTAGTCATAATGGCAATCCAACAATTCTCTCTCTCTCTCCTCAAGAATCAGTACATTTGTTGATAAATGGATCTCCAACGCCAGCACGAATGTACTAGATCAGTACATTTCCTTCGCCACACTTTCAAGGGCACACTTCTAGTTGTGTAAGCCCCAGTCTCGGTATTTTTTGATTTATGAAGGTGTTGGAGGTTAGCGCAGATTTCTGGTTATACTTTTCTTCTGCTGATTATAATTTTCTGTTTATACTGATTTCATGTACAGGGTGGAACTCGAGGAATTTCCAACACTGAATCCTGCAATCAAAATCAGGGCTTTGATTATCTTTACTGTTCTTTATAATGGAAATTTACCCATATGTAGAGGCAAAAAATCTAATAAGATAAATAAATAAAAAAATCTTTAAAAAAAAACAACTTCCCTTGTTTTTTGCTCAGATTTTTGACTTGACTTGGTTGAACCGTATGGTTCCATTGTCACCAGTTATTTCGATACTTGATAGGTGACTCGGTAATTTCGTGACCGTCCATATTTTAAACTATTTTTTTTTTTTAATTAAAGAGTTAATTTTCTGTCCAGTAACCAGAATCTGCTGGAAAAGTGACAACCTACAAAAATTCAGATCCAATACATTTCTCTTGTCAAGTTATCTCTGATATCAGCTTATCAGTTCTCAATCGCGTACGTTTTTCTCGTACATATGAGTTTGGATTTCTCGTACATTTTCCTCTCTGTGGAGACCAGCCCGTCCTACTCGGGTTCTGTCTGATCTCTCGGTTCTCCGTTCCAATTCCAACTGTGAGTGGTAGGGACCAGCTCAGTCCTAGCCAGAACCTTGTCCGAACCGGGTCTCGAACCACGCCACCGCTTCGTCGTGAAACTCTCTGATCCTTCACTACAGTAAACTCGTTTGAGGAATCTCTCTCTCTAGTCTTCGGTCGACGTTGGGTAGCGTCGCGCATACCTGTGTAGAAATCTAGTGTTTGTGTAGAAATCACTGTTACTCATCACTACTCGAGGGAGTAACCTACCTGTGGTAGATTCCGTGAAACGCCCGTGTGAAAATCGTGCTTTGAACGGCCGTGCTAGATTTCGCGGGAGACTTTCGTCTGTAACCATTTGTGATTGGACCTTGGGAAAGTTTTAGTTGTTGGAGTTCCAAGAAAGCCGTCGCTTGTGTGCTCTTTATCAGTAGTAGATTCTGTGCAGGAATTTTCGTAGGCACCGATTTTGAAAGAGTTCCTTATCGGTCGGACCTCCTGTGTTTCGTCCGCCTCTCGATTCGCCACAAGAACTTTTCGTGCGGTCTCGATTTGACGTCGGAGGGTTTCGTCGCTTCTCGACCGTTTTCGCCGCTTCGTCGTGACTGTTCGCCGTGCCGTCTTCGGAGTGGTCTTTCAGAGACGTTCACAAGTTGTACAGAACTCGCTCGCTTTTGAACATTTTTGAACTGTCGTGTGCGCGCGAAATCCGTGCTTTTTGTGTGAACGCATCTTTTTCATCTCAACATCATTTAGTGGAAATTACTGTGCGGCTATCGAAATCAGACGGCGTCTTCTTGCTTTCTATATTTCGTCGTACATGTGCGTCTGACCTACTTACAGCCTTCGTCTTCCACACAGCAAGATAAAATCCCAAGTGATATACCCCCGCTCTCAAGGAGTGATTTACATCAATAAAAGTGAATGTGCTCACAACTCACTCCAGCTTAACACAACTGATTGTGGATTTCCTGCTTTGGAGTCGAGACCTCTCCCGTTATTGTTCTCACGTGTTACCAATTTATTGTTGTCAAAGCTCGAGAGCTCCAACCTATTTCCGTGAAACTTTCACAAGTCACAGAACCAACCTTTACGCCTCGATACGTATTTCGAAAGTCAACAAGTGTCAAAGAAATCGCAGTTGACTTTATCCGCGCTCTCGAATCTTTTTGTGGATATTGATAAGTTAAAAGATCAACCGTTGTTATTTCGCCATTCGTTTTTGTTTCTTTTGTGATTAGTTGATTACCTATATCTACGATCGGTGCTCCATTGTACATTGCATTTGTTTCTATTTCATTCTTTTGTTTCTATTTTTAATCTTTCGTTAAACGAACCCTCTTTCTCGATCAGTGCTTCTTCTCTACCTGTGGATTATTCCGTCTCGCCAAACAAGTAAACTAGTCATAAAAAAAAGATATCGTTTTTGTTCCCTATAAATAATAACCTTTGTGTTAAAAAATTGCTATATATAACCCAAAATCATAAAGGCAACCAACATTTGTATAATTTTTATCATTAAGTATCACAACGTACAAACTGATTATTGGATCTAAATTTGTCTGTCCTTGTCTATTTATTTTTTATAACAATTTTATTTATAAAAGCAATATAAAATATTTTAAAATCAATATCAAGTGGAGTAATTTCAGTAGTTTTTTATAGTGACCTTGTGTGTTTTAATTACGTTTTTTAAGTGCCACCATTTTCGATTTTCACCTGTCTCTTTCGGATCTTTTTTCATCTGTGTTTCCGAAGTGGATTTTTTATGTTGTACCGCGCATTGCTCACGAAACCTAGCTTTCGCCTTCTTGGACCTTTCCCAGTGTCCGAACTTTTGATGTCCTCCGCCACCGCCGGTGCTTGAGGCCTTTCATCTGTTAACTCTGTTCGGTGTCTAGAGGTACGTAATCTCGGCGGCTTGATAATAACTTTCTGGTTGACATCTTTCCAGATGCACTGAGCTGTTAAGTCTCGTAATATTTTTTTTTGCATTCGTAATCACGATCTTTTATGCTGCTATTAAAATTATGCGGATTGAATTGTAATTACTTTTATATTTATAGCATTTATTTAAATTGTAATTACCTTTATATTTATAGGAATCATGCTGATTAAATTGTAGTTACTTTATATTAAATTTATAGAATTTATTTATTTAAACTCTAATTACTTTTATATTTATAGTTAATTATGCCGATTGAATTGTAATTATATTTAAAGCATACTTTATAGCTTAAATATTTATAGATATTATCATCACCCAAAATCGAATATGATTGTAACTATACTCGTTATCAGTCACCCTAAATCAACTCTTAAGTAGATCATCAACCACTGGTGGTCAAATTTTCGAAATAAGAGAAAATTTGAACTACCAAGTTTTCACAATTTTAGGACGGATCTAGCCTGGATACCAAATAAATGTGTTTTTCAGCCCCATTGGTCCGTGCGTCTGTCGTCTGTTCTCTGTGTGTGTTGTAAACAGGATATCTCGAGAACGGTAAGAGCTAGAGGCTTTAAATTTGGTATGCAAATTAATTTCATACACCAGACGAACCATGAAACTTTTGGTTGAAATCGGCCGCAAGATGCGGCCGCAGGGCCGCAAATATTGGCCGCAACCGCCGCTTCTTTGAATTGGTTAAAGATACAAAAAAAGTTAGAGAACATCATTTTCTCGAATTAAAAAAATAATAGGGGTCTATTCTCATCACTTTTTTGATATCTTGAACTTTTTGGAACCCGGCCCCAATTTACCGGTATTTTGGGGGTACCCGCTTGGACTAACTTTTTTATTATTTACCCTAGATGGGGGTTGCGACATATCAAATCCAATGATTTTGAGGTGCTGATTACGAATTTGGCACTGATTTTTAACTATCTGTTACCGTTGAGTCACCAGTGGCGGATTTCGACTTCTTTTTGGGGGATAAGGAAAGTCGTGTGATGTTTACACCAGATTTTTTTTATATGATAATGGATTACATAATTTATCGAAGTAATTTTTATTTTTAAGTAAAACGAGGTGTCATCTTCTCTTTTACTGGAAGCACTGATATTATGCTTTCTTTTATGATTATGATTATTATATTTATTTTATAGGTATCGTATAGGTTACAAATTTAATCGTTATTTTAATCGTTATAAATCACATTCTATAAGTAAAAAAGCTCATACAATCCTTTTCCTTAAGTCAGGGTTCCGAAGATACTGACCCCCCCATTTCTTATTTGTATTGTCAGCGCAATCCTTTGTTTTAGGAAAGCTTTTGCTCTTGGGTCTCTACTAGCGCTTTGCCAAGCTCTTTGAACCATTTTTCCTTCATGGGCCCAAACCCCACAGGCTTATATTCATTGTAAAAATTCAGTATATAAACAGCCTGTCCGGTAGCTCAGTGGTAAAGGCGGCACTCTGTGAAGCCAGAGATTCCAAGGTCGTGGGTTCGAAACCCAACCGGGACATGACAAGTTATCCTCCCATTTGGTATTTTTACCATTCTTATTATTATGTGGTCACAAACTTAAATGAATGAGGAAAAATTCATGCACTGGGTGGGATTTGAAACAAGGAATTCCTACGCTATCTGGATTACCAGACTAGCGCGTTAACCACTTGACCACCAGTGCACGTCAGATTTCGTCAGGTGCCTCAAGTTGCTCTGAAATCATTTCAGTAATCCGATAGTTTATGAGACCTCATTTCTGCAACCCGATTACTGAGACCCATGGTTCTCAGGCCAGTCAGAAACTCGGGGTTCGAACAATTGAACCTGAAATGAATTCTCAATTAGGCAACTCTACCTCTGGTTCTGTGTTATCTGACACTTGTATCATCATCATATGAATGTAATATAATTTACATTTTATCTCATCATATCAATTTTTTAAAAAAATAATAATAACACTCTTTACACAGGCGAGGTTATGCTCAAGCATTTTCTACCACCTAACCCTCAGAGTCTTTTATTAGTGGTCAAAATTCAAGTTAACTCAAGTTTGACGATCTAAAGCATTCATATGTTATTACTATCTGTCCGTATAGTGGAAAGTAATACCAGAGATTCCAGAGGTCGGGTTCAAGCCGAAACATGCAAGTTTCTACACCAATTGTAGTGTTTTTTCACAAACTCAAAAGTTATGTGAGCTTCTTGAATAAGACTTTATAGTCCTTTGCAGATATTAACATATATATTATTTCTACCTATTTCTATTTATGATCCGACCTCAGTAGCTTTGATCGATAAAACTGACGAAACTTGTAACGCGGAGGTCGGTGGTTCAGTCCCGGTTTCAGCGTAGATTTAGTAAAGCGAGTTTGAGTGGTTCTGATTTCACGAAAGTGATCAACATATGATAACTATCTATGTATAAGTAGACGTTCATGATCTCTTTTAGAATATGAAATTATTTTTCAATATCTATTTGATCTGTGTTAGCTAACCGACTAACGGGTAGAGAGAGAAATAGAGTATTTGAGCAAGTCAGTGCCCTCCTGTGAGGTTCTCATGTAAAAGAGAGAGTTCTAGAGAGATAGTAGAGATGGAGACGGACTGAACGCTATTTTTAATAGAGTAGTTCTCTGTAGAGGTTAAGAGTATAACTCTATAGTGAGTACGAGTTCTCTATAGAAATTGAGAGAGTGTAAGGTGTGTTGTTTTGTGTTTTATCTGGAAGCCAAGAGGAATTTCTCATTGTCCTATCTGATAGGAACTACTGTTTTACAGGACAGAGGTCATGAGCTCATAAGCATACCACGCAACTCGAAAACCACGTAACAAAACATCCATAACACAATATCGCCTTATTTATACTGCCCTATTAGGACTATGAAGTCCCCATACCGACCTCAGTAGCTTGATCGATAAGGCAGCGGACTTGTAACCTGGAGGTTGGTGGTTCAAGTCCTGGTTTCAGCGTAGATTTAGTTCACAAAAGTGATGAACATAATTAATATGATAACTATTAAGTCTCCATTATTCCAGCAGTTTTTTACAAGATCAGAACGAGGCGTTATTATTGCCTTGGGGAATCTCTGCCATCAAACCTTCCTTTCGCCACTTTGAGGGTTAGGTGGTATGAAAAATGTTAGCATTAACCTCGCCTAGTGGTTTCCTTCGAGTGCCTTCCACTAAGTTATGTAGTACACTCTCATTATGTACTTACCTTCCACTCTCGTTATGTACTTACCTCTCGACCATTGATAGTAATTTACTGTAAATTTAATACTCAACGAACTCACCAACAGTTTAACCCAGAGTCCAATGCCATTTACTGGTTTATGTATTGCCACAGAGACATTTCATTGAAGAATAAAATGGTTTTAAAATCACGATTATTCGCCATAATTCGATTCCAATTTTATTCCTCTGCTTCTATGGTACATTTGGTACAAAAATGGTACCAAATGTACCAATTCTGAGCAATGTAGAATATCTTATGTTTAAAATAATGTATTTATGCATCTAAAGTACGTGATGTTATATTTAATATTTTTGTAATAATCACACCAGTTTATTTTTTAAGAAAGAATTACAATTACCACCTACCGTTATTGTATTGAGAGTACAATAATTGTCGCGCTTGGGAGTTGGAAGATGTGAAACAGTTGCGGTACCAGCCATGTACTATCGATGTACGGCAATGCCTCATTGTGTAGAGCAGGATCAGGGAAAATAAATATAGGGCCATGCCTCGGGCCGTCATTCGGGTGCTGTCATTGTACCTACTACACAACTACCTGGACAAGCTGGTACTATACTTTTACAATGGTTTGAAATATAATTTTTGGAAAAATACTAATATAAATAGTAGACTCATATGGAGGATGCTGGTTTTGACTGCCAAGCTTATGGAAATATAACTACTAAGCAGACTTTACATTGTACTTTTACCTTGTGATTTATTTTTATTGGCAAAATAAATTAGCGTCGAAAACCACAGACGAAATGCTTCCAGCGCTGATTCTCGGTACGTTCATACTGGTCTGTTGAAAGTGCTCGACCACATCAACCTGTCTGTCCATCATATCTTTAAGTGCTAAGTCTTTACTAGCTAATCCTTTCAAGTGTTTATTGCTATTTATGAACGACGCTAAAGCATAGACTGTTACTTACAATAGTGTTGTTATTACCATGGCAACAGCCAATCACATAACTGAAATCAGATACTATAGTCAACAGTGTCCACCACAGCAGCGCTCTTTAATTCGGGCCTAAGTCTTTACTACTCACTAGGTAAGCCTTTCAAGTGTTTATTGGACTTTACACACACATCCTTACTAGTATATTCTTACTGCTAAGTTGGTATTACTGGTTAGTACATAATGTCCTCTTACTGCGAAGTTGGTTTTCTGTATTTTTAACAAACTACTCGATACAATAAAGAGACCCTTTACTCTCATAGTACTAATGGTAGGTTTATTGAAGCTGTTTACCAGCTATTGCGATGCGTTGTGTATTGCCCATGTTGTGTTTGAAATTTGGTTTTCTGTATTATTTTAACAAATTATTATTATTTTATAACACTTTATTGGTAAACTACATGATACATTCTGCAACAAAGGATATGAAATAAAAAGAACACATTAGAATATGTAGTGAACCAAGGGGCGAGGTTAAAGCCTGAGGCTTTCTCTTCCACCGAACCCCATGTTCTGTTTGCTGAAGTAGTTTGCCAGTTGTGTATTGTCCATGTTGTGTGTGAAATTTGGTTTTCTGTATTTTTTTAAACAAATTATCTAATGTTCTGTTTACTCAAGTTGTTTGCCAGTACGAATTGCGGTGCGTTGTGGATTATCTATGTTGTGAACTGTGTGAGAAATTTGGCACTGAGACCTCGCTCAAATCTAGCCAGCTGATGTTGAGCAAGGTCTGAAGACTGAAGGGGAAATTCCACTTGCTTGTATAACCACTAGGTATCAATTTTATTGGTCTCTCTCTACCAGGCGTGGCTGGTGGGAAAAAGTTTTGGAGGTGCTGCCACATAAACCGGACCAAAATGGGAATTATAGAGTCGCCCTTTCAGTATCTAGAGTTTGAGTTTATTTACCATGCTAATCGTAATAATTATGCATTAATAAATTATTATAGAAACGTGTGAATATTTTATTGTGTACGAGCTAAGACTTGAGAAAATCCATCTCTCTTCCGTGTGGGGGTGCTGCAGTTCCGCAGCTCCTTAGCACCGGCCGCGCCTGCTCTCTACTAATATTTGTGTTGTGGATGTCGAACTTGTTATATCTGTCAGCTGTACTCTGACCTCAGTAGCTTGATAGATAATTCAGCGGACTTGTAACGTTGAGGTCGGTGGTTCAAGTCCCGGTTTCAGCGTAGATTTAGTAAAACGAGTTCGAGTACTTGTGATATCACGAAAGTGATAAACACAATTATGATAACAATATATGTTTTATATTGTTTATAACAATATATTACCTATAATAAAATATATGTTTCATAGAAAACTTCACAACTGCTGGGATTATGATAAAACAGTGAAAGAGGAAGAAATAAAATGAGAAGTAACGTGGAGACGTGCATCTACTCGAAAAAACCTCGATGCATCCAACTAATGTCAGATTTAATTGCACAGATTTTGCGCTTAATGTAACCAAATCTATCATCACGTTAAAACCCAAATTAAAAAAAAAGCTATCATCAACCTACTATTAGTAGTACATATAATTAGTCACAAGCAAAACTAAAACAGTACCAATTACAATTCCAGAATTGTGCCTCTTAGAAAAAACCTAAATACCCGTCTATTAAAACATGTATTCATTAATGTGAAACACTTTGGTCCAACCTCTGGAGTCGAACCAGTACCTTTGGTTTAGAAGTTGAAATTAGCCGCAACATCAAATCAAAGAAAACATCAAATAGGTGATATGGAGGGAAAGTAATTATTTCAAACGAGCACCTCTGTAATTTTCATTTAGTCAAGCCTTTTATTATCCTTGACAAATTTTCATTTATGTCTTCGATGTATTCACAGAATATTTTGCTGTTTTTCTTCCATCAGAGTTGATTTTTCGTTTCCCTTCCTTGAATCTTTTATTATCCCTGACAAATTTTCATTGATGTCTTCAGTGTATTTACAGAATTGTTGCTGGTTTTTTCTCCATCAGAGTGATTTTTCGTTTCTTTTCCTTGAATCCTAAGCGTGACGTGCGCCTTGTCGCCTTGTCATACATAGGAGCTTCATATTTATCTTTCTCAATTGCTCCTCTGTTTACAAAGCTCCTGATGATTTCTACCACCAGCACCATTACTGAAAGTCAGGAAGCGCTTTCATTCACTTTGTTGACAAAGCCACTTGCATTTTGTTAACAAAGCCTTTTTCTTCTCTCATTATCTCATACTTCTCTTCCTTGCTCCTTGTTTACAAAGCCCTGATGATTTCTACCATCTGAAGCACAGTTCCATTCACTGTAACAAAGCCCTTGCATTTGCTTAACAAAGCCTTTTTTCTTCTCTCATTCTCTCATACTTCTCTTCCTTGCTCCTTGTTTCAAAGCCCTGATGATTTTACACACCATTACTAAAGCCACAAAGACGCTTTCATTCACTTTGTTGACAAAGCCACTTGCATTTGCTTAACAAAGCCTTTTCTTCTCTATTCTCTCATAATTCTCTTCCTTGCTCCTTGTTTACAAAGCCCTGATGATTTCTACCATTACTGAAAGCACAAAGACGCTTTCATTCACTTTGTTGACAAAGCCACTTCTTTTGCTTAACAAAGCCTTTTCTTCTCTATTCTCTCATATTCTCTTCCTGCTCCTTGTTTCAAAGCCCTGTGATTTCTCACCATTACTGAAAGTCACAAAGACGCTTTCATTCACTTTGTTGACAAAGCCACTTGCATTTGCTTGACAAAGCCTTTTTCTTCTCTTATTCTCTCATACTTCTCTTCCTTGCTCCTTGTTTGCAAAGCCCTGATGATTTCTACCATTACTGAAAGCCACAAAGACGCTTTCATTCACTTTGTTGACAAAGCCACTTGCATTTTGTTAACAAAGCCTTTTTTCTCTCTCTCCCCTCTTCAACCTGAACTCGATAAACATTCTTCATTTCCCCTTTCTCTGGCTCCTTGTTTACAAAGCCCTGATGATTTCTACAAGCGCCATTACTGGAAAGTTCTCGAAAAAGACGCTTTTCTTTCCTTTGTTGTGACAAAGGCCACTTGCACTTTCTTAAAAAACCTTTTTCTTCTCTCATACTTCTCTTCCTGGCTCCTTGTTTACAAAGCCCTGATGATTTTCTATACCCCCTGGCACCTATTTACGGAGAGTCACAAAGTCGCTTTCATTCACTTTGTTGACAAAGCCACTTCAAAAACTTTTTCTTCTCTCATACTTCTTCTGCTCCTTGTTTACAAAGCCTGATGATTTCTACAGTCGCTTTCATTCACTTGTTGACAAAGCCACTTCTTCGAAAAAAAACTTTTCTTCTCATACTTCTCTTCCTGGCTCCCTCTTTACAAAGCCCTGATGATTGCGATGGCCAAGATAATTGTCACCACGTACACCAGAATGGTTTCCGGGTCGTAAGTCCATCGCACCAGGTCATTCCAGATCCTCTGCAGGATTTCGGGCATTTTGATATCGCTTTTTTTCTCAGATGGCAAATATTCTTGAAATTTACGGAGCTTACTTTGTTCTCAGATGGCAAATGTCTTGAACTTTGGGACTTTTTCCTCAGATGGCAAATGTCCTTGAATTTTGGAGCTTTTTTCCTCAGATGGCAAATGTCCTTGAACTTTGGGAGCTTTTGTTCTCAGATGGCAAATGTCCTTGAATTTTGGGAGCTTTTCTCCTCGATGAAATACCTTAGAATTTTGGAGATTTCCTCCTCAAGCAAATCTTTTTTGGGACCTTTGTTCTCAGATGGCAAATGTCCTTGAAATTTGGAACTTTTTATGAGAGAATAATACTTTCTTAGCCAAATGGAATAGGAGATTTCAGGCTTTCTCAAAACAAAAATATACTTTGTTGGAATTTCACGATGTAAATTGACTCTTTTTGGTAAAACTCTTGTGGGTGCGGCGCTTTGGTGAAAGGGTGTTGGATTCTGATTGTCCCTGTGTGTTCTCAAGTTGTTGGTGTTCTCTGTGTTACCCGAGTAATTTGGAATAGTTTGATGTTGGAAATGTTCACTGTGATGGTGTAGTGATCTGATTTGAATGAAACTTGACAATATTATGGCATCTCAAAGTTTGGCCATTTTCGCTCTCTCTAATGTTTGATCAGCTGGTTAAATATTCCTATAACAGATGGGTCGGTGTAGACGTCTCGGGCTTACATGCTAGAATTTAAATAGTACCTAATAGTCGCTAATCCGGTATTATAAGTAGTCAGTATAAAATAGAGGCGAATATTATTAATTATCTTTTCCTTTCATTGCTCGTATCTCATTTACATTTCCTACTTAGTGAAATACTATCAAAAACAAGTGACAGACTATCGATAACAAGCTCTACCTGTTTTAGCCGATAACATCATAATGCTGACTGATATGATATCTGTTATGCTCTGTCGGATTTGCAACATACAAGTGAGCAGTTCGTCAAGAAATATACTGCTTGTTTCAAGAATATTAAGGATGAGAAGAAAACATGAGCTTTCCAGGTCTTTGCTCACATAGATTTAGATTAACTTAGTTTATTTATTTACACTTTATTTTATTTAAATAAAATATAAAAAAAAATTCATAACAAGAAAAATAAAAAAACTAGAATATGTACAAAAATAAAATAAAGATCAATATTTATATTTTTAATTAAATTGTTTTGTAATCCTTCGGCGAAGTTAATGCCTTAGCATTCTCTATTAACCCGGTTTAATCGCACGAACTTAACCCGAGGCAGGTTTTTAATTTCTAATCCTGAATAGCATTGGCTACGTCGGCGAGGCAATGGCTCTATATTTATTTTTCCTATACCAATCTACAAGAATTGAGCATTGCTCTGGCTCGGCCAACACTTTCAGGGTACTTTGATATTTGTGAAGAGAATTTTCTCGTCTTCTTATCTATTCTGTTGGCTAGTCTTTTCTATTAGTGTTCTATTGAGATTCTCTTCTCTGGCAGTTTCCATAAGTTTCTATTGTTGACTCTGTGTTGTCGAGGTGACATGCTAATCATGTTATCAAGTGTGTGTGTGGTGTGTGTGTGTGTGTGTGTGTTGTGTGTGTGTGTTGTGTGACCTGTGTGTGTGCTGAGCATTAATACCGGCTCCTAGCCTTGACGGACATGCAACCTTGGCCTATGTACCCGACAAGTATATAAGAGTAATAGGAGTTATGTATGTATGTGCCATTCCGAGTGAATGGTTGAGCATTGGATGCATTCTGTGTGAAATTAGTATTTACATTTTGCCTGGGTTCTCTGAAATGCAGAATACAGGTATCATTGACCAGTGCCTCAACAGCTGATATTCGGAGACGTATATTTAGCACTTTAAGTGATCAAACTTGATCATTGATTTTTTTTATATTAAGAGAGTGTTTCACAGCCGTTTTTATTTCGTAGCCATGAAACAGGAGCTACTGTAGACGCGTGTGGTCTGTGTTGTAGCCCACCCATCCCGTAGTATGCCTCCCTCTAAAAATTTTGTCGGCACCCGGGATTTTCCGCAAGGCAAGCGAGTGCTTAACCACTGAGCTAATCGCGCGCTCTAATTTCTATTACCTATAAGGTAAAGAAAGTATTGTTTATATACAAAAATAGAACGTAGTTTGGCACTAAAAACTGACCATCGAAAACTTAGGTAATTCCATTACTTTCCTTTCTATAGGTATATAACTATATAGGCCTTGATCGATAAGGCGACGGACTTGTATCCTTGTATCGGCGGACTTGTACGGTGGTGGTTCGAAGTCCCATTTGATAATTTGGCCCCCATAATTGCCAAGGTATTTTTTAAGCTGTCAAAAAAAAGTTAAATGCATTCAGTACTTTTTGAATTGAGTGGTTGATTTCTCTCTCCCCATCGTGTATGCATGAATGATGGAGTGAGTATAAGTATTACATGACCAAACTGACCATGAATAAATTTAATAAATTAAGGTTAAATCTTTCATGTAAAAGAAAAATAATTGAATTATGAAGTAATGACATGAATTCTGCCACATTGTAATTAGGTTTAAAAAAAAATTACATCGTGGTAAAAGTGACCCTGTTGAGCCGTTATTGAGTGCATTTCTTGCTGAATTAGTTAGTGATGTGAAAAATTAAGGACACCATTTTTTTATATAGGATTTCGTTTTGTATGGCAGGATTCTCACTGGGGTTAGCTCTTCCACCCAACAAACTCGGTTTTTTTCTGTTCAACGTTAAGAAAAAAGGGCGAATTATCGATTATTATGTATCGATTGTTCCTCTCGAATATGAATTATTGCATCGTGTTAACAATGACCTTGCAGTGCATTTCTTGCTGAATTAGTTAGTGATGTGAGAAATGAAGTACACCATCTGTTTATTTCTGTTGGACGTGAAGAATAAAGTTGAAATGGCGAATAAAAGAATAAATTAAATGGGCGAGGTTTATGTGGGTAGCTAGTATGATTCCCAGCGAATGGAGGGTAAAACTCACGTCCTCTACAGAATTTTTTGTAGAATCTTGAATGTAGGAAAAACGATGTACTACCATATAAAACAAATTTGAAGAGAATCGGTTAAGAAGTTTTGGAGATACAAGTGATTTAGTATAAAGATCTCAAAATTGCCAATTGTATACAATGGGAACCAATCATAAGGAAGTATTGTGTCCATAATTGGCAGTGTATTTTCTTATAAGACGCTTTGATTGTAACGGGCACAAAGTTTAACTTAAATTTACGAATCAATGGATAATTGAAATTTAAATTTATTTATGACAGTTGCCATAACTTAGATACGTTCTCGGGATTTGTGCTCAATTAGGAATTCGGATTGATTTGACAGGGGGTTGATTCTAATCCATTTTGCGCTAACTATCGTGTATCTTCGTTTGACTTAGGCGATCGGAGCAGACAAAAATTCAACACGTACTAGCGTGGTACATAACTAGATAAGTTGACTGATGAGAAGATTTTGTTTCAACTGATATGCGTTCTTCTTACTTACCTCGTGATAAGATCTTTTCTCTTACTTACTTTCCGTGTCCATAATGGTTGTCTTGGTGATGGAAGGATTGATGGGGTATTAACCCCCCTGGACGCCCTGAAGAAATGTTCTGGGCTCCTTCCATGTCCTGTGTGTAATGTTGTTTATACTATAAATTGATTTGGATGTCTAAAATGTGTGTACAAATTATTTCACTACTGATAAGATCTTATCTCTTAATTCCGTGTCTGTGAGATAAGGATAGATACGTACCTCCACTAATGACTAAACGTCTGAATTAATATCACGGAATCGTTGGTAGACAGCTGGTATCCAATTAAGATAAATATGTTGAATTGTTGATACTAGTAGGGATAATAATAGTATTCACTGTGGCCAAGGGTATGTATAATAATATGTAACATTAATGAGGGTATGTATGATGATAATAATAACATTCTTTAGTGGAAAGTAACCACCAGGCGAGGTTAATGCTCAAAGCATTTTCTACCACCTAACCCTCAGAATCTTATTACAATGTTTCAGAAACTCAAATTAATGAGGAAAATTCATGCACTGGGTGGGATTCGAACCGACGGATCCCAACGCTATCTGGATTACCAGACTAGCGCGTTAACCACTTGACTACTAATGCATGTGTATGTTCTTGTTAGAATTTTATTAATCCAACATGAAATTATTAGACCATCATAACCATTATATTATGTAACTCTTGTGTTGTTAAAAACCTCTCTCAATGGAACTACCTGGAGTTATCTCAACCATGGATTCTTAAGCTAGACCAGTTCATAGCTCATCTCTGCAACCAGCTGTAACCTACTGAATTACGATACGTTATCTCATTCATACACTTATAACATCCCTATTTTAAATCAACAAGATAATAACATTTATAAGTAAAAAAGTTCCTTCGTCTGGACAGCATCTGGTAATGAGCCAAGGATGCTGGCCGCATTGCCCCTCTGTATGTCCAGGGAGAAAACTTGTCTTATGAAGTTTGGTGTGCTGGTGTCACCTGTTTTCAACATCCCTATTATAAGCTTTGTTTAGTTTTTAAGTTATTATATTTGTGTTCATCACTTTCGTGATATCACAATTACTCAAACTCGCTTTACTAAATCCACGCTGAAATCGGGACTTGAACCACCGACCTCGAGGTTGCAAGCTCCTCAGGTCGGTTTATAAGCTCTATTATTCTTCCATGACTCAAACTCATGACTCGTGGTTCAGTTCTTGGCCTGAGATTGTTTTACATCATTTTGGTATCATTGTTATACAGGGTGTTTCCCTCGTCTCTCTTTCTCTCTCTCTCCTCTCTCTCCCTCTCTCCTCTCTCTTATCTCTCCCCCTCTCCTCTCTCTCCCTCTCTCTCTCTCTCCCTCTCTCTCTCTCTCTCTTTCGTCTCTCTCTGCCTCTCCCTTCTTACTCTCCCTCTCTCTCTCTCCCTCTCTCTCTATCGCCTATTTATTTCTCTCTCTGTCTTCTACCACCTAGCCAAGGTGTCAGTATGTCACGAGTGAATGTAACTGATTGCAGAGAAGACCCAACTTGGACTAGTTTCAGATGACGAGTTCCATTCAGATGACGGATTGAATGATGCTCGCTCATCACTGATTGAAGTAGGTTATTTAGTTATTTTCTATTAAGTTGATGGTCTGTTGTTGAAGTAGGTTATTTTCTATTGAGGTGATGGTCTTTTGTTGAAGTCTGTAGGTTATTTGTCTGTTGAAGTAGGTTATTTTCTATTGAGTTGATAGTCTGTTGTTGAAATGAGTTATTTTCCATTGAGTTGATGGTCTGTTGTTGAAGTAGGTTATTTTTTATTGATGTGATGGTCTGTTGTTGAAGTAGGTTATTTTCTTTTGAGTTGATGGTCTGTTGTTGAAGTAGGTTATTTTCTGTTGAGGTGATAGTTAGTCCTTTGTTGAAGTAGGTTATTTTCTATTGAGGTGATAGTTAGTCCTTTGTTGAGGTAGGTTATTTTCTGCTGGGTTGATGGATGGTCTGTTGTTGAAGTAGGTTATTTTCGATTGAGTTGATGGTCTGTTGTTGAAGTAGGTTATTTTTTTTATTATTATTATTTTTTTTATTATTATTATTTTTTTTTAATAGTCGTCTACACCTCATCACGGATAACAGAAACCTTAGGTTTCTGTGTGTCGTGTGAGGCAATAACTGACGCGTTACATTGGGTATTTATATTATAAAATAATAATATGTGGTCTGTCATTGTCATTGGTGTTGTTATATACATCAAGCGCTTGTATTATTGGGGACTTAAAAGTATAGTTGTCTTTACGGGGTATTTGAAATGGCTGTGCCCTGTTATCAGTCATTCTTAGTCGGGGGTCATTTGTTTTTCGGCACTGGAGTATTATTTGGTATATGTAAGGGCTGCAGAGTTTTCCGGTATTTATGTTTTGAATGAGTTTGATCTGGTCATTTCGTCTTCTCCCCTCAAGTGATTGGATGGGGAGATTTTCAGTGAGCAGATCATACTTGATGTAGTTGGGGTATAATGGGTAGAACCCATTTAGTTTTTTAAATAAGTACCGAATGAATCGAGCTTGCACTCTTTCTAGCTCTTTAGAGTCAACTTTTACTTATCTTCTGGTGAGGTGATGCTTGATCTTGTTGCAGTAGATTATTTTCTCGCTGATTATATCACCTTGACAATCCTATTCAGAATTTATAACTACTACACACCAAGTGGTAACCTTGCTGGGTGTAGCTTAACTTGCACGATCTTACAAGAACTAATGCCGAGCCAACTTTCATCCTATACTTGAAAACGAGTTCGCCCTTCCCTGATCAAATAACTTTCACAATCCTATTGAGAAGTTATTTATAGCTCTGTCACGGCCTACAGGTTTCATCGACACATTAACCTCATCCAACCTGGATTGGGCCGGAAACAGCCAGTATCAGAGGCCTTTAATTTTCATCCTACATTTGAAAATGAATTCGTCCTTCTCCCTCATGTATCTGCTACTTACGGTGATTAAGTCACCTTCACAATCCTATTCACAGTTTATTTATAGCCTCTCTGGCACGGCTAATAGGTTTTTATTGACTCGTAAGGCGATCCTAATAGGTTTTTATTGACTGTTCAAGAGACGACCCTATTCATCCTTTTCAGGTCTCGAGTCCTGCGGTCGTGTCCGGTTGAGTTTAGGAACACCATATTGCACGCGGTGACTGGTACAGGGTGTCTCAGATGTTGTACATGTCACGAAAAATCTATATTAAGTCGCAGTGACAAAAAGCTATGCTAGCCGACAGTCAGTCCTACTTATACTTATACCAAGTTGTTAGGGACTTTTTTTTTCTTCTTTTTTGATGAGTGTTTCACAGTTTTTTATTTCGTAACCATGAAACAGCAGCTACTGTCTTACCTATTCCGTTCATCCTGGTTCTAACAATCTCGAAGAACAAGGGATTTTAAAAAAGCATAGAGATTTATTATTATGTCCGTATATAGAATGTTAAAAAACAGTGTATATTAAATGAAATTGAAAAAATGCAATGACATGATTTATAAGGTAATAATAACAGTTGCATTATTGCTCGAAACCCAGAATACAAGAACTTTGATAGTTTGTTTTGATGTTTATGTTGCATGGTCTTATCATTGAATTTATCCACAGACAAGTCCATTGGAACAACAAATTTCCTTCAATAACTGGCTTACCAGACTTCATTTAATTGACTGTTTAACTATTATTTACATGCCCTAGAATCATGTGTTCATTACTTAGAGGTAGATGGTGGAAAACCTTACCTCTAGTGCAACGATGATAGTAGTGAACATTTCCTGTCCAAAATTTCACCTCGGTCGGTATTCAAACCCGCAACCCCCAGATCAAGAAGCAGAAGTGTTTAAACTCCTCACCACGGCCAATGCACCTTCTGACCACTCTGTCCAATGTGGCATCCGTACGGTGTATTTAATAGAGTGTGAACCTCTTACGCAAGCGTGCTTTAATTGTACAGGTAGAATGCCAAAGTGATTAAGTCCAGTGGAGTTAACTTTCAAATTTGTCAATGTGCACGAAAGACGTCTATGGATAAGAAGTCAAATAGCTATTGCCTCTAATGGTGATGGGGAGTGTTTTAATATTCAACAATGGAGTGTTGTGTAACTGTGGTCTCATTTGGTTTGTCGAGCTTTCTTATTGTTCGTTTGAATTGTGTTGGACGGTTGAATTAATGGACAATGATGTTATCCTTTCTATCTAAATTTTCTTGGTGGAGTGAACCCGTTTGTCGTCATCATGTATACTTTGCTGAGCTTCTTTTGCATTTCTCATTGCCATGTATGAGTTCTTGGGCCCTCCTCCATAATATTAGTCTCAGAGGGCCATTGCAAACAATATCTGTAGCCTCAGAGGGCCATTTCAAACACTCTCTGTTCTTATAATTAACATATTTTACCAACGTGCCTCGCTAGACAAAAGCATTCCCTTTCTCTATTGTTGGAAAATTTAGCCTTGGTATGTCCCCAAGCTCTGGCGCTCCATCAGTATGATCATAGGGCTCTTGATTGATCTCTCGGATCAATATGATTATAGGCTTCTCGATTGATTAATGACGACCTGATCCGATAGAGGTATCTCTTGATCGCCATTGTTAAGTTATTTTCATCATTTTCAACAACAATAACTACTACAACAAAATTACTATGATTGACTTTGTAAGTTTGTAAGGGTGAATCACGAATAGGATTTAAAATCGAATATTTTTATTTTATATACATATTTTCTTTTTTAAGTTAAGGAGCAAAATTTCTCAGCTTAAAGGTGTGTTGCAAAATGGTTTTATATTATTTTTCCTAACTCCAATAACAACGTCATAATTATCAGCATTTCTGTTGATACTGATTTTAATCATCCATTCATCACCAATTATTATTGCTATCTTGAGTGTTATTATTATCATCTTGTTGATAATAATTGTGTTCATCATCATCATCATCACTAAAGATTATTGCCATCTTGTTAATTGCTGTTTGTATCATCATTATGATCACCGGCGTCATAATCACCACCTTGTCTGTTATTATTAGCATTTTTTCTGTTGTGATGAGCATTATTACTTTAATATTATTCCATTTTTTTTTTTCACTCTAGTTATGGAGGTGCTATATTATTACGTTTTAGCTTTTTGTAATTATCATTATTACTTTGAACTGTGCTCTTGTTATGGAGGTGCTATTTTATATGGACCGAGAGAGGTGCGTTTCTGCGTAGCTTGCATTCTTTCTCGAGTTCTTTGTGTCTGGCACATTCTTTTCGCGTTAACCATAGCCGGAGAAACTTTAGGCGTTCGCTATTATTTGCCGAGTCAGTTCTCTGTTGGTACAATATGTTACGCTAACGTTTCAATACTAAGAATATGGTGGCGTGGTTTGGCGTTTACCATTTCTTGAGTCTATTTTATATGGGCACAAAATGTTTCTCTTATGTTGGATGAAAAATGGTGGCTAACAGAAGCATGTATGACGTCATGATGTTGTGTGTATTGGCGTTTGGTTGGGTGTAGTATAACGCATGATGTCACGTTAAACACAGCAGTTCTTGTCAGATCACTGAAGTTAAGCAACTTTATTATTATTATTATTAAACATATTAGATCAAGTTTTATTTACATAGAATTTAAGCATAGATGGAAATTGGCATTAATAAAACAAAATTTGATCAAGGGTGCTCATGCCAACGGCGCTTTCTTTCGCAAGACGTTCAGATATTTCAAGACCCAGATGTTGAAGAGACTTCACCTTTTTTTCTCTTTCTTTTATCTCGTCATCTACTGAATAGCTCTCACCTCACTGCAGGCTCATTGTTTCTTTTGGTCAAGTTTTTAGTCGTTCATTTGTTGGTTTGGTTTAATTGGTTGGAAGTGAGTGTGCAGTTACCGGTATTGTTTCTCCTGTTGCATGATGTGCGTCATTGGGAGTGTGTCTTTGAATAAAGGATGTGGGTCATTTCATTTATCTTGGGCAATTGGATTTTTTCAAGTCATGAACGTTACCTTTTTCCTAAACAATTTTTAGGCTCAGAAGACTAAGACAAATACCTTTGAGCAAAAGCTTTCATTTAGAATATTTCTAGCAGCTACCTCTTCACACAAAATTACAAAAACTTAACGTACAAGGTAACGTTCATGACCACGGGTAACGTTCATGACGGTAACGTTCATGAGTAACACGCCACTAAAACAATCTTTTCTCAATAAAAGAATATTCACTTTACAAAAAAAAATATTTGATTGGAAAGAGGACATGCAGAAGAATTAAAGAAATACATTATATATTAAAGAATCATTACAATTTATTTAAAAAACCGCGTAACGTTCTTGTCAAAAAAAATTAGACCCACCATTGTCCCTCACTGTACTGCATCCAACATCCAACTGACAGGAAATTTCAAAACAAAAACAATGTCATCTGTAAGAAGCAAAATGGCGGCAGCTGCTAGCTTCTCATTCTAAGGGTTTTTCAAATGGTTTACATTTTTTTGGGGGTAACATTCATGACGGAGATTTTTTTTTCTTCGTAGGGACACAACTTTACACGTCTGTAGAATGAGGTGAACATTATTATTTTTATGAAAACTAATGGTCACATCCTAAATAAACTGTATTTTTCTCATTTATATTGGATTTTGGTGAAAATAATGGGGAGAAATGCATTTTTTTCTATCAGACACAGTAAAATCTTAGACTAAGGGACACCTAAAATATCATGAACGTTACTTACATAACTGACAATTTTGAGTCTCCACATTAGTTTAAAAGACAATTTATTGTTGTAATTTATAAAAAAAATTGTTTTCTATGTGATCAAATAGATTTTAGTCATATATCCCTATTATTTTCACATTTATTAAAGGAGAAAGGTTGCGGACTTGATATGACCAAGATAAATGAAAATGACCCATGTGTCTTAACCCATTGGCATCATTTTTTGAAACTCAGCTCAGAATCTTGGAGTAAGCACTAATAAAACCATTTCAACCGACCTCAGTAGCTCGATTGATAAGGCGACAGATTTCTATTCTGGAGGTCGGTGGTTCGAGTTCTAAGTTTGACAATAAAAAAGTTGGGCGAGATTGAGCAATCATGATATCACAATTGTGGTTAACATAAATATGATACCTTTTATAAGATCCTTTCGATAATAGTTAAATATCTTTTTAACTATCGATACGTGTTTTTTTTAAAACTATTTTTACTATATTTTTTTTCACAGCCATGTTGTAAAACTTTCAGCAAATTTTTGACGCTAATTGTCCGTCTCGCAGCTTGTATATCTCCTCTGTATCTAAGTTGCTCCCTTGATTGTTAATTTGTACATAGTCATATAAAAAAAATATCAAGTGTTCCATAATAGAATATAATGCACCTTGTTTATACTGCCGAGGTAAGACTGAAAAGTCCATTTAATCCAGCACTTAAACAGGTCTTCTGTATTTCATAGGTAAATAATTAAATATGTTGAACTAGGTACTATTGTTCCCGTCGATAATAGAGAGCTTGATTACCCGGAGTGTGTTTGTTTGTTTGTGCGTCATTCTGTCCGGGATTTTCCGCTCTGTTTATCTGTCGGCAGGTGATGTACCAGACTCTTGCTGTGTCTGTTTTCGCATGTGCAGAATGAGAAGAAGAAAACACAATCGCAATACCTGACGTGTGTCTGTTTTGGCATTGATATATTCTGTGGCATCATCTTCACTATTGCTGATCATTTTTTGTTGTAACCAGCTTGGCTACACAGCTGGGGGGAGTGCTGGTCTCCAGTCAAACTTAAGTGGAATAGTTGGCTCGTTCTGAACCACATATTTCTATGTGCGATCAACCATCGTGAGATTGTGGTCTTTTTCAGTCATTAAACCCTTGGGAAACTGTAAGCTACCCTGGCCTGTTAGGTTTGGTTAGTCCTTTTCTCTGTTTTTAGCCGCCTAGCAAGACTGTGCTGTCTCGCTGATCCTGATAGTGCTATTTAAAACTTTAGGTTCTAACATTGCAGCATTATTTTTGTATTCTTTTTATTTATTATCCCGGTCAGTAGTCCTGGTAGCTCAGTGGTCAAGTCGTCGGTCTAGTAATCCAGAGGACGCGGGTTGGAAACTCAGCCGGGACATGAGTTATCCTTCCATTTGGTCAAAATCCCCACACAATTATATGTCGTGGGCCTATCACTGGAGAAATATGACTCGTAAGTCCTAACGGGCAGTACGAGGGTAACTAGGTTTCGGACTGGATTTCGAAACCCGGACCTCTGGATTACCAGACACCTTGACCACTGAGCTACCGGGACTACCTTAAGGGTCGAGTGGAAGAGATTGCCATATGCAATAACTCCGCCCTTTAGTTAGGACATAATTATGTTTTTATAAATTTTTCTATTCTTTTCCCTTTTTATTGTACATACTCGTATTGTTTCCTTTTTTTATTGTTATAAAAATTATTTGTACTGTACAAAAGTCTTTTTATATCTATTAAAGTGTGTAACAATATTAATAAGAGTTTCGCGGGTAAAAACTATGTGAACTATGTCATTGTACTCGTAAGAAAAACCAGAAAGCATCTTCAGTATATTTTTTTTTTAATCTGAACTGCTATGTTTTATCACGTTTTCGTTCAAGGTACAATCAACTTGCTTATCAGTAGATGTGGAAATATGGGTCAGACCTATTTTGATTACCATGAATTGATAGCCTTGTTCATGAGACTATAGGTCAGTTTATTTGCACCTTTTGTTTAGTTGTTTTCTGTTGAGTTTCGTACGTCTGGGCTCTTCTAGTCTTGCTTGTTGTGATAATTGTTTTTGATATTTTCTTCGGTGTTGTTGTTTTCTCTTGATTGGGATTTTTGTTTGTCTTTGCTTGATTTTATTATTGTATGTCATTTTATTGTTGTTGACGGTTGCATTAAACGTATTAAATGCTCAATGCGGCCGATGTACAAAATTAAACATGAAAATATTGTTGTTCATTTTTTGTTGTTGTGGTTGTTGTTGATCTTGTTCTGTCGATTCTCACGTGTAGTGGTGGTGTTCTTATCAATAGAAACATCTCTCATAGGTTGATAGGTTTTGTTTCTGTATTGACAAGTTGGGTTTGCCCTTTGTTGTCAACTGATTGTCGACGGTTCAGGTGTATGAAAACAAGTTCTTGTATTGATTGTGGAACTTACCTCGCTTGTGCAATACAAGATATACTAATGTTGTTATCGTTTTCTTTCTTTTCTTTTCTTCATTTTTTCTTTGATGATGATGTTGTTATGATCTACGTTGAGATTAAATGTGATAGTGTGAGACTACCCAGGCTGGGTGAGGTTAATGTGGGTAGCTGGTACGATTCCCAGCGAATGGAGGGTAAAACCCCCGTCCTAATCCAGGACGTTAAAATCAAATAGAATCGTTGGCGTTAGGAAGGGCATCCAGCCGTAAAAAAAAAAAATGTGCCAAAACCAATCAACCTCAACCATGAGGTTGAACAACGTCGACCCTGCTTGAGCGGGATAAGACAGAGTAAAAGAAGAAGAAGAAGAAATGTTTCTGTTGGAAAGCAGTCAGTAACATTGTATGAAAATAGAATTAATCATTACAGCTAGGTTTTATCTGTAAGCCCCAACATGTAACAGACGTTTGAACTTGTGTATTGGTGTATGAGAAAAGAATGCACTGCTTGAGTCAGAAACATAATATTATTCTGCGTGTGTTTTTTTATGGTTTGTTGGTGTGATGTTTTCATGTGTACTGTTATCTTGTGATGTATTGTATGTAATGTGTTCGCTGTCCCCATATTATGACATGTTCTTCTGTTCCTGTGTCGTGTTTGTTGTGTTACTGTACTGTGTATGTGTGATAAATGGTAACCTGTAGAAACTGTTTCCAGTTTTTGTGCTGTTATCAGCCATCAACAATGGTGCTGTTCTGTTATCTTCAATGGTCTTATGGTCCTCGGTAGTAGTTGTGATGTTCATTGTTCAAGGGATCTTGGCTCTAATAAATAACCATGACATTGGGCAGTATTCATAATAAGAAGCAAAAGATTTTCCTTGCAAATTTGAGTAGTAATTGATTTAGAGTTTTATTATCATGTGATCACAAACTCAAAATAATGAGGAAAAATTCATGCACTAGGTGGGATTCGAACCAACGGATCCCTACGCTATCGGGATCACCAGACTAGCGCGGTAGCCATTTGACTACCAGTGCACCATAAGCCTTCTTTCCCCTTGTTTACTACTATTGCCTACTGAGAACAGACATTATGTAACTATGTATTTTGAAATTTAGCATTTAGAGGAGATGGATGTAGGACTACTTAAAGAAAGAGGATTATTTCTGAAAGATCAACAACAAGCTGTAGTTTTTTTATTTCAAAAATGATTTCTCAGAAATTTTGAAACTTGTTTAAGTGGAGTTGCCAACAACAACAACACTGGCGGCGTACATGCCTATTTTTTTAATGCTTTGATAATCTTTTCGTCATAATCTACCTCAAGGTTCCACACTCGGTCCCAACTTCGTTCTGATCCTATCTTCAATCTTCTTCTCCTTAGAGTATCATGATGATATTATTATAATATATAATGCTTTTTCTTTGTGTTATTATGTCACAATTTTAGTGGGTAGCGCAGAATCATAGGACTTTACCACTTTAATTTACAATATCTTGTATTATTTTCTTGCCTAAGATTCTGCCACTGGTCGCTGCTTCACATTAAAGCAGCTACTCATTTTTCCTCACGAGGTATGAGTGGACCCCGAACATCCAAGTACAGAGCAGAAAAATCCTCCCCCGCTGGGAATCGAACCCAGGTCACCATGTGTGCAATGCCTAGCGCGCTAACTCGCTCTGCCACAGTGACTACTTCATGATGATATTATTATTATTATTAAATCCTAAAATACACGTTTAACAAAACTCGTTACTTGTATCCAGTGGCGTAGCTAGAGGCATACATTTCGGGGGAGAGGGGGTGGGGGTTTTGAGGGCTGGATGTAGTGAATTACTTTGCGGATTGCATACTTTTCTCAGGGGTTTCTCAGAAATTCGAAATTTATTGTGATAATATACAATATTGTATGAACACAATTGCTTAAATCTAATATAATAATAATAATACTTATACATACGTATAATGATGACAAATTAATAAATTGAGCGGCAGAGAAAAAGTTAGAGCACACTAAACTTGTGTCTCGTTAAAGTAGACGTGGAAGATTTTGAAGGTTGTGTCTGTTGAGTCAGGTGTACCACTTGTACTCAGGTGTGTTGTCGGTTAAATCTCTTGACATGTTAATTCCGTGGCAGGTCACTGACCTCGGGTGACATTTGTTAAATATGACTCGGGAGATATGTATCTTGTCTCTCTCTGTGTGTGTGTGTCTTCATGAAAATCTTATTAGGATGACGAAGTAACAATAATAATAGAAGTAATAATAATTATATAATTATATATTATTTTTAGTGAGATAGGCTGAAATGTCTCCTCACTATTATCTTAGAAAAGCAAAGAAGCAAAAAAAAATGTATCTACCTTGAAATAATAATAGACCGTTTTTGTCTGTTTCTTCTCTTTTTTTTTTTTTTTTTTTTTTTTTTTTTTTTTTTTTTGAAGAGGGGAAAGCTCGTGCCGAAAAGTGTGGAACTCAGACGACAGACATGAACCACCCGGTATCCATGGCTGCCTACCCTAACTAAAACCCGCGGCTCCTCATCAATACTAAACCATACCGTTGTGGGACTTTTAAATTTACTTCAACAAAAAGACCCTTAAGTGGAAAGTAAAAGCCCACCTCAGCTTGGCCCTTCCTCTTTATTTCCTTACCCCCACCTCTGGTTTTTCAATTTTAGAACACAGAAAAATCCATACTAGGTATTTTTTTTCTTTCTTTTTTCAACTATATTCCATTTACTTACATAATTACAATTTTGCAACAGTAAAATAACAGCATGATGTATTCAAAGTCGTCCCTTCTCCAAAGTTAAAAAATGTGAAGAAGAAAATTACATTTTTGACATGCAGTTGAAAGCGACGTTAACGATGGTAGCCAGACAGTGGAGGAATGACTCAGCTCTTCTAAGACGGGCTTGACAAAGGTCCCCAGAACCAAGCCAATGCTGGTCTACTTCCTGTTTCTAGTCCCCCAGCCAGACTGCTTGTCTACTCCCTGCTTATAGTCCCCCAGTTAATTCTAAAAAAAAAAAATAACCAGAAACAGGGCACTTGAAACCACCAAAGTGTTGAGTACACTCAGGATTCTCACCTTGTCCTTGAAGTGATAATTAATCTTTGGTACAAAAAACACGGACTCTGTGTTTGCCTCTGATTTTGAAATTTCCTTGTACTGAGATTTTGAAACCAAATGCAGAATCCATAAGTTATTTATTTACAAAACAATCAACAACAAATTAATAAATAAACAAAACTTAGAAATATGTACAAAAAAATAAAGAACATTATTAATTTTTAATTCCAATTGTTTTGTAATCTGGGGCGAAGTTAATGCCTTAGGCATTCTCTGCCACGCATTGTAATTTCAATTTTTTCATACCTTGACAGAAGAAGACACAGGACTGTGTAATTGCTGCACCCGAGGCATGGCCCCAAACTAATTTTTCCTAAACCTATTCTACATAATGAGGCATTGCCTTACATCGTGTCGGAACTCGGTGCCATAGCGCAAACATAGTTGTAGATATAGATAGAAATAATTTTTGTTTTGATAACAATTGTGATATCACAACCACTCCAACTCACTTCAGCAAATCCACGCTGAAATCGGGACCCGAACCAATTGTTGTATCTACCAAATCGTTTTGAGAAAGCAACAGAGGCTATATTATGAATGTAATCTTTGGTGTGATAGGTGTATATTTTTGGTTGATTATTTATTCATTTTTCCTATTCTCAGTAAATGATTTGTGATAAAAATTTGATTAGATAAAAGTTATCACTAGTCTACTTAAATTGAAAATATATTTACCTTTTAGTAAAGAAAAAAATATTTTTTTTCAAATCTTTAAATTAAAAAAATCTACAAGGGCCGAATGTCCCTCAACTCGGGCTATAGTGCTCTGTGATTGGTTCAAACTACAACTTGAGGGCGTGTCTGGCTTATCTTAACTTTAATCCTGTTTCATAATTAGGTCCTAAATCGCCAAAGTGTTGAGTACACTCGAGATTCCACACTTGTCTCGAAGTGATAATTAATCTTTGGTACAGAAAACTGTCATGCGTTCTTCTGAGTATGCATTTCTGTTCAAGCTCACAACTGAAAAAGTGTGACTACATTTCAAAATGGATTCTTTAGTTTTACCACATTTAGCCAACCTTTAAAACTAGGTCAACGTGTTGGTAATACGTGATGGTACCGACCTCAGTAGCTTGATGGATAAGGCGACGGACTTGTAACCTGTAGGTCGGTGGTTCGAGTCCCGGTTTCAGCGTTGATTTAGAAAAGCGAGTTTGAGTAGTTGTGATATCACAAAAGTGATTAACACAAATATGATAACATTTTTTTTTTAATACTAAATAGGAACAAGTGTGATTTTGCAATAAAATTACTCGAATCCACTTTACGAATACATTTATCGAATTTTTTCGGGGTCCACTCATACCTCGTGAGGAAAAATGAGTAGTTACTCTTATGAGTAGTAAAAATGAGTAGTCCGTCAAGTCGAAGTTTCAACTAATCTCAGCGCTCTGTAGTCAGATTTGAGAGACAGTCTGGCGTATGGGACCTAAATGAATATGAATGGATGAATATATTTTATTTGTTTGAATAAGTACATTTAACCTCTATTACTGTATTCACCTAAAGCTGGATTGGTTGATAATTCCGAATTGAGGGCGTGTCAAGCTTAGATTAACTTTAATCTGTCCCGGTAGCTCAGTGGTAAAGGCGGCACTCTGTGAATCCAGAGGTTCCTGAGGTCGTGGGTTCGAAACTCAGCCCGGACATGACAAGTTATGCTCCCATTAGGGATTTTTACCACATAATAATATGTCTTGGGCTTACTGCTGTAATACTGGGATTTAATAGTCCTAATCGGGCTGTATAAATAAGGCGGTATTATTATTATAATCCTGTTTCATAATATGGCCCTTAGGTTTACTGGCTGAAATAATGGGACCCATTAGTCTTATTACTAGATGCACAAAATCGCCAAAGTGTTGAGTACACTCAAGATTCCAATCTTATCTTGAAGTGATAATTAATCTTTGGTACAGAAATCTGTCTTGCGTTCTTATATGTGGGCATTTCACCCTATGCTCACAAGAGAAGACGTGTGACTACATTTAAAAGTCGTTTTTTTTTGCATTTGGACTTGGGGCAAATTTATAAAAATAGATTTTAAAAAAAAATTAAAAGTGACTTATTAAATTATTATTAAAACGCGTTTTCTGAGTTCCTCATTCTGTATGTTTTTAACTGCAAACTATCATCCAACTTAATTGTTGAAAAAATATTTCTTTTGTTTGGACATGAAAGGAGCCTAGAAATTGGATCTGGGCGTCCATATAATCCTCTCACCACCGTGATTTAGGTATCAATACCTACCTCACGGACACGGAATTTTAATTTTTTTTTCTTTTCTTTTGTTTGTTTTGTTTTTACAAAAAATCCTAACCTCAATCTCGCCTCGTGTGCTTGCAGACTTGACTTCCCTTCGTCCCTGTCATGCGGAACTCTAACCTCCTCAAATGGGCGCAAAATATGAACAACAAATCCGGAAAAGATGCCGAAAACCGAAACTGGATTCATCCGCCTGAGGCTCTGTCTCGTGGTCACATTGCGTACCTAGTCAAGGTGAGTTTGCGGGTTCGATCCCTTACGAGGCATTTTTTTTTTAGTGGAAAGCTGAGAACCACAGCTGATTATTAAACATGTGGGATCAAGTTTTATTTACAAATGACATAGAATATATACATACATACATAGATATTGAAATTAAGAAAACAAAACTTGATCAAGGGCGGTGCTAATGCCAACGCTGATCCTCCTATGAGGCCACTAATGGGGGAACTAAAATACAAAGAATCAAGTTAGGTGGTAGAAAATACTTTGAGCATTAAACTCGCCTGGTGGTTGGTTACCTTCCACTGAAAAGTTTTATTATTATTATTATCGTGTGTGACTTGTGTTGAGATGATTCAAAGTGCTCCTATGGTATTTACTATGTATTAAATTAGTACTGGGCTATTAAAATTGAGGAGAGAGAGGTTCCTCTATGCCACAACACTCACGTAGTAAATACTATTACTTTGTATCTCTCTCTCTCTCTCTCTCTCTCTCTCTCTCTCTCTCTCTCTCTCTCTCTCTCTCTCTCTCCCCCTCCCTCCCTCCCTTATGCCAATTTTAATAGCCCAGTAGTAAATCCCATGCCAGAATTTTGTATTACCTCAACACAAGTGTATTGGTAGAGAGAGACACACACAAAGTGATTTTGATGGTCATTTGGCTGGTATGTCCAGTAAGATCACCAGATGGATGGATACATTGTACAGAATAGGTAGTTGTGTTGATATAACGTATGGATACCAGGAGCGGCCGGTTGGAAAATGTTCTGGGGTGCTGCCAAATAAGCCGGACTAAAATGGGATTTATAGACTCGCTCTTCTAATACCTAACGAGTTTGACTTAGTTTACCATGCCAATCATATTAATTGTACATTAGTTATTCTAGAAATATGTGATGATTTTCCTTGTGTACGAGCGAGGACTTGAGAAAATTCTCTCTTTTTCTTTTTCGTCTGGGGGTGCTGCAGTTCCGCAGCTCCTTAGCACTACCCGCGCCTGGATACTATACTTGTGTTGAGATAATGTAGGTAATAGTAGGAATGCTGAGGTGCTCAGAGATCAAGGTCTGCAAGACGAGAAGAAAATCTACTCCGTGTCGAAATTCCAGCCGAGTAGGGCTCCGTTCAATGAATATGTCATGCGAATTGGTAAAAATATGGATTTGATAATAGAGCAGCGCTTTCATACATTGAAAATTAGATGATGAGAATGTTCTGTTCTTTTTAAATAAAAAACATATCAAAAAAAAAAAAAATATGAGAGGGTACCACACGTATACAAAAAAAAAATATGCCATGCGAATCTTCTACTCTTATGCATTCATTTTTTAGTAGGTACAGACGTTACACTCTGGCTAGGTAGGTGTGTTAAACAGGGAGAAAACCAGTGTCTCGCTAGAGGACTAAGAACAGAGCACAGACTAGCCCACCCTAACAAGCCAGGCTGGAGGACGTTAAACAGGGAGAAGACCAGTGTCTCGCCAGAGGACTAAGAACAGACCAGCCAACCCTTACAAGCCAAGCTGGGGCATGTTAAACAGGGAGAAGACCAGTGTCTCGCTAGAGGACAAAGAATTGAGAACAAACTAGCCCACCCTAACAAGCCAAGCTGGGGCATGTTAAACAGGGAGAAGACCAGTGTCTCGCTAGAAGACTATGAACAGAGAACAGACTAGCCAACACTAACAAGCCAGGCTGGGGGAAGTTAAACAGGGAGAAGACCAGTGTCTCGCTAGAGGACTATGAACAGAGCACAGACTAGCCTACCCTAACAAGCCAGGCTGGGGGACGTTAAATGTAATACTGATGGTTCAAAATCTGTGTTCACTAGTTGTGCCTATAGTATTGAAAATACCATATACTCGTACAAACTGAATGATGTGAACTGTGTCTTGTCACCTGAGTTAATTGCGTTGCTTCTTTGTCTTATTCATATTAAATATCTACCATCTACTAAAAAAGAACTTCTGATGAAACATCTGTGTGTGGATATTCTGCTAGGCTAAGTTATTGTTGTTATTGACAGTCTTGAGCAGCCGTGGTCGGTGCTAAGGAGCTGCGGAACTGCAGCACCCCCAGATTGTAGACAGTGAAAATCATTACACATATATTTAGAAGAATTTTTTTATGCATAAAATAGTTAGAAATATCTAGAAAAATTGATTTATAATTATAATGATTGGCAAGGTAAACATGTAAACAAACTCAAACTCGTTAGGTACGAAAAGTGTAACATCCGCGCCTCTCTCCCTGCTCCCCCGGCACTGGCAGACAGTACCGAGAGCGTCGATTCTATGCTCCAATACCTGAGAGCTCTTAAACTCTACAACATGATTTAAAATTAGGGAATCGGCGCGAACGACCTGTCTGTCGACAAGGTTAAAGCGCTTAAAAGGAAAAAAAAAGAGCGACACTCTAAATCCGATTTTAGTCCGGTTTATGAGGCAGCACACCCAAAGTATTTTCCCACCGTCCACGCCTGGTCTTGAGAGTGATTTGTTGTTATTGACAGTACTGAGAGTGATTTACCTAGACCTAGACTGACAACTAGAAACGAGAATATTTACGTTTGTCATTCATGAACAAGGACGATCAAAGATGATGAACATAGATAATAGTGATAAAAATATACCTTATTAAATTTATACTACCCGATTTCTTCATTTACGAAAAGATCATGTATATTTTTTGAACATGGTGTTTATATTAGACATCCTAATGTGAATATTTTGAAACACTATATAAAATTATAACATATCATGATCATGTATATTATTAAAATTCTCTTTCTATGTTTTTATTCACTTTCTATATGTTATATTTTCTCATTATTTGTTCATTTGTCTCTCCCGGTAGCTCAGTGGTTAAGGCGACACTCTGTGAATCTAGAGGTCGTGGGTTCGAAACCCAGCCGGGACATGGCAAGTTATCTTCCCATTTGGAATTTTTACGACATAATAATGCGTCTTGGGCTTACTGCTGGAATAATGGGACTTTAATAGTCCTAATCGGGCAGTATAAATAATGCGATATTATTATTATTATTCGAATTAGCTTTAAGTGAGTACCAATGTAATTGGTTACAGTCAATACTTGTTACGGCTTTGACTGTTTTGTTTATTCACTATAAAAAAAATATTTTTTTTTTTAATAATAATAATAAATCATTTGTTTTATATTTCAAAATATTTTTTTCATACAGAGGACCCATCCTAAACCATTTTTATTTGGCTTCTAAGATAGTTTTTTTTTTTTTTTGCTTTTCTCTAATTCGGTCACCTCGACCCATCCTAAGCCATTTTTATTTGGCTTCTAAGATAGTTTTTTTTTCCCCCCTTTCTCTAATTCGGTCACCTCTCTTCTCTGCCCACAGTTTCTTGGCAATCTCGAAGTCGATCAACCGAAAGGGATCGAAGTGGTGAAAGAAGGCATTCGAAAGCTCAAGTTCAACCAGCAGAACATTCGCAAGTCGGAGGGTTCGAAGTTGCCCAAGGTCGAACTGACCATCAGCGTCGATGGCGTCGCCATACAGGAACCCAAAACTAAGGTGAGTGGGCTTATGATTATCAAAATTATTATTATATCTTTTCTGTTTATCTCTATATATTAAACAGAAAAAGGACTACCTACCTATGTTTGTTTGTTTGTCCGGAGTTGTTTAGCCAAAACGGTAAGAGATAGCGAAAAATGTCTCAGAATTGACCCCCCCAAAACCATTATTGCTTTGTCCAGAAAAATTATAAAAAAATCAAAAAGGCATTGCTGTCCAGCAGTACGGCCATGCCTTAGTAAATTTAAAATTTAGTCCCGTTGCAAAGCACGGGCAAACGGCTAGTACTGATTAAAATAGAGAGGTTGGTTGATGGCACGGATACTCAGAACTATTACCTGCTGATGAGAGTAAATAAGCTCGAAACAGCTGTCCAGGTATGTTCTATTATTCATCTACATCTAGTACAATTTATCACTTTTCTGTTTATACTGATTATTATGAGCGTACGAATAGTTGAGTGTTTAAGCACTCGCTTGCCATGCGGAAGGTCCCGGGTTCGAACCCCCGCGCCGACAAAAATTTGGTTACAGTTGATTGTAAGGGATACCTTCCGGTGCGCTCGTGTTGACCCAGCACCTAACTGAGAAGTACTGTGTAACTTCTGGCCCATCAGAGGGGAGGCATACTACGGGATGGGCAGGCTACAACACAGACCACAAGCGTTTACAGTAGCTCCTGTTTCATAGCTACGAAATAAAAACGGCTGTGAAACACTCATCTCTTTTTCTCTTTTTTAAACTTAGAAGGACATAATTATGTACAAACAAATAATGGTAAAAATTAAAATATAAAATTGAACATAAATAAAATAATACAGATGCCCCAACTAAAGAGCGGGATTATTGCCTATGGCAATCTCTTAGGGGTCACCAAAATTAAGCTACGTCCAGCTAAATATAATGACTTCGTGATGCTGTTGTAATTTGAATTATTTTGTTGAAAATCTCTGAAATTATTGAAAGTTCGCTGAGGATAACTTAAGTGAAGCAATGTCCAGCAAGTGAAGACTTTGTGATGCTGTCTTCCCGGCCCAACTCAGATGGGTGAGGTTCCCAGGCAACCATTTTCAGCTGTCGATATGAAGTTGACCCCATCAGCTAGTTGAAAAATAATTTAATTGGACTAAAATTGAAATGCTGTCTTCACGACTCGAGAGTGAAGACAGCATACCTACATAATGAAAGAAAAGAAAATCCAATATTCGTACAAAGAAAACAAACTATACTTGTACTTAATGAAAAAAATTAATAATAAAACATATGAATTCATCAATAAAACAATTTTCTTATTAAAATAAGTATTTTAACATCTTCAAAGTCGAAATTCTGGTAAAAAGTAAAGACCGAGGAGTGAAAATTTTCTCCGCAAAAAAACTATAAACTTTTCAGAAATTTACTCCGTACTCCGCGAAATTAAAGCTTTGTGGAACAGAAACACGAAAATTACTCCGAATTACAACTCCCGAAAGCGATCCGCAATGAAACTTTGCAAAAGTGTTTAAGGAACAGAAATTGAATTTGCAGAGTGAGAGTGGGGAGCGACTCCGAGAACTCAAATAATATATTTTCTTAACGACTTTACAAAATTTCAAGAGCCTTGCTTGATTCAATAAACATAAAAAAAGTCGTTTTCAATTTTCACCAAAACGGCTCCCATTTGGCCTGGCCCCTAGTGGCTTAATTCAGCCCAAAAACTATAGGTAAAAATTTAGGACCCCATAAACATGTATACTAATTTTATACTGTATACCATAGCGTGTAGATTTAGGAAGTGTGGAAACGAACCCCAGTTGCATGGAAACGCCACATAGCGCGACACCATCGCAAAGGAGTAGAATATTTCTCGCGGTCTATTTATGCTACATTTTGATTTATTTATGTAGATGTATGGTTTTTATTTGTGGTGAAGCACAAGGCCTCTTCACAATTTTTGTGGGTAGCGCAGCATTACTAAGAGCCTCCTGTACTTTTCGAATTATTCTATTACATTAATTTCTTTTTACTCTGGTAATGCCGCCACTGGTCGTTACTCATACAAGTAACTACTCATTTTTCCTCACGAGGTATGAGTGGACTCTACCCCGCTGGGGATCGAACCCAGGTCACCGTGTGTGCAATGCCTAGCGCGCTAACTCACTCTGCCACGGTGACTTCTGATTTATTTATGTTTACATTTGATACGGGTGAGGGACGAGGAGAGGAGACTCCTTTGCGATACTAGCTCTGAGGACGCCACGATGTAGGCCGGCGGGGGGTGGTTTTCACACTTCCTAATTCTACACTCTATGTGTCTACTAAGAATCCGGTCGAGAGTTATCGCACAACAGACAGACACACAGACAAAGGAAAGCCAAATTGTCCAGTACCAGTTCAAACAGAACCTCGCTGTGTTCGGTTAATTAGTAGTAGTACATAGTAACTATAAACATCTAATCATATCTAAGTTCCTATTTCATACAATCTAATTCCAAGTTTTTCTATACCAATTTTATTTTTATTTTATTTATTTTATCCATTAGTCCTGAAAATGTATCAGTTACCTTTACCTTTGTCTACCACCTGATTTTATCAATGTCTTCTTCTTCTTTTTCTACGTCTTTTCCCACTCAAGTGGTATCGACATTAATTTCTTGACAGCCTTTTCCATGTCTCTTATATATTTTAACTTTTTCTTGATGTATCATGTACCTTGTACCTAGCACACATACAAAAATGTATATTCAATGCTAAAATATAAATCAAAAAAGTCCCGGTTTCAGCGTAGATTTAGTAAAGCTAGTTTGAGTAGTTGTGATATCACGAAAGTGATTAACACAAATATGGTAACTTTACTTTTAACTTTTTTACTTACATAGTAATCTTAGTGTGAGTAAAAGGCAATTCCATTATTGGCTACATTATAGGCACATAATAATAAATAGGTCCTAATTTTCATATTTCTTTAATCCTTTATTGTATATTATTTATCATAAGTTAGAACTTGGAACCCATACTGTCTATATTTCTATGTGTCTACTTGTATGCTGTATTTAATAAATAAAGATGCCGAATATTTACAAAATTACAAAAATGAACACGCATGTCTCCTTCTGTTGCAGCGCATCATGCACCAGTACCCGCTGCATCGCATCAGCTACTGCGCCGACGACAAAGCGGAGCGGCGCTTCTTCAGTTTCATCGTCAAGGAGACGCCCGACTCGGAGCAGCACCAGTGCTTCGTGTTCCTCTCGGACAAGCTCGCGGAAGACATCACGCTCACCATCGGACAGGCGTTCGACCTCGCGTACAAGTAAGAAACGCCTTCAATTTCCGTCCCGGGGCGCGGCGTATGTTGCCCCTTCATTTTGTAACTCTAGGAAACCCTTTTCAAATCCGGTATTGTGTGTGTGGGGCGCGTATGTTGCCCCATACACACACACACACACGTATGCGTATTTTGCCCCTTCATTTTTTAATCGTACAGGCGTTCGACCTCGCCTACAAGTAAGAAACGCCTTCAATTCCGCCGGGGCGCTTATGTTGCCCCTTCATTTTTTAACTCTATGGGTGGTTTGCAGAGTCCTCACTGTAGGGATGTCTGGGTCATTTGTCCCTTCAGCTGATTTTGTTATTCAGAGACGTTTGTTTAAAGCGTCTGTGCGCATGTGCATTCAGATGTTTCTTTAATAAATAATTGTCAAGGTCGAAGTATTCCCTATAGCAAGCTCGGGACCACCCTACAGTGAACCCTAAAGGGATTACAAAATCGTCTCTGCATACCAGCCTAGGAAACCCTTTTCTAATCCGGTATTGTGTGTGGGGAACGTATGTTGCCCCTTCATTTTCTCCACTTCGATTCCCTCATAGATTTGATCAAAAAGCACTGATACAGTCCAACCTGGATATAATAGAACCCCAGGTACAGAGCAGAATTTCTATCTATAAAGCGGTTTCTAATATAGTCAATTGCAACGCCAAGAAAAACAAAACGAGCGTGTATAGTGTGTATACTTACGCTAAACCTTGTTCGTATGTTTACACTTAAACAGGTGATGCTAGGACCGCAGATATTCTTGGAAAGTGTTTTCTATTATATCGAGGCTCGACTGTATCAAAAAGCGTCCACCTAGTTTTCGGGGTACTGTATGTTGCCCCTTGAATGTTTTAACGGTCGTTGAATTCTGGCGTTGTGCGGTGCGCATATGTTGCCCCTTCAATGTAACGATTGTGGCGCACATCTTGCCCCTTCAATCATTCATGTTAACTAGGGCTGAATGTTTTATTAGCGACTACCAGTTTTTTCTTCACAAGTCCAAATCCATCCTGCACTTTCATCATACACATTAACCTTGTACTATATTTTACAAAAGGTTTAAACTAATAGAGCCATAGTGCTTTTGCGTCCGTGATTTTTGACATCAGTTGATATTCAGCCCAACAACATGATGATTGTATCAACAAAACAAAACAAAAAAAATCAAAGATTTTTGTGGGATGTGTAAATTTATTTTTTAAGCCATATTCAAGAAAATATCAGAGATTTATTATATTTTTTTCAAACCTTACTTAAAAAAGTCTCGGGTCACATTTTCACACGTGACATAGACATGAATACATACATAGTTTTATATTCGTGATTTTTTTGTAAAATGAAAAATCTCCATCCTACATCATGGTCAGTTGATGCTATCCTAGAACTTTCATTCCCTCACACAGTTCTGCCTAACTGATTATCTAGAACTAAATCCTACTGGGCCCCCCCTGTTCCCTCCTTTTTTATCTTTTCTTTTTTTTACTTTTCATTCCGTTGTGATAGGATATTCCTAATGTGCATCATGCATCAATAATGAGTGTTCGTCATATTCTATAGGCTATAGGACATACCTTTATTTATTTATAAACAATTGGATCAAGCTTTATTTACATTTTTTTTATACAATACAATGAACATGGTAATAAGTTATGAAATAAATATAAACAAAGCCTGATCAATACCTTCAATTACATAAAGTATTTTATTTATACTGCCCGCCGGTGGACTAAGGAGTCCCTTTTTGATTGCAGTTTAAACAAAGTCTCATTTATTTGTATAATACGATGTACAAATAAAAATTCTTATATTTGTACAGAGAGGAAATTGCTCAAGATTCTGAGTACTTGGCCCTCTGGATTACAAATGACAGAATTCTATCATCTGTTATAGAAATAAAGAAATATAAAAATATCAAAAAATGGTAAAGATTTATTGTAAATACACTAGTTTAAATAAATGATTAGACAAAGGAGTGTTTGTTTGTCTATATCATTTGAATTTGTAAAAAATGTTTGATGTGAGTGTATAGTGGAGTAAAGAGTGAAGAAAAGTAGACCGTTAAAAATAATATAGAAGAGAGAAAAAAATGTCTTCGGGACCACCCATGGTTGGTGGTTTTGAAAATAATTGATGAAAGAAAAAACAATATACAGTTGAACCTGAGTACAAGATAATGATTTCCGGCTCAAATTTTCTTCTCTATTATGGAAAATAACCTCTTTATAACCGGATATAAGAGAGAGAAAAATCCGGTCCCTTGACTTTCCTTATGTTCGGGTTCAACTGTATAAATGATTCCACTAGATTACTTTCTTTCCTTTCTAAGATAAAAAATAAAAATGATAATAATAACTTGATGCTCGTACAGAAACTGAGAATAATGCTGCGTCGTTTTAAGCCTTGAAATTGTGTCCGCTGAAAACCGCTGTCATTACAACTCTCTTTCTCTATTGCCCTACTTTTTAGGTTGTCACAGAATGACGCTATTTGGACTACCTCGTAAGTAACACTGGAAAATACTTACAATAATAGTAGTTAAAACACACATGCCAGAATGCGAAAAACAATGCAGAAATATGTACATACATACGAAGTTTGCCATTCAAGAAGAGCTGTAAAAATTGTGGCGGCAAAGAAGAAAAATTGCGAAAATGTGAAATTGGCAGTGAAGTGTTTAAATTGTGAAACCAAAAGAAGAGAAGAGCCAGTCTTGTATGCGTACAAGCTTGCATTTTCGTTTATTTTATAGATAGAGGCTCTCGCAATTGTAAGTATCCTATCAGTTTAAGCTTCAGGGCTGGAATCGAGTCAGATGAGCCTATTTTTGATACTTTGAGCTGTTAAATACATGAGTCGAAATGGGGTTTATTAGAATTTAAAATTATTCATTCATAGTTTTGTGGTTGAATAGAAGTGTTCCTCCATGAGGAGAACCCTGCAAGTTTGAACAAAGCTCACTGAAATTAAATAAATGTAAAAGAAAAATGTGATTTGAAGAATGTTTCCCGCCCCTCAACCAAGAATTGGTTTTCTGTGAATTTCAACAACAACAAATTTGGTCTTTAGATGTCTAAACGTGCACTGGTGGTTAACGCGCTACGCTAGGTAGCGTAGAGATCCGTCGGTTCGAATCCCACTCAGTGCATGAATTCTTCCACGTTTATTTGAGTTTGTGACGTAATAATAAGAGCTAGGGTTAGGTGGTAGAAAATGCTTCGAGCATTAATCTCGCCTGGTGGTTACCTTCCACTAAAGACTCCCATAAATAGATTAATCTGCCACAAATTAATAATGTTTGTTTTTTATCTTCGAGGGTACTTTAGCTTATAACTCGAGAACTCCCTGTTGATTCAAACCCATTTTCACTCGGTTAGGAATGTGAGAACTCGGGAATGTTGTCCCTTCGAGACAAACCTTCTCTTGTGGTGCGATGAAATCCATTGAGTTAAGTTGTAGGTTGAGGGTTCGAATCCCGCAAATGGCATGGTAGCTAGAGATTTACGCTGAAGATAGGACACCCTGCTCTATATCACGGTATTATCTTTTGTGAAATGATTTGTCATCTATCCAATGTGTTATGCTAAGTCTACATACGAGGCAATTTGAAAGAGACTGGTTCGCAACGCTTGTTTCGGTTCATGAATTATTCATAGTAAAAAACATGAGAAAAAAAAAAATAATTAAATAAATAAAAAAAACATTCATGAATAGTTCTAAACTGTGCACTGGTAGTCAAGTGGTTAACGCGCTAGTCTGGTAATCCAGGTAGCGTAGGGATCCGTTGGTTCGAATCCCACCCAGCAGTGCATGAGTTTTTCCTCAATAATTTGAGATTGTGACCACATAATAATTCCGTGCACTGGTAGTCAAGTGGTTAACGCGCTAGTCTGGTAATCCAGGTATCGTAGGGATCCGCTGGTTCGAATCCCATCCAGTGCATGAGTTTTTCCTCATTAATTTGAGTTTGTGACCACTTAATAATAAAACTCTAATGGTTAGGTGGTGGAAAATGCTTTGATCATTAACCTCGCCTGGTGGTTACCTTCCACTAAAGAGTGTTATAATTAATATGTTCAACGTCAATGGCGCGTTGAATGCACCGGTTCTCGTAGGATCACCGAAGTCAAGCAACGCCCAGCCAGGTGAAGACTTAGTGATGCTGGCATTCCGGACCAACCCAGGCTGGGTGAGGTTAATGTGAGTAGCAGGTGTGTGAATTTCCTGCGAATGGGCGGTATCACCCCCGTCGTGATATGACCATGTAGTTGAAAGCAACGTGAAACCCCCAGTAAAGTGACTTTCACAAACTGGTAGGAGACTCGTATTGCAATCTGTTTCATTTGAGTTGCAACTCGGTATGTAGATACAGGGTGTTCTCAGCACCCAGGTAAAGGTGCTGAGAAAACCCTGAAGACAAAATGGCGAAATAAATAGACAAAATGGAGATCACAAGTTCCCGTCAGAACATTTTCTCATTTAAAACAGAACGCCAAATTTAGACTAAAAAATATTATTGTATTCTATGATTAAGTGTTGGTTACTTATATGTACCATGCACTCTTCAAGTAGCCACTTCTCTTAGAAGTTTTCAAAGCTTGGCAGAAGTACTAATGTTCTATGATTAAGTGGTTGGTCACTTATATTACCATGCACTCTTGCAAGTAGCCCACTTCTCTGCTGAGAAGCTTTTCAAAGCTTGGCAGAAGTACCTAAATGTTTTCTACAAAATGTCTATTCATTTTGCCCAAAAAGCACATTGGTGTGTTGAGCTAAATCTTTTCCAAGAGATAATACCCTGGCAGGCGTCAGCAGTGTAAGCCTCTGGGCACTGAAGTATTGCTAACGCGGTTCCGGTACTGTTTCCTGCACGCAGTATGATTGGAAGGTTTTAGTTGGTAGGCGCTGACTAGCAGGCGAGTCAACATAACTTGTGAGCGTTCAACTGGGATCTGCAGAAATGGACAACACTTTGTATATACCCTTTGGACTCGTCATTTATTCATGAGAATTTCCGAGCCAATGAAACACTGCGTGCAGTTTCTTCATAAAAAAAAAGGTGTAGCTCTGGGAGAGCGCAAGCGCAGTGTTGACCCCTCCCCCTGCTCTCTCAGGTGGTGTGGCGGCTCCAAGGCGTCGAAGCGCACGTTCCGCTCGTGCCACCTGGACGTCAACAAGCCCCTCCCCCTCTACTACAGCGACGAGCTGCCCGACCTGGCCGACTACTGCGCGGGGCGGGCGGTGCCCCAGATGCCCTCGGGCATGGAGAAGGACGAGGAGGCGGAGCACCACCTCCAGCGGGCGATGGTCACCGGCCACGTCATCCCCACGCCCGAGGTGTACCCCCTCGACCCCGCCCTGTACGACCGCCTCTACCCCCCCCTGTTCACCCTCCCCCGCCGCCTCATCCACATGCAGCCGTTCACCCTCGAGCAGGACATCCCCGCCTACGATATTGACTCCGAGGACGAGAGCTGGCTGCGCGCGCAGGCCCCCGCCATCGACCTGCCCAGCCACAAGTTCGAGGAGATGGTGGACCGGCTGGAGAGGAACTCGGACCACACGGTGGTGAGCGAGCAGGACGCCAAGGCGCTGCTGCGGGACTGCGACGAGGGGCTCATCATCGCCGTGTACGACTACTGGCTCAACAAGCGGTTCAAGACCAAGCACAACCTGATGCCGCTCGTCAAGACGGAGGTGCGCGGGAACACCGCGGTCAATGACCCCTACCTGGCCTTCCGTCGGCGCAAGGACAAGATGCAGACGCGCAAGAACCGAAAGAACGACGAGTCGAGCTACGAGAAGATGATCAAGCTCAGCTGCGACCTGACCAGCGCGCAGGATATCGTGGAGATGATCAAGAGGCGGGAGCTGCTCAAGAAGGATCTGGTGCAGGTGAGCATCGAGCTGTTCAAGAAGCGCTACGCGCTGGAGGACTGGACCGGGGCGCAGTACCAGGAGGCGGTGCTAGCGCTGCGCCACACCAAGCTCAACCACAGCGCGTGCCACAAGAAGTTCTCCCTGGAGGAGGAGCTGGGGGTGAAGAAGGAGAAGCGCCACTACAAGAAGCGCAAGCTGAAGAGCGCCACGCCGCCCCGGGAGGCGCGCCTCAGCTCAGACGAGGAGGCGCCGCCCCTGCCCCACCCCGTGGAGGACAACTACTTTACATTCCGCCGGGCCCCGGGGGTGGCGTACCAGGGGCCGCGGGCCGCGCTGGGGGACTGGCCCTGGGCCGGGGGGACGTGCGGCACCGCTTCAACCCGGTGCTCGTGCGCACGCCCGCCACCCGCTGTGTGGGCCTGGCGAGGCGGCGGGTGGGCCGGGGGGGCCGCGTCATCCTAGACCGGCTGGGGCCGCCGCTGGATGATCTGTGGCGGGACCTGGACGTGACGGTGCTGGAGGGGCAGCGGCACTTCCGCCCCAAGACCCCGCCCAACGCGTTCAGCGACGAGAGTGAGGTGGAGGACACGGGCAAGGTGGACACGCTGAAGCCCTTCCTGGAGGTGGACACGGGCGGCCACAGCACGCACATCAACATCAGCTTCAACAAACCGTTCCAGATAGAGGGCGACACCACCACCAACATCCTGGAGCGGATCTCAGAGGACACGGGACACGGCAGCATCCTGGACCCCTTCTACAAGTCCTCTCATCAAGAAGCGGCTGGACCTGTTGAAGACCAGCAGCTCCCTGGTGGAGCGCTGGAACAAGCTCTCCACGCCCGTGGATGCAGCGGACGAGCAGCCGTACGCGTACGAGGAATCCCTCGGGAGCGCGTCGCTCCGGCTGACCAACAGTCGCAAGTCGTTTCCTCGACACGGCGGCGTGCGAGCGGGTCGCCCAGAAGCGCAAGTACGACGCACGGGCCGCGTCCAGCCGAGACCTGGACGAGCGGCCCCGCTGCAGCAAGTGCCGCAAGGTGCAGCGTGTGGACGAGGCGCTGGGCGAGGCGCTGCGGGCGCGCGACGACAGCTTGCGGGCCGCGGCAAGGGGCGACCCGCTAGACGTGAAACGTAATCCTGGAGACGCTCGTGTTCCACTTGAAGCAGCGCGTCGAGATCAACGAACAAATCCGAGCGGAGCTGCGCGCTCGGCTCAGTTCGGTCCAGCGAGAGACCTGCAGCTGTGTGACGTCACGCGGGCCGCACCGTCTCTCCTGTCCACTGTTTGACCCGAGCCACACCCACCCGCCCCCCCCAGACTCACCACGCCCGCCCCCCTCTCTCACCCACCGCTGTCCCCCCCGGTGATCCGTCGACAAAAGATCGCCGCAGTCCCAGCGACGAGTCTTTGTCGAAAACGAGTCCGAGCAGCGATCTCTCGTTGACCGATCATCGAACGCTGGACGGTTCGACTTGTATCTGTGATATCTTCCCTTCTACCTCTTCTAATACCTCCTCCCCGGCGGAGATGTGTTCGCTCGTCTCCTCGGGGCGCTGCCTGCTGAGCAACAGAACCCGGACCTCCGGACTGGGAGACCAGTACCTGCTGCCGGAGACTGGCCTGCTGGTGCGGCGGACGCAAGACTGCCTCGTCGACACGGACAGGTGAGGATAAACCCCCCCTAGGTGGGAGATAAACCCCCCCCCCCTTCTTAGTACCCCCCCTGACTCTTCAGGTATTTATTCTTTTTATTCCTTCAAAGTACTGATTTTTTGAGATGAACGCCTTCATAGAACTGAATTTTGAGATAAAACGCCTTCATATTACTGAGTTTTGGACTCTTCAGGTATTTATTTTTTTTATTCTTTCAAAGTACTGATTTTTTAGATAAACGCCTTCATAGAACTGAATTTTGAGGTAAAACGCCTTCATAGTACTGAGTCTTGAGGTAAAACCCTTTCGAAGTACTGATATTTCAGGTACTGACTTTTGAGTTATAAAACCCCTTCACTTTTGATACTGACATATGGTATTAAACCCTTCATAGGCCTGCCGACCTCCGTGACTCTGATTATGAGCATTGATTACTAACCTGGAGGTTGCGGGTTCCAATCCTGGCCGGAGCTGAAAATTCCAACCTAGATTTTCCGTTTCCGGAATGGCAAAATTTATAAAGGTAATGTGCCCTGAAGTAATGCGAAAGCGTTTCCAGGGCACAACTACCTTTTTTTAATAATATAAAAAAGCCTGCTACTGACATGAAAAAAATCCCTTTCTTATAGGGTAGTTCTGTTTCAAAAATCCCTCTGACTGGTCTGTTCTGTTTCATAATTTAGCCCTAAGGGACGAATTATAAAACAGGATTAAATTTATAAGCCAACCCCTCCCTCAAGTCGGAGTTTGAACCAATCACAGCACACTATAGCCTGACTTGAGGGCCAGTCTGACTTATATTGAATTTATTCCCGTTTTTTATTAATCGACCTCCGTAGCTTGATCGATAAGGCGGTGGACTTGTAGCCAGGAGGTCGGTGGTTCAAGTCCTGGTTTCAGCATAGACTTAGTAAAGCGAGTTTAAATAATTTTTTTATATATTCTCGTTTTATAATTTGACCCCAAATGAGACTTTGTTTAGACTGAGAGTAGAGGGGTCCAGAGGGGTCCTGAGTCTCATTCTTGCAAGATCACAGAATGAATTGTATTGTTTTTATTTAAATGGCTATTTACTATTTATTTACTCATTAGTTTGATTATTTTGTAGTGTTTGAAGTTTTTCTCTTGCCTTTTCTGTCCTGTTTCTGATATTTCTATTGGATGTTGATTTTCTTGGTACTTTAAAATTTCGTTTGAATCAAATACATTCGTATGACTGTGTTTTCTTTGTAGATTTGTGCTTTTCAAAAGTATAGATAAAAGTTGCTCTGGAGGTTATGAAACGTCCAGAAATATGAAAAAAATTGAAATAGGAGCAAAAAAATATTTTTTTTACAAAATCGAACACAATACTTCCGATTTCTAATTTTAGAAATTTCTTGGAAATAATAAACAATTATTACTTCATGGAGGACTGTAGTTAAGTTCCTGTAGACATATTGAGACTACCTTTTTTTTGTCACTGACAGTCTATATTACTTGTATCTATTTAAATAATAATAAATTATACATTATCAGAGTTACATTACGGTTTAGACTGTGAGAGTTACATTAAACATTATGTAAATTTAATGTAAATATGTAAATAAAAGCGCACGAATAGCTCAGTGGTTAAGCACTCCCGGGAAAGAACCCGCGCGGTGACAAAAGTTTGTATTCAAAATTTGATTACAGTTGTTTGTAAGGGATACCTTCCTGTGCACTCGTGTTGACCCAGCACCTAAATGGGAAGTATTGTGTCACTTCTCGCCCATCAGAGGGGAGCCATACTACGGGATGGGCAAGCTACAACACAGACCACAAGCGTCTTCAGTAGTTCCTGTTTCATGGCTACGAAATAAAAAAAGCTGTGAAACAGTCATCTTTAAAAAAAATAAAATTTATTCTCGTTTTATAGTTTGGTCCTAAATGAGACTTTGTTTAGACTGTGAGAGTAAAGGGACTCTTTTGTCGCAGAGTAACAGAATTAATTTATAGTATCTATTCAAATGTCTATTTACTATTTTTATTTATTTACTCCTTAGTAAATAAATAAAAATCTATAAATGGATGAGATTAATAAATAATGGGGGAAAAAATGAAATAACAAAAATAAGGAATATACTGGGTGTAACTAAATCTTTTTGGTTTAGGTGTAAAATCAAGTCTGGCTGGGGGACTATAAACAGGGAGTAGACCAGCAGTCTGGCTGGGAGACTATAAACAGGGAGTAGACCAGCAGTCTGGCTGGGGGACTATGAACTGGGAGTAGACCAGCATTGGCTTGGTTCTGGGGGGGGGGACTTGTCAATTATTAGCCTCCTTGTAAAGACAGTGGTAGAAGTGCTGGCTGAGTCATTCCTCCACTGTCTGGCTACCATCGTTTACGATGACGCCACCTTATGATGATGATAAAATAGAGATATTATAATTTTGAACATACATTTTCGACTTACATATTTGTGCTACTCACAATTGTGATGTAATTTAAAACAATATCAATAATAATTAATAATTCCGTGTCCGTGAGAAAGAAATAGATACCTAAATCACAGTGGTGAGAGGATTATATGGACGCCCAGATCCAATGTCTTGGCTCCTTTCATGTCCATTGATTCTATATGGTTTTAACGTCCTGACTTGAGATAGTCAGGGGGGAGGTTTTACCCTCCACTCGCTGGGAATCGTACCAGCTACCCACATAAACCTCACCCAGCCTGGGTAGGGCTGGAATTGCCAGCCTCACATGCTCGGAGGAACAGTTTTCTCTGCGAAAAGTTTGCTCCAACCGGGAATCGAACTCAAGATCTCTGGACTACGGGCAGTAGTCACAACCGTTACACCACGGAGGCTGGATCTCAATTGTGATTTAATTTAAAACAATATTTGAAACTTTAGTTCTGTAACTTTTAGGGCGGAATTAATAGACGTTTTTGTAATACCTCTGGGGCGCTGAGTCACGGATTGCGTACTGTGTAAGATAGGGAAAACCGACGCTTAGCAATGACTTGTGAAATAGAATTTGTCTATTAATTTCGCCCTTATTGTTTAATACAACACGCATCTATTACAAGTTGTATACTTTATTATTATTATTATTATTATTATTAAACACTTTATTAGTTATAAATAGACACAATACAAATAATTATTTTAACGATGAAAAAAATGGAAACAATAATCATATACAATAAAAATGAAAAAGAATAGAAAAATATTTAGAAACATATGTCCTAAATAAAGGGCGGGGTTATTCTCTATGGCAATCTCTTCCACCCAATCCTTGGTCCATAGTCCAATAGTCCATACCATTTAAAACTATTTCGAAATTGAGAGTTTTGCTGGAGACAGATAAAGAGGAGAGCGTGGATGGATAAGTGGGTGAGATTAATAAAAAAATAATTCGAGGGTGTAATATACTATATTTACTATATAAATAAAAAAATATACTGGGTGTAACTAAATCTCTATATAAAAAACTCATCTGTGCGTGTCTGACTGGCTGACTATGTTCGCTTTGGGGTTGGTTGTCTGTTTTATATAAAACAGACCTATATGTTTATAAAACAGACAACCTATATGTTTTATATAAATAAAAAATTAAAGAATCCTAGTTTTATATAAAATTACATATACCTAACATTACTTTGGATTTCTAATATGAACCTCATAACAAATAGTTGTCTGTTTACAATACCTCACCTCAAACGGTAACAGATATTGAAATTTTATGAGAGTTAAAGAGTTTGGGCAAAGGCAAAGTGAAAGAAGAAGATTTGTTTTAAAAAAAAAAAGAATACTAGAAAAACGTTTTGTCCGTAATGAGACTGAATGTATGTCTGCATATTGTGTGTTCAGCTGCAAAGTAAATGTGTTTTATATAGAAAATAGTATACCTTCCATATTTTTTTAACCTTAACTATGCTAGTATGCTTACAGCCATGGAACAGTTCATTAAAAAAAAGAGTTTCAGCAAAATATTTTTTTTAAGTGCGAACATAACTTACTGTGTTTAACCCTGAGAGAAATTGGTTTTTTTTTATCTAGATGAGGATTATTCTCTCCTCTTGCTGGTAAGCTATCCCAGCTCCTCACTTCAACTTCAGAGCTAGTGTGACCACGCAAAAGCTAGCAAAGTTTTTCTGAGTAAGAAATAATAATATCGCCCGATTAGGACTATTAAAGTCTCATTATTCCAACAGTACGCCCAAAACACATATGTGGTAAAAATCCCAAGTGGGTATCCTCCCACTTGGGATTTTTACCACATGTCATGTCTCGGCTGGGTTTCGAACCCACGACCTCTGAAATCTCTGGATTCACACAGTGCCGCCTTTACCACTTAGCTACCGGGAAGAAACAATTATTATTATTTTAAAAAAATGCCTTAATTTTATTTTCAAATCCTGAATTCGGCACAAAGTCTCCTTTTGAAGTTTCTCACCTCAGCACAAGATTTTTATATTTTGAAAGTGGGTATACACTTATTGTTTGTTGATGACGTTTATTTGTTTTAAAAAAATACATGGAAACTTGAAGAAAAAAAAGAATCACGGGAAAGAACCGTAACGGTGCCACAAAGTGCCGGGTTTAAGCTATTCATCATAGTATTAATAATTAAAAAGACCAATGCTCGCTATAGAACAGAATTGTCATTCAACGTTAAAAGCTAAAAAAAATTGAAATTATTCAGAATTTATCCTTAAAATAATAAAATATTGCACTTTTTGCATTAGTTAAATTTTTCCCCTTATTTTTCCATCCTATTTATATGAAATTGTATTTTCATGTTTCTGTATTGTAAAAGTCATCGTAAGGTCTCTCCTTAGAAGCCTCGCCACAAAAATTGTATTGAAAAAAAAAAACTAAAATAAATATACATTATTACATTACATGCGAGTATATCGCAAGTGTTGTTGACAACATGAAAATCATAGAATTAATATAAAATGATGTGAAAAATAAGTAGTTTCCTATTATCATCAAACAACCATCAAATTCCAAAATGCATCTCGTCATGCCATCACTGGTCATTGCCCATTTCTGGTAATTGTCCTCTCTACAACTACCCCGATTGTCCTCAAGAGGGTAGGGTAGGCCAAAAATAAGTTTCCTAAATGTGCTGACAGTGATTTGATCATTTCTTAACGATTTCTGTCATACAGTCGAATCTGTATATTTTTTTCATTTATTAATGAAAAAAATATAATTTATTATAATTATATAAAAAGATATAATTTATTAATTATATCCAGATATATTTCATCTCTACAAAGCTATCTCTACTGAACTCTACCAGTGAAGTGGACTCACTTATGATTTTTCTAAGAATATCAATCTCCTTCGCCTCATGTAGACCTTGAGAGGATCGGCACGAATAATAATAATAATGAAAAAGAATTTATTTGTTTCTCTAATATACATTTAAAATTCTAATTTTCCCTCTAAGTACTTAGAATGACCATACAATAAATGGTTAAAGTGCCTAATAATGGAAGAGAAAAAAAAAGTTTGAATATTTAGCTTAAGAATGAGACATACTTTTTTTGTTATGAAGGGTCATTATATTTATTTGGCTTTTTTTATCACCCTTTTTCATTTTTTAACGTCTACACATCCCACGAACATCTTTGATATAATTTGTTTTTAGTTTTTTTGCATATTTCTATTTATATTTTCTTTTTCCATGCGCTAGATTGCTCACATTACAAATGTGGTGTCGTAATGTATTTTCTGTGAAACCGACTACGAATCTATTAGGGAAAATCAAAATCCATGTTTTGTGATCTACTAATCAAGACGTTATGGACATTATTATTATTAAATACTTTATTAGATGTAAGAAGACATAATATGTACACTTGTACAGTACTAATGATTACTATAAAAAAAAGTCTGGCTGGGGGACGTTCAACAGGGAGAAGACCAGTGTCTCGCTAGAGGACTATAAACAGAGAACAGAATAGCCAACCCTTACAAGCCAGACTAGCTTGCAGTTTCCTAAGGGTTTAATGGCTTGTACAGAAAAGTCCAAGTACTCATGATGGTTGAATATGTGAATATGTGGTGCACCACATAGAAATATGTGGTGCAGGACGAGCCAACTTTGAAATAAAGTTGGCTGGAGACCATCATTCTCCCCTCCAGCTGTAGCCAAGCTGGCTACAACAACAACAACTATAAAAAAAAAATGGAAACCATAAAAAGGAAAAAAAAAAAAATCCTATTTATGTCCTACCTAAAGGGCGGGGTTATTGCCTATGGCAGATTGAACCGTATTAATTTTTGGTTTTTTTTTCTAAACTTGATTTTACTTTTCTAACCTGTGAAGTATCTCTCCTCTCCTGAATTTGGCTGTTTCCCCATTCTTATTATTTATTGTGTTATTGAATGATTTTTTTTTTTACGTTATGTATTTTAAGTTATTTTTCTACACATCCCACGAATCTTTGACATTTTTTTAGTTTTTGCATGCACAACTTATTTTAATGTTTAGTCTTTTCTTTTTCTTTTCTACACATCCCACAAATCTTTGACATTTTTTTAGTTTTAGTTTTTGCATGCACAACATATTTTGATATTTAGTCAGTTTTTTGTGTTCTTTCTGTTCTTGCTTTCCCCATCATTACAATAGAGTAGATGCACCAATTATTTGACAGTTAAAAAAGCGACCATAATTTTCGACAGTTCTTTTCAGCCTTAAAAGTTTACACGGAGACATTTTCGATTTTTTGTTCATATCAGAGGAAAGGCAAACAGAACGTTCGAATCAGAGATAATAATAATAAATTTATTTAGTTTTCAATAATAATCATTACTAAAAAGTTCCGCTAAGTACATTTGTACTTTTGGGAGACCAATCTATGTCTTTATATTTTCATACTGTAAAGTTTTATGAGGCTGGAAAAAATGGTTTCAAAACTATGGTCGCTTTTTTATTAACAATTTTTCAAGAGGAAAAAAGGCGATTTTTATTTCCCTATTATTCGGAAAAGAATAACTATGGACTTTTAACACGTAGACGACCGGGTGTACCACCGGTGGTACACGCACGTTCGTACGGAATGGACCGGGTGTACCATCGGTGGTACACGGGGTCGGATAGCCGTATTATCGCCGGTCCCACAAGAGAATTCACGAAAAACCATGCCGGTCGTCTAAGTGTTAAGTGGAATTTACGAGAGACTAGACGCCTGGCCAGTATCTTACTCACAAAAACAAAGAGATGTTCTCTTTAGTGTGAGTATAGTACAAAAAAGCTTTACCCACCTATTTACTTTTCAAATCTTCTCTATAAAATTGTATTTATTTATTTTAATATTTTCAATTTTACTATATTCTAATTTTATATGCTTGGATTAAGATTTGAATTGTTGTTATTTAATACTATACAAATATATATTAGATTACATTACATTAGGATTATCATTCCCCCTCACCTCAGACGCTTTCTCGAGATGGAGGCGCAGCGCCGACTCATGGTACTGCAGGCGCGCGTTCACTCGCTCGAGGCCGAGAATCTCGCCCTGAAGACTCGCCTGAGCGAGCTCGCGTTGTGCGATGACGTGGCCTCGTACATGCGCGCGCACAATCTTTCGGATCTGACGCGCGTCGAAGTGGGCGGAGCCAACAACAACGGACTGGGAGGAGTGGGAGGAGCCAACAACGGAGACGTCGTGACTGGCGCAGTCGGGGCGACGAATGGCGCCGCCTCGAGTAAGGAGAGTGGCGCCGCCGGTGCCATCAGCAACGGAGATCTGAATGGTGAGGCGCTCGTTTTATTATTATTATTATTTAACTCTTTATTGGTCAACTACATATGTACATTCAACAAAATAGGACATGCTAAAAAAAATATATAAAAAAAATAGAATATGTAGTGAACCAAGGGGCGAGGTTAAAGCCTGTGGCTTTCTCTTCCTCCGAACCCCAATTCTATTCTCCTCTCGAGAGTGTGAATCACCCCCGAGAGGGTGTCACACCAGGAGCGGATCTATGATCAATAATCTCCTGGTGTTTTTATTATTAAACACTTTATTAGCTATAAAAAAAGTAGTCACCGTGCAGGTGAGTTAGCGCGCTAGACATCCATGATTAATAGATCCATGATTAATAATCTCCTGGTGTTTTTATTATTAAACACTTTATTAGCTATAAAAAAAGTAGTCACCATGGCAGAGTAAGTCAGCGCGCGAGGCATTGCACGCATGGTGACCTGGATTCGATACCCAGCGGGGCACTATTTTTTCTCCTCTGTACTTGGGTGTTCGGGGTCCACTCATACCTCGTGAGGAAAAATGAGTAGCTGCTTTCATGTGAGCAGCGATCAGTGGCGGAATTATCGGCAAAAATAAGATATTAAAAGATATGGAAAAGTCCTATAATTCTGCGCTACCCACTAAAAAATGTGATTAAATAACACATAGAAACACATTTTTTTTTCTTAACATGATTCTGGGGGCCCTTGTAAACATTATTAGCCTCCTTGTATAAACTTGAAAATATCAAGTTTGGGACCATCGAACACGATGATGCTACTCATTAATATTTTTTTTTTTTTACTCATATAATTATATTTTATAAATTATAAGTCCCGTGTACAACCTTTTCAGAGTATGGTCCTCCCTTATAGGGGTTTATTTTTTTATGGTTGTAAGTATACTTCAAACTATTTGAAGTATACTTAAAAATATTCGGGGTCCACTCATACCTCGTGAGGAAAAATGAGTAGCTGCTTTCATGTGAGCAGCGATCAGTGGCGGAATTATCGGCAAAAAAAAGATATGGAAAAGTCCTATAATTCTGCGCTACCCACTAAAAAATGTGATTAAATAACACATAGAAACACATTTTTTTTTTTTCTTAACATGGTTCTGGGGGCCCTTGTAAACATTATTAGCCTCCTTGTATAAACTTGAAAATATCAAGTTTGGGACCATCGAACACGATGATGCTACTCAATAATATTTTTTTTTTTTTTTTTACTCATATATATTTTATAAATTATAAGTCCCGTATACACCCTTTTCAGAGTATGGTCCTCCCTTATAGGGGTTTATTTTTTTATGGTTGTAAGTATACTTCAAACTATTTGATTACTACATATTTTTTATTTATTTATTAAATATATTTCATCTTAAATTTTCAAAAAAAATTTTACTCATATATATATTTTGTATAAATAATAATAAAGTAATATCTGAATGGTTCCCAGGTACGACGTCGCTGCTTCTCAATCTGATAGACTCCCCCTCCACCCCCGCTGTGAGCAACGGGGCCCTGGTCCCCCCCGTGCCCCCCCGCTCCTTCCAGAACGATCTGCTCAGGTGAGTTGTATTTATTTTAGGTAATAGTAGTTGTACGCCAGCCTCCGTGGCGTAGAGGTTGTGACAACTGTCCGTATTATTTGTTATTAGGTTCATATTAGAAATCCAAAGTAATGTTAGGTATATGTAATTGGTAACACCCCGAATTTCAATACAGACTTCATTAAGAATATAAAAAAAAAAATGTATTTCACTGATGGATATGCTGTGTACTGGCAATCAGCAAAAATGCTGACAGCATCTTTGTTATATTTTTTATAATAAGCTAAATCTTCCACACACAAAGGGCCCAATGTGGCTGAGGTGTATGGGCAACCCAAACCTATAAGAAGACTTGGCTTTATGAAATGAAATGAAAAAAAAATAACGACCCCTCTCCTCCCCCAGTGACCTCGTGCTGCCGCCCGGGGGCCCGTCCGTGGGCCGCAAGCTGGAGGGCCTCCTGCTGGACGATCTGCTGGAGGACGAGGAGTTTGATCCGCGCGCCCACGAGGCCGCCCCTGCCTCCGCCCCCCCACCTGGGCCGCCCCTGCTCGCCCCGCCCCCCCCGGCCCCCAACCACAGGAGGGGCGTGGGCGCCGGCCCTCCCCGCGTCGAGGACGTCTTCGGCCTGACGCCCTTCAACGATAAGGGTGAGTGTCTGATGTGGCTTTTTTTGAGAGAAAGAAAATTAACACATTCAGCGCCAAGGGTTTTCTTAGTAATATGGTTCAGTGGACCAACTTATTTTGTGTGAAAAAAGAGGTAGGTAGACTCAAACAGCCATAAAAAGTCAACAGCTATATATTTTTCTCGTCCAAAAAAACCAAAAAACTTCCACGGACCACGACAACACGACAATCGAATCCCCATAAGAAATACACAGTAGCGTGGACACTATAAAGAGCATCGGTTTCTGAAAGTGAGAGGGTGACGTGTACAGCATAGTGTACACGTGGTCCACTGTAGAAAACACTCGTGTACACTATACTGTACACGTGGCGCTGAGGGTGAGTGTCTGATGATAAGGGTGAGTGTCGGATGATAAGGATGAGTGTCTGATGATAAGGGTGAGTGTCTGATGATAAGGGTGAGTGTCGGATGATAAGGGTGAGTGTCTGATGATAAGGGTGAGTGTCGGATGATAAGGGTGAGTGTCTGATGATAAGGGTGAGTGTCTGATGATAAGGGTGAGTGTCTGATGATAAGGATGAGTGTCGGATGATAAGGATGAGTGTCTGATGATAAGGGTGAGTGTCGGATGATAAGGGTGAGTGTCTGATGATAAGGGTGAGTGTCTGATGATAAGGGTGAGTGTCTGATGATAAGGGTGAGTGTCTGATGATAAGGGTGAGTGTCTGATGATAAGGGTGAGTGTCTGATGATAAGGGTGAGTGTCTGATAATAATAATAATTTTATTTTATTGTACATTTACAAACACAGAGCTTATGGTACAAAGTCATACATGATCAGTTTGAAAAATACATAATACTTAAATATAGTTTATATTTAAGTATTATGTATTATGTTTTTTTAGAGATAGAAAATTAAGTGGAAGGCCGAGAAGAATGTGTTGAGTGGAAGAGATTGCCACAGGCAATAACCCCGCTCTTTAGGTAGGACATTAACTTCATTCTCTTTTTTATTCTTGTTTCTTTGCTCAATCTTTTTGTTTTTTCTTTATAATTTCATTGTTTTTTACTGTATATATTTTTTGTTCTACCTAATAAAGATTACTATAATAATATAATGTGAAAAGATGGCTTGAACGATTGGTCGAGCTAGGAAGAGTAATCAAAACTTTGCCATTTTTTGGGGCTAACGTCACTTTCTACTGCATGGTCAGGTCATATCACGACGGGGGTTTTACCTTCCATTCGCTGGAAACTAACTACCCAGCTATTAAAATTCTTGCATTTACCAAAATAAACCAGGTATGGCCCAGCATCATGAGGGGTCGAATTTGAATGCTCACCCATCCAAGTCCTAGACACGCTGAACGTTGCTTAACTTCAGGGACAGAACAAGAACTGGTGTATTGAAAGTGCCATCGACGCTGGCTGAGCGACTACTTGTTTTTATTATTATTATTATTAAACATGTTGGATCAACTTTTATTTACAAATGACTTTTATTTACAAAGGGACTATATACATACATAGATATTGAAATTAAGAAAACAAAACTTAATCAAGGGCGGTGCTAATGCCAACGGCATTCTCTATCGCAACACCCTTATTTTTATTTTATTTCGCACTATAACTATCCTCCTCCCCCCTCCTATTCTCGCAGGTACGGCGGGCGGCTCCGTGGCCAAGGACCCGTTCGGCATGGGCGACTTCGGGCTGGGTGGCGTGGGCGTGGGCTCCGTCAACAGCACGGGCGGCGGCGGGGTGAACGCCCCCCCCGGCTCCCGGGACCTGGAGTCCGCCATCGGGCTGCTGGACCGGCGGATCCTCGAGATGAAGGTGAGTGCCATATAAGTATATTTTGTTTAGAGTGCAGTACAATACAGGTGTTGACTTTACAAAAGTTAGCACCCAATTACATAGTAAGTAACGGTTCCGGATGCATTGTCTATAAATGAGAGAGATAGGTTTTTTAGTGGGTGGAAATCCTACTCCCCATGTTAACCGGGTGTCTTTAAAAGATTTTTCCCCTATCTCTTAAACAAAAAAAAAATAAACAAAAAAAATTACATAGTATACACTATAGAAGAAATAAAAAGAATAAAAAAATTTAAAAAAAAAAGATAATGATGATAATAATATTAAGAAAATTAATAATAAATATTATTGTATTTGTACAACAACTTGTAAAAGCCATGTTTGTACAACAACTATATCGACCATTAAAATTACTGGGGGACTATAAATAGGGAGTGGACTAGTAGTCTGGCTGGGAGACTATAAACATGGAGAAAAATTAGTAGTATTTTCAACAACCAATGGCGGCGACTTCAAAAAAAAAATGTGCTACTTAGAAAATGTGAAGAGGTTATTTTTTTCTTCTTTTTCGGTAAAGGTGGCACTCTGTGAATCCAGAGATTCTAGAGGTCGCGGGTTCGAAACCCAGCCGGGACATGACAAGTTAACTTCCCATTTGGGATTTTTACCACATCATAATACGTCTTGCTTGAGCTTACTGCTGGAATTATGGGACTTATTAGTCCTAATCGGGCAGTATAAATAAGGCGAAATTATTATTATATATGTTTGTCTTACCTAATAAAACATACTGTAATACCAACTAACTCACTAACTCGGCATGTTTCCCTTGTGCTCCTCAGGATGGGTTCAGTCGCGGCCTATCCATTGGTACGGAGGACTTTTCCATCGAAAGTTTGGACCCTCTTCGCAAATGATTCCAAGTGCCCCGAGCGAGCGGAAGATAGCACAAACTTGAACGTGTTCGTCATCATAGCACACAATTGTATGTGTGTGGGTTCACACAGGGCTGATTGTATGTATGATCATGTGTGTGGGTTCACACAGGGCTGGCGTCTATGACCGGATATGTGTGAGGGTTCACACAGAGCTGGTTTCCATGACCGGATATGTGTGGGTTCACACAGGGCTGCTTTCTACGACCGGATATGTGTGTGGGTTCACACAGGACTGGTTTCTATGACCGGATATGTGTGGGTTCACACAGGGCTGCTTTCTACGACCGTGTGGTCATCCAAGGACGTACTTTTACCCCTTGGTCAAATAGAAGATTTGAGCCATTGAGTGTTGATTCAAACACAGAAAACGCTGTGGATAAGAATATTTCAGAGTCCTGTGGTCAGCTCTGTAGTCCGTCTTTGTCGGCTAGATAACACCGTGGAAGAATAAAATCATCGGATACTTGAAAAAGATGGAAGAATAAAATCATCGCATACTTGAAAAGATGGAAGAATAAAAATCATCGGTAACTTGAAAAAACATGGAAGAATAAAATCATCGGATACTTGAAAAGATGGAAGAAAAAAAATCATCGGATACTTGAAAAAATGGAAGAACGACGGTACGTTTGTCAAGCAAGCGTCTGTGAATATCTCCGGACAGCATGCTTCTTATGTTTGTTGATGAACTAGAAGACTCGTCCATGGTGGATGCCCGTGAAAGCCGGAGGACTGTGCCGTCCAATAGAAAGCGAGAAAAGTAGCACCAAAGAAGACGTCACGTCGGCTGGTGAAAAGTGACACCAGAATGTCAATATCCTCTTCGCGCCCAACACCAATTTCTGTTTTGTAGTACAAAGTGACCGGTAGCCTCGCCCGAGGACAAACATTTTATGCTACTTGGTAGTATAAATTTTTAGCTTGGGCACTTAGGACTATAAAATAATAGTCCTCTTACGAGGACATTAGGCGCGAAGAGGATATATACGCGAGGAATGTGCGTCCGTTTGTGTTAAAATAAGTAATACAGGAACACTAAAAGAAAATTCTCCTATATTGTTTAAATATACCTTTCTAATATATTATGATCTGTGGTTAAACTTTTCCAAAAAGAGGTTTAGAAAAGTGTTTTTTTCAAGAAATTATGTTTGCCGCGCCGGCATTAAATATACCTTTCTAAAATATTATGATCTGTGGTCAAACTTTTCCAGAAAGAGTTTTAGAAAAGTATTTTTTTTTTTTTTTTCAAGAAATTATGTTCGCCGCGCCGGCAGGACAAAATTAATTTGTATTTCGAAAAAAAGGAATGCTTGAAACAGCAATAAATTGTCGGACAGAGTCAATTTTCAACGACACCCTTCTTGATGAGTTCGATAGCTAGTTAATTGTACAGTCGAACCTGGATATAAGAGAACGATTTCCAGGACAAATGATGAGCTCTCTCTCTAAATGAAATAACCTCTTCATAGAGAAAGAATGTGGATACCTCTCTCTTATAATGGAGAATAACCTCTTCTTCAAGAGAGACCTGGATATAAGAGAAGAAATTTCCGGTCCCTTGAGTTTTAATTTTTTTTGTTATGAGTTCTCTTATATCCAGTTTTGACTGTATAAAAAATCAACAACAAAAAAAATCATATCGCGGTAAAGTGTGGTCCAAGAATCCCCATGTGTAACTCATACTACCCGTGATGTACCTTCAGTCTAGGGGTAAACCAACATTACCCCTCATAGAATTCTATATGAATAGTTGATTCTTGAGATAACTTTTGTGAGGACTCCTTTTTAAACAAGAATTGACGGGATGTATTCCCATGACTCGTTTGAAATGCCTATCCCTATGCTCTGTTTAACCATTCTAAGATCTTTGGATCATGACAAATCGTAGATTTAAATCAGAATGAATAAAAAAAACTCCCCATGCTTGTTGCTCTCTTCGCATGTTATGTGAAACACTTCCTTAAAAGAAAATGGCGGACCCCACAATGCTATTGGCAAGGTCTCCGCCATTTTCTTTAGTCTAGAGTATGGTATTTCCTATGCAGAAGGAGTGATTCAGTTCTCGACCAGAGTTCGTTATCTATTTTCTAAATCTAGGTGACAAATATGATACTGCTTCAGTTCCAAATTTTAAATTATAAACTGGTGTGAACATCACACAACTTTCCTGATCCCTCAAAAAGAAGTCAAATTCCGCCACTAGTGACTATATTTGCGACTTTTCATACAAAAAATTGTTAAAGGTATTAAAAATGATAAATAGGGTTGAACTCCCATATTTTTTTTTATCGGGACTACCCACTGTCGGCACGGCTTTCAAAGAAAAGTTTTATGTCGCACCCTCTACCTACATAAGGTCTACATGTCAAATTTCAAATCTCTAGCTCATGTATATCGTTCAAGATATTGACGGTGTACCCCAGTGGCTTAAACTTTGAATTGAAATGTGTTTTGGCACGGAAAACTATCAAAAAAAATTGGTTGATTCCATTAAAACCAGGAAGGTAAAAGAGGATTTTTTCTTAAAAATCTGTAGAGCATGAAGTACCACACTTCAGCTTTTGGTTCAAATGGCCAAGGATTGTCCCGAAAGTTTTCTCAAGAATCAAACCGTAAACTGTCTCCTGTATTTTTGTTGGGTATCTTTTGAAAAGGGCCTTTCATTCAGTGGTTTTTGCTTAATATTATGTTCATTTCATCATTCCTAATCAAGTTAACTCGTGAGATGAAAATATGTTGTCTCTATTGTGTACTTCTTGAATAACTCCTATATTCGAAATAATTTTCGAGAACAAATAAAAATTCGTTGCTACTTTAGTTTTCATCGTTTTTATAGGTTACTCTTCTTCTTATTGTTTTCAAACCATTATAAAATTGAAGAAAACTGAAGGATTGATTTTTTTCAATCCTTTATAACTAATGGGATTTTTTTGTGAAAATAATTTGTAATGTATATGAATCGCTCCCCCCTCCCCCCTGCTCTAAACCCCAAATAAGACAGATTTGAGATAATATAATTGTGAAACCCTTCCTCTCACAATAGTTTACAACTGTTAGCCCCAAAATGTATTAAACTTATTTTAAACTTGTTGTATTCATGTAATTTTTTTCTCTTCTCTCTCTCCCCCCTCATTAATTTTTTTGTACTATGTAAAATGTATATGTAAATTGTTTAGAATGAAATACATAGACTCCGAAATAAATAAATTCAGTTTGCCAACTTTTGGAACTTGAAATCGACTTGTTTCTGTCTCTCTCTTTCTCTCAAGTTTAGAACTTTTTTAGTTTTTAATAATAATATCGCCTTATTTATACTGTCCGATTAGGACTATCAAGTCCCATTATTCCAGCAGTAAGCCGAAGACATATTATTATGTGGTTAAAAATCCCAAATGGGAGGGAGGATACTTGTCATGTTCCGGCTGGGTTTGGAACCCGCGACCTCTGGATTCACAGAGTGCCGCCTTTACCACTGAGCTACCGGGACAGACTTTAACGTCCCTCTCAACTGCTTAGGTTCTATAGAGACGAGGTTTTACCCTCCATTCGTTGGAAACTTATACAGCAGCTATCCACATTAACCTCACACAGCTGGATTGCTGTGTCAGAAATATGTCAGATTGTTCCTCAAATACGCGCTAGTGGGCTGTGATTGGTTGAATTTACGACTCGAGGTAGGGTCTGACTTATCCAAAACGTGCACTGGTAGTCAAGTGGTTAACAAGCTAGTCTGGTAGTCCAGGTAGCGTAGGGATCCGTTGGTTCGAATTCCACCCAGTGCATGAATTTTTCCTCATTAATTTCAGTTTGTGACCACATAATAATAAGACTGAGGGTTAGGTGGTAGAAAATACTTTGAGCATTAACCTCGCCTGGTGGTTAACTTCCACTAAAGAGTGCTTGGGGACTCCAGATTCGATACCAGCCTTGTCAGGCTAAAAAACAGTAACACATATCTTTGTGACAGGGTCCACGATAGGAAGACCGTCAAGCCCTAACCTTTGGCACTCGAAAGCATGTGTGAGATGACAATAATAATAATATTGCCGATAAGAATTAATGAGTCCCATTATTCCAGCAGTAAGCTCAAGAAGTTTTATTACTTGGTTAAAATTCCAGATGGGAGGATAATTTTTCCTGGGTTTCGAACCCGCGACCTCTGGATTAGCAGGCCGGCGCGCGACGACTAGTAAGCTAATGGGACACACTTGAAACTCTTCAGAGATTTCCTGGACAGTTTATTATCATCATCATAGGGTGGCGTCATCGTGAATGATGGTAGCCAGACTGAAGTAATGACTCAGGACTTCTACCACTGTCTTTACAAGGAGGCTAATAATTGACAAGGGCCCCCAGAACAAAGCCAATGCTGATCTACTCCCTGTTTAGAGTCCCCAACACTAAAAGTTTGTTGACATGATAAAATTAAAATGAATTAAAAGAGAATGATTTTGTCTCGGAAGTGACACATACAGTGGGTGGTGTAATTTTAACAGCAATAGAAACAAACTTTATACATTTTTCGAAAAAAACTAATAAATAATAATTAGGTATTCAAACTTGAAACTTTTTTTTTTAATAGGTAACTGTGCCCCGGAACCGCATTGCATTACTTCAGGGCACTTCTTGAGCTTTACAAAATAGGGAAAGTATTCGTCGATTTTTTAATTACTTTGGACATGACGAAAAAATCCTGCTGACTTGAAGTCAACCACCCAAACTATTTGAAGTATTTTGTGGTTGAATGGAACAGCTCAAAAATTGAGAATTTAGCCACTTGAAATGAAAATATAGAAACTAATAATAATATCGCCTTATTTACGAGTATACTGCCCAATTAAGACTATTAAAGTCCCATTATTCCAGCAGTAAGCCCAAGACATATTATTATGTGGTAAAAATCCCAAATGGCAGGATAACTTGTCATGTCCCGGCTGGGTTTCGAACCCACGACCTCTTGAATATCTGGATTCACATAGTGCCACCTTTACCACTGAGCTACCGAGACAGACAAAAATATAGAAACTATCACGTATCCGTCGACTCCACGTAAGGGTCTTTCACTCTCCGGAACACCGCCACTAGTTTCGGTCCCTGATTTCTCGTCACCTTCTGTCCTTCTTCCGTGCTCGCGTACAGTTTCTCCACCACTGGGTCCTCCTGACTCAGGCGGTCCAAGTCAGCAATCCGCTCGAACAGCGGATGCTGATCGAAGTGGGACACAATCCATTCGTGCAGATCGGGCACGTCGGTGATCGTGTAAACGATTCCTGACTCACGCAGCAGGAATGCGTACTCGGAGAGCAGGTTTTGGTTGATGATGCGCCACTTGTACTTTGCCTTCTTGAAGTGAGGGTCCGGATAGAGGAAGAACATTTTGCTCAGCTGAAATAGAAGAAAAAAAGGTTGTATTGTGAAAAGTACCTCAGCAAATACACTGAGTTGGAACCAGTTGTTCTGATATATGTATTAATTTTGATGTATGCAATATTTATGTTCCAAATAAAGGTTTATTTATTTATTTACTGTAATAGAGTTGAATCTGAATATAATAAAGTAGAATCCCGCTAACTCGAAATTTCACGTACACTAAGCTTTATTTTGAGTTTGAGGGATTTCAAACAAGGAGCAAAGTTCAACAAGGGACAAATAATTCTTTCGAGTTAACAGAATTTTCGACCTATTGGGATTTTGAAATAGCAAGATTCTACTGTACGATAAAACTTTTTATAATAGCAAAAATCTCAGGTCCCATCACCTGTTTATGTGTAGGTAATAGAGAACTGACTATAATAGAAACTTTTTTCTACTTGAATTTTCCCTCTGTCCCTTGGGTTCTGATTTATCAAGATTAGACTGTTATAAATTATAATAATGGAGCCTTTCATGTAAGGTGCTAGGCAAGGTCAGTGCTGAAATAATTTTCTACCCCCTAACATGTGCTATTATTATATATGGTCTTATATTCAAATATATGAAGAGAAATGCATGCATTAGCACTTTGTGCGCCAAGCCCAAAATCGTGATTTTCCCCTGGGGCCACGATACAAAGGATTGTCTCTCAATATGCTTCAAAACTAGATAGGTGAAAACCAAGCACACTCTGATCATCCTCAGGAGGCCACGCTTCAAATTCTCAATACAAAATACACAGTAGTGTGGCCCATACTGAGACACAATGCTTCAAAGAGAGGTCTAGTGTCTCTCAAAATGAGAGACGTGGCCCCAGCGGGAAGTCGCTGTCGCTCATATTGAGCGACGTGGCGCACAAAGTGTTAGATGGCATTCAAACCAACAGATCCCTATGCTACGTTGATTACAAGACTTGACCACCAATGCATAGTGTAGTAGTTTTTTTTTTTTTTTTTTTTTTTTTTTTTTAAGGTAGTTGTGCCCCGGAACCGCTTTCGCATTACTTCAGGGCACTTTACCTTTACATCCATGCCATTCCGGAAACGGAAAAACTCAGTTGGAACTTTCCACTCCGGCCGGGATTCGAACCCGCAACCTCCCGGTCAGCAACCAATGCTCTTAACCACGGAGGTCGGCATAGTGTAGTAGTGGAATAAGCAAAATGCATGCTAAATGGTTTTGATGGGCTTTTTGCTTAATGTCTCCGTACCAGACACATTAACCTTACCCAGCCTGGGTTGGGCCGCAAGTACCCAGCATCATGACAGTTCCAATTTTAAAGAACTGCTGTAGGTATTTAATTGACCATGCAACATCTCCTGGTCTGACCAAAACTTCCAACAAAATGTAACACACAAGATCTTCTAGAAGCCAACAACCAGGCAGTAGAAGTCGCTCGTTATTGGCAAGAAACTATATGAAGGCAATTGATGGCCCAGACCCGTAAAGTAAAGTAAGTACCTGTGCCTTGTGGAAATAGTTGGGCAGATACTTCATGGCATTCGTCCTCATGCAGGCAATGTTCTCGTACTGGCCCTTGTTCTGCGAGCGGAGAGCTGCAATGCGGTCAATTACATAGTCGGACACTTTGACCCGGATTTCCAGACCCAGAATCAAGGTTGACGGGAACATGGGTGAGAGAGTGACTGTGGAGAGAGGTAAACCATATAAAATATTGGGCATGTCCTCAGTAGCTTGATCGATAAGGCGGCGGACTTGTAACCTGGAGGTCAGTGGTTCAAGTCCCGGTTTCAGCATAGATTTAGTAGAGTGAGTTTGAGTAGTTGTGATAACACAAATTAAAAAAAAAATTGGGCATGTCAGGCGCCTAGACATTGGGTATACACATAATTCTTCCCCCACAGGAGGGTGGGTGGTATTCCTTCTCTAAATCATGTTTACAAAGTTATGTAATAATAAAAAATTAAAAATAGACTTTATCACATTTTTTTATAGGTGTATTTTACAGCAAGGTTTATAACAAAAAATGGACTTATTTCTTGTTTCATAATAATAAGAAAAAAACCTATACTTCTGTCCCAGTACTCAGTGGTTAAGGCGTCTGTCTGGTAAATCTAGAGATGTGGGTTTTAAAACCCAGCTCGTACATGAAGAGTTATTTTCCAATTAGGGATTTTGACCACGTAATAACACGTCTTGGGCTTACTGCTGGAATAATGGGACTTATTAATCGTAGTTGGGCAGTATAAATAAGGCAATATTATTATTATTATTATTATCATACTATTATTATGATGATGGAAAACCTATCTCAACCTATCTTGGCTTTAGCTTACTTTTATGACTATAAATTTTTAGAAATATGTTTTTTGTACAATTGTCTTACCTAGAAGTCCACCATAGCCACACCCCACATCAACAAACTCTACTTTCTTCTCACAGCTTGGATCTTTCATCTCTGGATAGAAAGGTGACCAGTCCATAGCATTAGGACTCGGGGGACTGAAAGAAAAATATTTAAAATTAATGTGGAAACTGGAAAGTGTTATTAAGTCTTTTTGCGATTCAATAAATCAAAAACAGGACTTTTTCTTGATTTTGAGTACAAGACTCCTGTAATACAACAATGCAATAATGGTTTTTTTCCAACAAATTCAAATTATTTGCTTAAAAATTCATGTATGAATTTTATTGGTTAACTCAATTTCAGTACATGTACAAATAACTAGAGCGGCCTTGCTAGCTAACTTATTTCTGCTTAATTAGCTTGAGGTCATAAATAAAAGCATCTTTTCTCTTAGTCATAGACAATCTGGGCAGGGTTTGCATTTTTTCTTCCTCTTATTTTTTTGAAAGGATAAGTTAGTATAGATACAGAATAAAATAATCATTGTATTGCACAGAACTAAATAGGCTATAATACCGAGAAGAGTTAATTAAAGAAATCTCTCAGTCAACATCACACCTCTGTATGTGACACCTGCTTATCTACGAAATATTTTCGAATTAAATTAAAATTAATTTCTTATTAATTTCTCTATTGACAATAAAGTGAACTTTTTCCTTATCAGTGACTTGTACCTACATTTACCTATTGCAGTATCAAAGCCTAGTGCTTTGGTACTGTAGTAGCAGTGATAGGGGGAGACTCTAACAGTCCACCTTTATTACTATCCCATTCACGGGTGTAGTAAAAAGTGAAACCATCAAACTGACGAGTGACCAATGACTTAACTATGGACCCAGTGACTGGTCTACCTGTATCATGTAGTTCTGCCTTCACTATAGGCACCACTACAGTCACCACCACCCAAACGGGAAATATCTCATCCATACCAGCTATCTACCAACAACACTCAGCATCAACCCCGTGTCTGACTCAAACCAACCTCTACCAACTGAACAACTGTGGTAACCCAACCAACTCCCCACTCTTCCAATCTGCAATCGAGCAACACCAATCCAACCCCTCAATCTTCACTAACCAAGTACACTCTCAAAATGCACACATATCTAACCCACATCTTAAAACTGATCCATTATACCATGCACCCTCAAACATCAGCTGGCAAGTTGTCGGCAGAAATAAAAGAAAAAAGGATGCCTCTGACACTTCCCCATCCCTCAGACTCAAGCTCAAGAGGTACCAACCCTACAATGACTCGCGGCCCCTGATAACGGCAATAGGTGAGTTCGGTGCGAAGATTACCCGCACCTTTTTCGCATGTATGAATTCGGTGCCGCCGAAAAAAGGTGATGTATGAGTTCGGTGCGGTCCTAATGACTTATAAATTGATTTTTTTATATAATGTACTCTGTTGCTTGTCAACAGTCATCCTGCTGTTATTAAGTTAGTAGATTATGTTGTAGACAGTTACATTCAGCAAGGCTGTCCATTTCCTCCTTGAAGGCCATGCCTAGGGTTAATAGTAGGGTTAGGTAAAATACAATGAAGGCCATGCCTTGGGTTTATAGTAGGGTTAGGTAAAATACAATGAAGGCCATGCCTTGGGTTTATAGTAGGGTTAGGTAAAATACATTGAAGGCCATGCCTGTAAGGAAAAAAATACTATAATTACCTGATCATCAGGGCAAGTACCAGGGCACCGAATTCATACATGACCTTTTTTAGGCGGCACCGAATTCATACATGACTTTTTTTAGGCGGCACCGAACTCATACATTTTTTTATTTTCCGCACCGAACTCATACGTAGCCCTGATAACACCGTCGCAGTATGAGCCTATCGCTGTAGATGACGATTTTGAAGATGATGAACTTCCTGAACCTAACAATGCAAGCAATCAGCAATCCAGAAACACCAACAACATATCATCAAGCCCTCCTGTCAGCAATAACAAGGCTGATCCCAAACCACCACCAGTATTTATACAAGGAGTAGTCAACTACCAGCAAATGGTTGCAACTGTTCTCACTGTTTTAAAACAAGAAGACTACGTATGTAGATCATTGGCTAATGATGTAGTGAAAATAAACCCAAAGACAATAGAAGCCTACAGGTCATTAGTTTCCTATCTGCGTGCACATAATGTTGTGTTCCACACCTACCAGGCCAAGCAGGATAAAGCCTACAGAGTTGTTTTACGCCACATACACCACTCCGTCCCAACCAATGACATCAAAGAAGAGTTGCAACAACTTGGATACAAAGTAAGAAATGTTGCCAACGTGCTGCAACGAAAAACCAGAGACCCACTGAACCTGTTTTTCATTGATCTCGAGCCAGGAGATGACAACAAAAAGATATTCGATCTTCAGTACTTCATGCATATGAAAATAACAGTCGAGCCCCCGAGGAAAATCAAGTCCGTCCCTCAATGTACAAGATGTCAGAACTATGGACACACAAAAGCTTACTGTACACATCCCTACGCCTGTGTCAAATGTGGTGGTCCACATAGCTCTGTAACCTGTACAAAAACAAGAGACACCCCAGCCACCTGCGCTTTGTGTGAAGGCTCCCACCCATCTAACTATAAAGGATGTAGAGTCTACAAAGACTTACAAAACTTGCGCAACAATGCCAGAACAGCACAGCCAACTAACACTCAGACTCAAATGAACCCCCAGCAAATAAGACCTGCCAATCAAAATGTCAGCTATGCCCAAGCACTCAGATCAAACATAAATAATGTACCTCAAAGTCAACCACCAGCACATAATCAAAACACCTCAGAAGTGAATACAGACATCTCCCTCTCAATATTCCTTCAAGAATTCAAAGTTATGTTCACTCAAATCATGCAGCAAAACAGCATGATAATGAACTTACTAAACACCGTCGTCACAAAATTCGTACAAAAATGATAAACTCGGTTAGGATTTTACTCTGGAATTCAAACGGCCTTGTGCAACAAAGAGATGAGCTAGAAATATTCCTTCAAACCCAAAAAATAGATGTCGCTCTAATTTCAGAGTCTCACTTTACCGAGTTAACTTACCTCAACATACCTGACTACCAACTCTACAGCACAAACCATCCAAGTGGTAACGCTCACGGAGGCACCGCCATTCTTGTTAAGAATTCAATACCACACCATGAATGTCCTCCCTTCTCCAGCCACAAAATACAAGCAACAAATGTGAAACTAGATAGCCTGCCTCTGTCAATCACTCTGAGCGCCACCTACTGTCCTCCCCGCCATCCAATCAGTTCACAGGAATTTGAATATTTCTTTTCAACTCTGGGTTCACGTTTTATAGCCGGAGGTGACTGGAATGCCAAGCATACTTTTTGGGGCTCACGACTGATTACTACAAAAGGGAGAAACTTGTACAAGGCCACAAGCACGAATGCTTTTACGTACTTATCCACAGGTGAACCAACTTATTGGCCCTGCGATGAACAACGAAGACCTGACCTCCTAGACTTCTTCATCGCGAAAAACTTATCTAGCAACTATACTCAAATTGAGTCAAACTTTGACCTCTCATCTGACCACTCTCCTGTCATACTTACACTTTCAACGACCATTATACATAAACCAAACAGCATCTCCCTAACATCACACAAAACTGACTGGGAAGGATTCAGATTATTTTTGGAAGAAAATATAACACTCAACACAAAACTGAAAACCCCAGATGACATAGGTCCGATGCTGTAAATAACATAACTCAGCTAATACAACAGGCTGCTGATGGAGCCACGCCTACAATTTCTATAAAGAAAAAAACAAGCAACAACGTTCCGAAGGAAATAGCAGATCTTATTTCCGATAAACGAAGGACTAGACGGATATGGCAACAAACACGAGATAGAAATCAAAAAAGAAAATTAAACAAACAAACAAGACAACTACAAAAACTACTTAAAAAGAGAAATAACGAAATTCTTGAAGACTACCTAATCAACCTGAACACAAAAGACAATTCCCTCTGGAAACCAACTAAAAAACTTAAACGACCTCAACAAAAAGTACCACCCATAAGAAAACCAGATGGATCCTGGGCAAAAGAAGACATCGAAAAATCCAATCTCTTTGCTGATTATCTTATAGAGCTGTATAAACCATTCCCAGCAGATGACATTGATTCAGAAACACATGAAGTGCAAATATTAGAATATCTCGATGCACCATGCCCAGTTTCACTTCCCATCAAACCAATTACACCTGCTGATATCCGCTTCACAATAAAATCTAGCAAAATGAGAAAAGCTCCTGGATTTGACCAAATAACCGGTAAATTTCTGCGGGAATTGCCTGAAAAGGCCATCTTACTCTTATGTCACATCTTCAATGCCATGCTCAGACTTTCGTATTGGCCCCTCACATGGAAGTATGCTGAAATAATAATGCTCCAAAAACCTGGCAAACCTGTGGATAACGTCAAGTCATACCGTGGGATTAGCCTGCTACCAACAATCTCAAAGGTGTTTGAAAAACTTATCCTGAAAAGAATTCTGAGTGAGGAATCCATTCAAAAAGCATTGCCAAACCACCAGTTTGGTTTTCGAAACCTCCACTCAACAATTCAACAAGTACACCGAGTGGTAAATATTATCGGTCAATCACTCGAAGAAAAGATCTTCTGTTCGGCAGCCTTTTTGGACCAACAATCCGCTTTTGACAAAGTGTGGCATACAGGGCTACTATATAAGCTGAAAAACCTCCTTCCCCAACAACTTTATCTACTACTAAAGTCATACCTAGAGAACCGATTTTTCCGTGTCAAATTTAAAGATTCACTATCAAAATATGGCCAGATATTTGCATCTGTACCGCAAGGGAGCGTGCTAGGCCCTCTCCTGTACACCCTGTATACCCATGACCTTCCACTAAGTAACAACACAACAATAGCAACATTTGCAGACGACACCGCCATCCTCGCCAAACACAGGGACAGCACTGCAGCCTCAGATGCTCTCCAAACGCACCTGGATAGTCTCCAAATCTGGCTGAAAAAATGGAGAATCAAAGTGAATGAAACCAAGTCTGTGCACGTCACGTTCACTCTGAAGAAGTCAGTCTGCCCACCTGTAGCTCTCAATAATACCCTGATTCCACAAGACAGCAAAGTAAGATATCTTGGTATTCACCTTGATTCGAAGCTCACGTGGAAACACCATATCCAGATGAAAAGAACTCAAATGGATTTAAAACATAAAAAAATGTTCTGGCTCATAGGTCCAAACTCCAAGCTATCCATAGAAAACAAACTACTGCTCTACAAAATGACACTCAAACCAATTTGGACGTATGGGATAGAACTATGGGGGTGCGCCAAGCCATCAAACATAAATATTATCCAGAGATTCCAATCTAAAACTCTTAGAAAGATGGTTGGTGCACCATACTATGTTTCTAATAGAACACTACATGAAGATTTAAAGATACCATTCATTAGAGAAGAAATCCAAACCAGACCAAAAAATTACCACAAACGGATACCTAACCACCCCAATGAACTCATCCGTGAACTGGAAAACCCCATCACAACTATCAAGAGGCTTAAGAGGACTTACCCCACCGATCTATTTATTTCATAGATTGTTAAGACTGTATATATATTTTAAACCATTACACTCCCCAACTCCAAATGAGCCAACCTGACCTGGGTTGTGTGGGTAACACTACTGTGTTACGTACACCACCTATTGGTCGTTGTCCCATATGGAGATGAGGATAACATCAACAGCTAGTCTGATATAAAATGGGAGTATCATTACTGAATGATTCCTCTCTCATGTCATTTTACCCAAATTCAGCCAATTTACTTATTACAATTGTATTTTATACTTATATTAATTGTAGATTGTAAATAAAAAGTATTTAAAAAAAAAAAGAAATCTTGGAAAAATAGAGTGAATAATCTATAGTTTAAAAAATTCTCAAACAAAAATGTCTAGCCAAACCTATTCTCTGTAGCTCAGAAGATCCACTTGCCTCAGATATCTTTATACAAATAAATAGATATTTAGTGCCTGGTAACTTATGGCCGGGTTGAAATGCACCTGTTAGGTCCCAACTCATGTAAATTTAGGGTGAAATTAATAGACTTTTTTGTAATACCTCTGTGGTGTTAAGACTCAATTTGCATACTTTCTTAGATGGTGAAAACCAGTACTAAGTCATGACTTAGGTCACATGATCACTTTGGAGCTCTGTCATTTGATTGGTGATTGGTTGAGATTGATTGCATGACCTTATATGAGCACAAGTCGGGATTTGACAGCCACATCTCAATCCAGCAATTAATATTTTATAATGGGTAAATTTGTTATTATTACCTTTTGCATTTCTAAACATACAAGACAATAGGGATACTTACTACTCTACAGAATGGTCAGCTATTGGATTTGAGTGGGCCCGCTGTCTATAGTAACGTTTCTGTGGTAGCTGCAATGTTTGCTCAGTTTCCATTCTGCTATTGTGTGAAGAACTTATTAAATGAACTTTTGAAAGCAGAATCCTAGATCATATACCTACTGCTTTATGAAATAAATGTGAAATGTCTTACTGTCCAATATCTACTAAAAATATGAAAAGAACCAACTGATTGAACACTTTAAAGAATTGCACTACTAAATTGGTAATATTACTTTTTTAACTACAAATATTTTCTGTCAGGGATTAAAGGCTTGAAGAATCTTTTCTTTCGTTCTCTTTTAGGTGCAGGAAACCATCTGTGTTTGTTTGTAAATGTAATGTTCATCAAATCTTGCCGCACAAATTCCTCTTTCTTGGGTTTGAATACATTGTATACCTCTTCAACATTCTGGACTTTCAACACTGAATTTGTAGATTGTTCAAGAACAGGTATTGGACGTGAATGAGCATAGGGAAATTCTTGCTCTGGATGCCAACAGACTACAGTTGTGCCATCAGGAACAACAGCTATTTTATGTGTCAAAGGAATTACTCTCCGTAGCAAGGAGGACATAGTTCTTTAGTATTACTTTCTATGATTCTGTGAATTTGATATACATAAAAAAATTATAATAATTATTTAAAATATGTACTTTATGCTTTCATTTAACACATATGAGACGGCGTGCCCACCGGTGGGTCACGTTCTTTTTTCAATTTCCCTTGTAACGTGACCCACCGGTGGGCACAATTAATGCTATTATATATTTTTGTACTCGCCCGTCCCAATTTTTTGTTGTTGATGTCATATTTGGAACACATATCCTAATTTGAAGCAGTCCCAGCGTACAAAACAAAGTATAGAAAATAGGACCCGTCTCATACGTGTTAAAACTAGACAGCAATACAGTGTCAAAGGTTTAAAAAAGTTTCATTTATTGTTACAAAATATGATTAAAATAAGCGGCATAATTAATAAAGCATAAAAATACCAGTGAAACACATTAGTGATTGATTTTATAATAAAATTGGTTACAGTCTATTGGAATTTCTTTTTGACTTACAAGTACTTTTAATTTTTAAATAGTAAATGACTGTTTAAATGGTAGTGGTTCTGTTTATCATGAGATTTAGAACAACTGTCATTTGTTTGTCTGTCTCTCTATGATGATTCCACATTAAATCCCAAACAGATTCTTAAAATAATATTCAACTGAATAATCCATGTTATTCACAACCCAAAACTCCTAGAATTTAAACCTAATGTTTTAAGGCCTCATGGCTGATGATTTGGTTAAATTAGAAAATGATTTTTATAAATATTCTTTTAAAATTTGAAGAGTAGTTAAAATTCAAAATTAGATTCCTGTTTTGGTTAAATTGGGAATTTGGAAAATGATTTTTGTTTAATATTCTTTTAAAATTCTAGGCTCTTGAAACTTTGAAGGGTGGTTTATATTACATTTCATAAATGTTATTATGTGACAGTTGATATTTTTGATTTTGAAACCCATCCACTGGGGGTATTTGGTTTTATCCTGATGCTTGATATAACATTTTTAGTCAGATTAGAGTAACTTAGCAAGGTCTACAGTTCTGGAACTTTCTGTGAACAGTTGTATTATTTTAGTTAGAACAAATTGTTCTTGTTGTTGTTGTTGTAGCCAGCTTGGCTACAGCTGGAGGGGTCAGTGATGGTCTCCAGCCAACTTTATTTCAAAGTTGGCTCGTCCTGAGCCACATATTTCTATGTGCGATCAACCATCATGAGGACTTGGACTTTTCTTTATAAGCCATTAAACCCTTAGAAAAATGCAAGCTAGCCTGGCTCGTAAGGGTTGGCTAGTCTGTTCTCTGTTTATAGTCCTCTAGCGGGACACTGGTCTTCTCCCTGTTTAACGTCCCCCAGTCAGACTAAATTGTTCTTGTGTTACTGTTGCTTGTTTTACACGCTGTCAAGAGTCTTCTAGTAGTGCACAAAGTCAGCATGAAAGGTGCATTTAAGGTTCACCAAAATTAAGCAAAGTTCAGCAAGGTGAAGACTTTGTGATGCTGGCTATTCCTGGGCTGACCCAGGCTGGGTAAAGTAAATGTGGGTAGCAGGCTTTAAGTTTCCTGTGACAGTTATTCCAAGATAAAGCTTAGAAAAACTGTCTTTGCCACTTGACAGTGAAGGACTTCCTTAATTTACGTGAAAAATTTAGAAGTTCTCAATATAAGCCAGAGCTGGTTCAGTGATCTAATATTCTAGAACACAATCACAATCCAATTCTTCCAAAAGAAAAGTGGGTATTTAACTTAAAAGTCTTGATACTGATAAATAAATTTTATTTATGTTTTCTGATTTTTCCACTTCTTCCCCTTACCATTTGTCACAGCCACACAAACACCACACAGACACACACTGTTAAGTGTGATTATTATTGACTAGGGTTTTACGTTCCATTCAACTACTATTTTGTTTTGTATAGAAGGAGAAGATTTGAATCAAACACCAGCGTAGGTTAATGCCTGTGAGCCGACGAGAAGGTTTTTTACCATCAAAAACCTTACTTCAGGGATTCAACTACTATGGTCATCTCGAGACGAGGGTGTTACTCTCCATCCTCAGGAAATTCACAAACCTGCTACCCTCACAGACCTCACCCGGCCTGGGCTGGACCGGAGAGCCAGCATGAAGCACAAGCACAAATAATCAATTGATCAATTGATCATCACGTTCAAAACTTCAATCGTATTTCTAATTTTAAATTTTCGCGGGGTTTTGCTAGATTACTGTCACGGTCTGAAAAATAAAAAATATGAGATATTAACAGTTGACGTCACTCTCAGAAATATCGCTCAATTGCTTACAAGCTGTTTAACCCATGCTTCGCTACGGCCGTACCCGAAAAGCTTAATTGTATTTGTACACTCGAGGACATTTTATCCCGCGGCTGGCGTCCTCATGAGAATATTAAAAAATCTTTTCTTATTGCACATCTTGAACATAAAATAAAGCTAAATTCCTATATGGATATTAAATTTTAGTCACTAAAAATATACGGTAGTACTGGTACGAAAGAAAAGCAGTGATAATTTTTTTTTCTTTTTTAAGAATTTATGATATTTGTGTTGCATCGTGATATCACAACTACTAAAACTTGCTTTACTAAATCTCCGCTGAGTCCGGGACTTGAACCACCGACCTCCAGGTTACTAGTCCGCCGCCTTATCGATCAAGATACTGAGGTCGGTTAAGTCTCGAAACAGCTGTCCAGTATAGTGTCCAGGTATGTTCTGATATTCATGTAAATCTAGTACAACTTCTCACTTTTCTGTTTATACTGATACTTATACTGATGTAAAAGTAAAGCAGTAAACAGTTGGCAACGTGGACACACTGAGTGGAGGCTACGTGCTCTCCTACATGAAGCGCACGAGGCAGCCACACAGTGGGTCCACGCAAACAAAGGAATTAGAATAAGCTGAACATTGTCCAGCAGTCGACTCGGTGATCTATTTGAAAAATTTGATCGCAACTATTCATTACGTAAAAAATAATGAAACACCGTGTCGACTGCTGGATAAAATATTTTAGATAGGGACCAGTCTGTGAATGTATACATGTAATATATTATTAAAATAAAGAAATTGAATGTTTAAAAAAAAAAAAGCAATATAAAGGTTATTGGCTTATTTTCCCCGCGGCTGGTGCTTAAGTCGGAGTACTAAAATAATTCTTTTTTGTTGTGCCTGTAAGTCCGCTAACACAATGGAACCCTATATCTTATACCCTGGTACTCTGGTACCACATAAAACTATACATAGAGGCTTAAAATTTTGTAAGAAATCATTAGCTGGCTCGCAGTCATTATAATTTATTTTCTATGATTCCGAGTACAGCCATGCCTCAGTGAAAGTTACACGTAGCAGGCCTAGCCGTAACACGGTAGTATTTGTTATAACTCGATAACCACACGTCGCGGTCGGACTGAGCTGAAATTTTGAATAATTATTGATGACAATAATTTAACACTTATGTCATGCGCTATTAAAATTTTTGAAAAGTTCGAAAAATAAGAGAACTTTTTCACAAAAACCGACGTAGCTTGGGAAGTACGAGAGTGTTCAATTGCATTGTGGAAGTACATTCCAAAATATTTTGCCAAAAATCTTCTAATTTTTTTTTGGAAGTACGTTCAGAAAATCAGAATATTGCTGAAATTAGGATAAGGAAAAATTCCAAGCCGCGCCGTGGGCCTAGCCGCTCAAAACGTGGCAACTACGATATTTTGGACCTATCGTAGGAATTGACGTTTATTTTATTTTGACAGATCTTTTTCAATTTTTTCCCCTACCAATTTATATTTAACAACGAGCTCAAAATTACAAATAACTTTTCAAAAGAGGCTTAAACCTGCGAAAATTTCATCTGTCAGATAATATTATGTCATATAAAATATTATGGCATGTAACCATTTATTGACCAATTTCCTAAGCGGCATGGAAACAAAATTATGGAACACCTAATTCAAAGAAACATTTTCTTATTGAACGTTCTATAAACCCACCCACAATTTTCACGTTCATTATGAACCATAATTGAGATTCATGGGGAAAATATTCTTATCAGTCCCTGAAATAATAAAATTATTTTTGGTTGACAAACAGTCTATCCCAACTTCGCAGCTTTAACGAATCTTGGTACTTACCTTTTATTTTATTTTTGTCAAATTCGGTGAAATGGACTTGAAGTCAAGTTTACGAGTAAGCAATTTTCCCTGTATTCTACACGTTTTCAGGAAGTTTTTCTTGATTTTTTATTTTTTAAAGTGCCCAATGTCAATAATTACTAGTGGTGCATTCCATTTTAAGTAGGTTTAATACTGTATAGGGGTATTGATTATCAGTAATCCCTAATTTCCAATCTATTCAATACAACATTTCGTGATAGGGAGAAGGAACCTTGATTCATAATAATGTAGATCCTCCTCTGTTACCGGAAACTTGAAAATGGGGTTGTATTCTACCTATACACATTTTTCGTGGCTCGTGATATATGTTTTAAAAGAAGACAAGGCATGGGCGCCGACACTTAACAATGGTCTTCAGCCACCTTTTTTCCGGTGTTCAAAATTGCCAAATTAATTTATCTTGGGTTGGATACATTTATTTCAGCATAAAAGAATAGTAATTCTTTTCTTTTCCCCATAATATTTATAGTTCAGACTTCTTTCCAATCTCAAACCAAAGGAAAATTGCTTATTGATTTATAACAGTGTTAAAATTCTCTTAAATTTCACACAGTTCAATATCCAGTGAGTGCTAGTGATGAGTGCAATGTGATTTTCAATAAAACAGTGTAAACAATAAAATTTCTGTGTGGTATTTTTATGATTATTTAATACTTACTTTTTAAAATGGTGGACCTTGTAAGTATTCTGCCTGCTTCTGCAGTGAATATTGTTTCATTGTTTTCTATTATGAATTTATTCCTCAGGCTGTTTAATGTTCAGTTAACATCTACAGTTATGTCTTGGATATTTTTCACTATATGTCTTAAATATCATGGTTGACTGTAGCAACTTAAGTATCAAGTTCATACTGGGCACAGAAACCAATGACTTTTTATTGTACCTAAAGTAAAAGTAGAGCCATCACTGCTGCTAATTTTCTTTTTCTGTGTGCTGAGCATCTATCATTTTTTTTAAATTGTGTGGTATTTGCTATTACATGTGTCTTCAGCACCTCAACTGATAAGATGGTGTACTTGTAACCTAAACGTTGGTGGTATTTTAAGTGGGTCCATCATGCTGTTTTCCAATGAACATTAATCATTTCACAACATCATCATTGTGCAGCTTCATCAATTTTGACAGTTGCCAAATTGTGGGGTAAGTACTCTATGAATTTTTACTAGGAGGCTGTCTAGGTGAGCTCAATTCTTATAAAAAATTCAAAGAATGTCTAGAATAATATAAAAAAAATGATATAGACCTGTAATACTCTATATTTTAGCTATAAGTTAAATGGAGATTTTGTTTTTGTTGAGTTTTGTATAAAATCTCAAAGGATGGTTGCTGCACAACCCATTTTACTGTGCAAACCACGCTTCTACATTGTATGAAAACATCACATCATTTTTTTTTAAATATAAAAATGAGTGTATCACCGTAGCCATGAAACAGGAAGTACTGTAAACACTTGTGGTCTGTGTTGTAATTTGCCCATCCCATAGTATGCCTCCCCCCTGTTAGTTGAGAAGTGACACAATACTTCCCATTTGGGTGCTGGGTCAGAACGAGCACACCGGAAGGTATCCCTTACAAACAACTGTAACCAAATTTAGAATACATTTTTTTTTTGGTTTGGGGATCAAACCTGGGACTTTCTGTATGGCAAGCAAGTGCTTAACTACTGAGCTAATCACACACTCTTTGTATTGAGTGCCCTGAAATTGCCGAGTTCAACATAAACCAGATTTATCTCCTCATTTCCAGCCAGATAATCTTCATCACTGATCTCCAGCCTTTTATAATCACAGGTAAGAGACACCTCTGCAGCCTACCTACCACCTCACATTGCCTAGAGTTATGAACCCTAAAACTATACAACCACCTCAAAAATTTCCCTCTGGCAAACTTATGCCAAGACTAAATAAAAAATTTCTCATTGCCATTTTTAACACTTTCCGTGCCAGTGTTACATTGATGTAACACCCTGTCCAGACCCTGGTGTTACGAAAATGTAACACCAGATGTTTTTGAAATGAAATGTTTTATTTTTTTAACTTTTTGTTGTTTTTATTGAAGTAGGTATTTCCATTTGAATGCTTCATGGGCACATGATACTTAGAAAAATACTACAGAGTAGGTACAAAAGATAAAGAAAAAAACAAAACAAACATTATCAGAAAAAAAGCAATGACCTAGTGGTCGAGTTCCTGAAAACAACAAGTACACACTGTTCGCATTTTCCCTGAGGAAAATTGTAAATTAGAATTAGAACCAAATCAAAGAGTTTGCCCTACCAAATTTTATGGATTCAAAGAGTTTGCCATGCCAAAGAACAGTTCAATGTTTCTGAAGGAAGCAGGTCTTACAAAAGAAGGGATTTCCCTCACATGAGTTGCACACTTTTAGAACATTGGATGCAAATTTGACTTTTCCATTGGTCAACTTTCCCTTCTTGCCATAATAGTTTTTTTGTGCTGTGCCAGTGTTACATTTTTGTAACACCGGAGAAATATAGCTTTACCTCTGGCGAAAATTTTGAAAACTCGCTCTGGCACGGAAAGTGTTAAGGCATTTAAATTTAAATAGTACATATATTTATTCAATAGTTTGGCTTTGCAATTTTACCATGAAAATTGGTAACATTACTTTGACTTCTGTGTCTGAACTGAACTGACCTGACCTAAAGAAATCACTTTAAAGCACTTTATCAAATGATCACACTTTCACAAACTGCAGAAGGCCACCACTCAACAAACATTTGTCCGTGATCTTATGTGAAATTCCACCCTGTTAACTTTACTTACCCCTTCCTAACCACAATGAGTCTTGTATGAAATATCTCACCATGTCAACAGATTTTTAGAAACAGAAGGGAAAAAAATGGTTTTTTTTGTAGTTCTTGGATGTGTGATAAGCCAATGGAAAGTTTTTTTGGTGAAGAGAATGTATTTATCTTAGTAAAATTGAATACAAACTTTATTTTCAAAAAACTTTTTTCAAGACCCCAAAATTTGCCTACAAACTTAACATTTTTTTGAAAATTTCAGTGGAATAAGGTTTTATGTTACAATAAAATATGATATTAGATCCTATATTTAATATTGGGGTTCTATTTATTGGGTATCCAATTCTAAAAAAACATGCTCTATCTTCTCTAGTGTGAGTGGAAAAAGGGTTTATGTTACTTCTGAAACTGAGCAATGACTACAGTTGTAACATTCATTGTTTTTGTCTCTCCTGTAAAATTTGATACTTTTAACATAGATCATAGATATTTGACTTTATTCCATCAGACTTGAAATGGTTTCTTGAATGATAACTTATATTTCTTGTATCTAGAGTATTTCCGGCCCTACCCAGGCTGGGTGAGGTTAATGTGGGTAGCTGGTACGATTCCCAGCGAATGGAGGGTAAAACCCCCGTCCTAATCCAGGACGTTAAATGAAGTAGAATTGTTGGCATTAGGAAGGGCATCCAGCCATAAAAAAACGTGCTCCACCCTACCAACCTCAACCATGAAGTTGAACAAAGCCGACCCCAAAAGCAACATAAGCTAATATGGGATAAAGGCAAGGGAGATATATATCTAGAGTAATAAAGTACATAACCTACTGATGTATACTTGTAATAAAATTTTGTATTCAAGAATTCTGTGAAGTTACAACTTAGTTCCATTTCTACAGAGAATATCTGGAATGCTCTTTTTAATGTTCAAGTATACTCGTTGGTTATTCAAACATTTCCAACTGCATGATACACCATGGTGGGTATGTATACAGGGTGGTCCAGAAAGTTTGCACCAAAATGATAGGGGTAATAAAAGAGACCATTTCCAACAAAAATATTCCCGGACATTTTCCTTTATTTTTTGTCGTTTTCAAAATGGCGGCCAAAACGTGTGTTTTTCAAATATTCCGACTTTGGTTGGCTTTTGATTTTTTTATTTTTTTCTGTACCACCTAGAAAAAAACGGATTGCATTTTTGAATTGAAAATAAAATTTTAATTAAAATAAGTTAAATTAACCCGTTCAAAGTTTTAATGATCATGCTCATTTAGGCTGTCAACGTTCTGAACGCACATATTTGAAAAACACACGTTTTGGCCGCCATTTTGAAAACGACAAAAAATAAAGGAAAATGTCCGGGAATATTTTTGTTGGAAATGGTCTCTTTTATTACCCCTATCATTTTGGTGCAAACTTTCTGGACCACCCTGTATGTCTCTCTCAACATTGAAATCTTTCCAAGGTTGATGTTGATTTTGGATGCCTTCTCATACGATGAAATTTACAGTTCTTGGGCAAATGTGCACTGGTAGTCAAGTGGTTAACACGCTAGTCTGGTAATCCAGATGGCGTAGGGATCCGTTAATTTGAATCTCACCCAGTACATGAATTTTTCCTCATTAATTTGAGTTTGTGAACACATAATAATAAGACTCTGAGGGTTAGGTGGTAGAAAATGCTTTGAGCATTAACCTCTCCTGGTGGTTACATTCCACTAAAGAGTAATATTATTATTAAAATTTCAAGACATTTTTGCAATACTAGTGTGGACTAATTTCTAGACTTTTGATTTTGTGTTTTCTATTAAATGGCAAGTTGTGATCTCAGTTTTGTTTATTATTCTCTCCGTCAATGTATTTTTCATTTTGTACTTTACAAGCCCCAAATTAAACAATTTATGATTCAAACTAAGTTGGAATACTCATAATGGAGACTAACACAGAATGAGCAAGAACTTTCCACCAATCACAGAGTTCCATGGTGTGCTGTGAGGTGGGAAGTCTGTTCCCACTGTAAGCTAGTAGCTGGCATAAGTATCTCGACCCAGCTATTAGTTTTCAAAAAAATTCACTCAATTTTTCTGTTAATTTTTATTGAACTGCTAACTAGCCTGAAGAAGATCTACATATTATGTACATACAAAATTGGCTTGTACTAGTCATGCTGGAGAAAAAGTATCTTTGTGTAAGTATTTCCATTTCTTACTTCTTTAAAAAAAATCTATGCTGTTTAGTTATCTCATGTAAAAATACTTACTTATATCATGAAAATACATACCTACATGTCTATGAAAATGTGCTAAATTCTTGGTACACAAAAATTGTATTTTATTATTCTTTCTCAAATCGTTTTTCAGTTTTAATGTTAACCTGTTGCAAAATTATAATTTATGCCACCATACAAAATAATAGCAAGGTGGTGAGACACTGACAGCCATATTTATGAACAGAGAATTTTGACTGAGCAATGTCTCAAGCAAAGTATTGCCCAGTAATATTAAAGGAAATCATGTTTGAGACATTGCTCAAATAGAGTTTTCTGCTCATGAATACAGCTGTGAGTGTAGGTGTAATCCAAAGTTGTATTGAAACCAATTGATGATGACTTGTGTATTATTGAAATGAGTATTTAAGAATTCATTGTAGTTATTATTGTATTACAAATATTTCTACTCAGAATATCTGGAATACCTTTTTTAATATTCAAGTAACTCTATGGTTTCAAGCACCACTAAGCATACATTTTGGACTGTTCAAGTAAATGAAATATGAACTAAGAGGATCCACAAATTCTTTATACATTTTTCAGTGCTTACACATTGACAAAAAAATATGTGAATACTAAAGTTGAATTGGGAAGTGCTTTATGAAATGTTTGGCTCAATTTGACTTCTTGTCTTGTGTCACCAATCCAACAACCACTTAACAATAGCATGTCTTCCACGTTTTTACTTCTCAATCTTTCCGCCATGATCTCTATTTCAGATCTCTTTCTTTCCCCCGGTACTGCCACTTCTGCTCGTCTCAGCTGCATGCATTGCTTCCAGTTTGCATCAGATGATGTGACCACTCTCATGTTTCATACCAGAACTTGCCCTGCTATGTCTCGCGCAGATCCCATTCGGGATAAGTTTGTCTGTGTAGCATGCACCTATGCAACATATATCAGTACTAATATGAGGAACCATCTCAGGACACACACAGGAAGTCGTCCGTACACATGTGCACATTGCCCATTCAGTGGCGCCAGCTCACAGGCATTAAAGTATCATGAGCGGTCAGCACATATTCATCTGAAATAGTGCTGTGTCATTCTAGTGATTTGTAGGTAGAAGTCATGATGTACAGAAGTTGTACTCATTTCAGAAAGCACTCACCTTCAAAATCATCAAGTCTCCCTTTCAACTGTCAAATTTTATTCAAATAACTCACTCAGGTTAAGTTGTTTGACAGGGAGATTTGACCATTTTGAGATTGAAAAAGCCATTTGACATCTAGATACACTGCCACTATTATTGCACTAGTATTAGGACTCAACTGGTGGTTAAAAGAAATTTAGCACCATGTTGTGTTTGTGTTCAGTATTCATAGCAACATTCACTGTTGCAATCTCAGAGAAGATGACCATATTCAGTAGTATTTTCAATTAATTTTGGTACTTTGATGTGTGAAAGTTAAAATACATATTACGTATTGGTAGGTACACCTTTTTATCACTACTATCATTAATTTTTATACTTTTCTAATTGTTTCTTTTTCATTGAAAAAAAATTTACATTCATGTCCCTTTTGGACTATCTAAATATCCTTTTTTGTTTGATTTTGAAAATATACATATTGAAACAGAAATTCTTAAAATTGTTTTCATTTTTAAAGTAGATTAATTTTATTCGTCCTCCTTTTAACTGAAGGTAAACTCTACTCAGCATATATTATGTTTACTATCACCTTATTCACGAAATTTCGCTGGCGCCGTTTGAATTTTTCGAAGTAGCATACAATCGAAAATCCCCCCAAATTTAATTTTCTCTAATTTCACTACATACATTACTTTTACAAATATATCGTTCTCGAGATATAAGCGAAAACTGAAAATGGGACATCTTTTCATCTCCTTTGAACCCTCTTTAACCCCACCCCCTAATTCCATTTTCTCTCATCCTAGATGTCAGGATTTTAGTAGGTACCTATGCTTTTAAACTCTCACTCTCCTGAACAATTAATCGAAAGAATGTGCTGCGTTGCCTCTCACTCAATCTACAGCCTCTCTTAAGTTATTTATTAATCAGTATTAATACAAAACAAAAATTATTTGAAAAATTTATGTTCAACAGAAATTACAACAATTTGTAGCCGCATGTAAATGTACGGCGTTAAAAGGAAAAGAACTTGCTTTCCCCTAATTGTGGCATCCAGTGTATGTACTTAACTGAAGTAGAAAGCAACCAAATTGAAGCACAACCTCAACTTGTCAAGTTAACTGTGTGTTCTTTCTTTTTCAGATTTAAGTGATGCATTTAGGAAGTTTGGCGATCTTTTAAAAACTAAAAGACGATCAAATGAAAATATCAAGCTTCCTTACACAGTAAATGGTGAAATTTATCATAATTGTGATCATTGTGATGATTTTAACACAACATCTCAAACTTTACTTCACGAACATGTCAAATACTACCACAGTGATTTTTATTGCTACACTAATAGTCTATTTGATGACAAGTCTTCCCTTGTTTATTCAAATTATCATGATATAGTTGGGATAATGCAGGAATATGATACATTGTTTAAAAATGAATACTTACCTAACAATGAGAACTGTGTAGATGGTGTAGAAACCCTTATTAAAGAAGAGTATTTTGAGTCATTTGAAAAATTTGAAGCTCAAAGTCAATTGAACTTCAATGTTACTGTTCACAAAAATGTTTTTGAATGTTCTTTGTGTGATGAAGTTTTTGTATCTAAAACCCAATACACCATTCACTTAAGTAGCAAAGTACATATCTTCAATGATATTTCAAAGAACCTTGAACCTTTAGGTAGTAAATCTGATTGCACCTCGGACAACGACGAGGAAGAAAAAAATAAAACTTATGTTCCAATTGATAAAAAAGTCTCTAGTAAACATGTCAATGTGATTCCTAATATGACAATTATTGAAGAAAATAATAAATGTTTCAATAATGAGCTCTGTTCAAATAATGACATTGTTGATGAGAAAGGATTAAAATGTGAAATTTGCAACTTTCAAACTAAGAATGCAAGAGGAATGCGAACACATCTTCAGAGAGCACACAAAGATAGTGTCATTTCATTCACCTGTGAAAAATGTTCATTTGTAACTAAAAGTAAAAGCAAAATAAAGATTCACTACAAAAGATACCATAGTGATGTCCAATTTACTTGTACTAAGTGTCAGATTACATTTCAATCTTACGAAAACTTAGATGATCACAACAAAAGGCATATGTGTCCACAACAATGTGAACTCTGTGATAAAATAATTACTGGAAAGAACATGATTTACTTTCATTACTACCGAATGCATAGGGGATACATCTTCAAGTGTAACCAGTGTTCTTTCACAACCACATTACCTAAAAAGTTTATTGCACATTCAACAAAATATACTCACTTAAATTTCGAAGAAAGTCTTAAGCATCATGATTCTCTAACCACAAGTAGATCCCTGATTAAACCTAGAACAAGGTCTAGTTCAGTACATATTGAATCCAACAAAAATTTTCATGTTAACTTGAAAAAACATTCTCGTGAACTGAGACCAAAGTACATTAACGACAATTATAAATGCAATATCTGTAATTGTTTTTTGAAAACACAATCTTCTCTTGAAGGCCATATGAAAAAGTTACATAGTTTTCCATGTGACGTGTGCAACCATGTTGCTAGTAGTTTGGCATCATTAAATAGCCACAAACTGTCCCACAATGTCGCAACAGAAATTAAAGTAGAACAGATATCTGCTAGAAAACAGTGTTCATTTTGCTATCGTAGATTTCCTCCTTATGTTAATATGGCAAAACATATTGCTGTGAAACATTCAGGAAGATTACCATACACATGTTCCATTTGCAATAAAAGATTTAAGAATTTATTAACTTTGAAATCTCACATGAATTCTGTGCATGCTTTGCTCTATCCTCACAGCTGTGATATTTGTCCTCTCAGATATTCTGATTTTGCACTTTTATTAAGACATAAACTCCGAGTTCACTCAATAAGTCTGAAAGAGCCCGTTCAGTCACATACTGTTGGAGAATTGGTTCACAATGATTCAAGTCAATCAATTAATACTGTCATACGTGAAAAAGAATTCTCTTGCACCCAGTGTCCGTTTCAGACTAATAACGAAAATGTACTTAACAATCACATGTCATTACATTCTTTAGATAGGAGATATCAGTGTTCTGTATGTCAGAAAAGATTTCCAACTCAAGGTGTATGCAATGCTCACTTGAGAAGAGTTCACTCTGAATTTGCTAACAGAGAATACTCAAGAAGTGTACGAAAAGCAGAAGTACATATAACTGATAAAGAAATCCAACTTGAATTATCATGTAACACTTGTAAACGTACATTTGAGTCACGAACTGGATATACCAAACATATGGGCTTTCACAACACTAGGAGACCTGCTGCATGTAAAATATGTAAGCTAAGGTTCAAGACTAAATCAGATTTGGCACATCATCAAAAGTATCATAAGTCTAAGCATATCTATGTGTGTAAAAAATGCAATTGGAGATTCGCAAGAAAGGACTCCTACAATTGTCATATGAAAACTCATGAAGTCTACCAGCTTAGTACAATTATACACAAGCCAGAAAATTTTACATGCCATCATTGTGATTTTACCACTAACTCGAGAGAATCATTAAATGCCCATGTCAAGATTCATGATGAAGGAGAAAATCATATCTGCCAAGTCTGCAATTTTACATCCAAATGCAACAATGTATACTTGCAGCATTTAAATGAGCATAAAGTACAAGAAGACAATTTAAACAAGAAAGTTGTTAAATTGAAGTTATCAAAGTGGTATAAATGTTCAAGTTGTAAGATGTCTCTTGAAAGTTTCCGATCCTTAAAGAAGCATGCTCTTGAAAAGCACCAGCTAACAGATGTTACCATATTTGCATGTACTTGTGGAAAAGTATTTCGATGTGTGAAGTATTTAACCGCACATATTCGTAAAAATCATAGAGAAAAAGACTTATCCAAATCACCCATGATACTTCTTTCACCTTTAAAAGTAAAAGTGAATAATGTTGATCAGACAAATTCTGCTACTCTAACTGATGGTGTTCTCCCATTTAAATGTATTCTTTGTGAAAAAGTTTTTGATAAAGTATCTCTACTTCAAAATCATATGTATATCCATAACTCAAATACTTATAAATGTTGGGAATGTGGTTTTGTCTGTAACTTAGCCAGTGCTTTGTCAGCACATGTATCATCTCACACTAATTACTTAAGATGTATAAAATGTGATCAATACTTCGAGTCCTATGAAAGTCAAAAAAGACATATTCAAATTAATGTAGCAACTGATGAATGCACCACTGTAACTTAAAATAAATTAGCACATGAAGAATACCATATACTGAGCATGAAAATCAAACACTAACTGTTTGGAAAATGTAACTTGAAGTACAATTTCCATTGTATTGTTATTATTATAATTTGATGGGGAAAATTGCCATGTTTAAACCAAGCATTTTTTTTATGATGATGATTGATACAATTCTTTCTATATGGAATTGAATTTTTTTTAAAGTTTAATATGAAACATTTATTTCGTAATTACTCATGATAATTCAAAAAAAATATTAGAGACCAGCCAGTTTTTTTTGCAATAAGAATATTACATAATAATCCTGAAACCATCCCTTAAATACAAACAAAATAATTTACCGTGTTTTGCCGTTTATTTGTCTTTATATCGTCAAAATTTGTAGAGTGATTCTGTGTTCATTTTCTTTTTAGAAGTTGTCCTTTAACTAGCTTTATTGTTTGTTTGTTTGTTTTTTTTTTTTTTTTTTTTTTTTTTTTTTGAAAATGTCTTATTGCCATACATATTGAGATTTGTAATATTTTTTTATGATATTCTCCTATAAGTACATGTAGAAATTCTCAACTATACAAGTAACTGTTTCCAAATTAGTAATTTTAAAAATTCTTTCATATTTTTTAACCTTTGTAGGTACTTTGACTACAAGAGGAATATTTTTTGTAATTGTTTGTTGGGATAGGAAAAACTTCAAAAGACTCACCAGCCACCTCACTCCCTGAGTTGTGAGATTTTTAACCACTAAAAACCTATCCTCAGATTCATTTATATAAATTCTCAGATCTCAGCAGAAATTTATCGTTCAAGGTTTGAAATTACTCTTTTATCTCAAACATACTCGTATCTTATCGTTTTTTGAAATCGTCTTCTGGAAAATTAAAGAGTACTCGTATGATATAGAAAACATTAAAATGGATTGTTGAATTATTTGAACAATATTTTAAACTTATTTTCAATATTCTATAAATATACTAATTTTAAGTTCCATTTTCTTTCAGAAAAATTAAAAGAACATTCTTTGAATGAAGAACTCCGTAAATCATTTGTAGATTCCCATGATGAAACATCAACATATGATGAGTTTGAAGACTCTAGCCATTATGAAGATTCTAGTCATTATGAAGACTCTGTAGATGCTCCGCTTGAACACAACGTCATAATTCATGAAGAAGTGTTCGAGTGCAAAGCATGTGATGAGGTCTTTGTTTCTAAAGAGAATTTTAAGGTCCATTTAACTACTATAAAGCATAAAATGAACAAGACAAAACATAGGAGAACAAAATTATCTTCCCTTAGAAAGAAAATTTTGGAAGTAAAAAACGAAATTAACTGTATTACTTCAGGGGATCCTGACAATATGCAAACCACGGGAGTTTCTCAGGATAAGTCTAGTAGTGGAAGGCTTGTCACGCGGTTTAAATTCAACATTCCCGGACAAAATATAGTTAACTTGGGAATTAAAAAGAAACCCATTAATCGAAAAATAAAAACACCTACAATTAAAAGAAATAGTGACTCAACTCAAGTAACCAGTTCTGCAGTAGTATCTAGAGATATGGATGTGATTGTTCTGTTAGAAAAATGTGATTTAAATAATATTAATTTTTCAAAAAGTAGTTACCTAAATGAAAATACTTGCACACTCTGTGATTTTAAAGCAATCAATAGAACAGGATTAGATAAACATTTGGAAGAATGTCATGAAAACAAAGATTTAAAATGCACCATGTGTGACTATTTCGCCACCTCAGTGAGTGATAAAGAAGCTCATGCTGCACATCACGCAGAACCTAGCACTTCACACGAACCAGATTTAGATAAATTCCATTGTTCATTCTGTGATTATGTTTGTGAAAATAGTCAAGATAGAGATATACACGTGTTAAATCATTTCAATCTCAAATGTAATGAATGTTCATACATTGGTCGTTCCATTGAAGATAAACAAGAGCACGACCAAACGCATCTTGAAAGCAAGTTGAAATGCAAAATATGTAATTACTTGGCGGCTGATGATAAAGATAAATTTTTACACGAGTATAAACATGAAATGGACAAGTTGAAATGTAAGCTGTGTGATTTTGTACCCTACACTTATGAAGAAAATGATGCACACGTCGCCATGCATGAGCAGGAAGAACTTAAATGTGATGTATGCAATTATCAAGCAATAACCAAAAGAGAACATAGGAGGCACAAGGAAAAACATGCACGAGAGCTCTTGAAATGCAGTATTTGTGAATTCCAAACCATTGATCAATCTGAATTAAATACTCATATTGATGAAAAACACGAAGACTTTAAAATTAAATGTGAATCTTGTGAAGATTTTTTCAGGTCCAAAGCAGAGTTAAAGAAACATCGCCTTGCAACACACACTAAACGATATAAGTGTGAGTTATGTGAATTTGACTCTGTAGATCGATGGTATACAGATAAGCATATGGAGACCCATGAGGGATATATTTTTCATTGTAAATCATGCGACTTTCAATGCAAGTACGCAAAAGATACAGAATGCATTTGCGTAGTAAACATAATAATAAAGACTTGAAATGTAAGATGTGTGAATTAACATTCAAGTATAGGTCAGAGTACAGAAGACATATGGAATCAAAACATTATAGTAGTGGCCAAGGAAGTGTAACAAAGAGGTTTTCTTGTGACCAATGTGAGTACACATGTTCTAAAATAAGTTACTTGAGAGCTCATTTGTATGTTCATTCTGAGGAAAAACCTTTCAAATGTCATTTATGTAAATATAGTAGTAAAAAAAGAGAATATTTGAAACAACATTTAGTATCTCATACGACAGAACGGCCCTACAAATGTGACAGATGTGAAGAGACTTTTAAAACCATAAGCACTCTGACGACACATTTAGCTGATATTCATAACGAAGAAAAACCTTTTCAGTGTGACCTTTGTGGTAGTGCTTTTAGATCTAGTGGTAATCTAAAATCACACATGGCAACCTCCCACTCTGAATTGAGACCATTTAAATGTACTATTTGTGATGCTACGTTCAAACAGCAAGGAAATTTAAAATCGCACATGTCAGTACACACAGAAGAACGACCATATCAATGTGAATTGTGTGACAACACGTTTAAAAACTCTCAAGCTTTGAGGACTCATATGATTGTACATAAAGAAGAAAGACCATTCAAGTGTGACTTGTGTGACTTTTCTTTCAAAACTTTAACTTACTTGAAAAACATCAAAGTACTACACATTCCGAAGAAAGACCTTACAAATGTGAGCTATGTGATAGCGCGTTCAAGCAAGCTGGCAATTTGAGGACTCACATGGTTGTTCACAGTGAAGAGCGACCATATCAATGTGAACTATGTGATAACGCGTTTAAAAACTCTCAAGCTTTGAGGACTCATATGGTTGTACATACAGAAGAAAGACCATATCATTGTGAACTATGTGATAACGCGTTTAAAAACTCTCAAGCTTTGAGGACTCATATGATTGTACATACAGAAGAAAGACCATTTAAATGTGACTTGTGCGACTTTTCTTTCAAGACTTCAACTTATTTGAAAAACCATCTTAGTATAACACATTCTGAAGAAAGACCATATGAATGTGAAATATGCAAAAGTACTTTCAAAACGACAGGAAATCTTAGATCCCACATGGCAGTGCATTCTGAGGAAAGACCTTTCCAGTGTGAACTGTGTGACTTTGCCTGTAAAAGTAATTCTACTTTACGGACACATATGTATGTGCACACGGAAGAACGACCATTTGAATGTGAATTTTGTGACATGGCATTTAAAAATGCTGCGGGATTGAGAACACACTTAGTCGTGCACAATGAAGAACGACCATTTAGATGTGAAATTTGTGATTTGAGTTTCAAATTGAAAACGTATTTACAAACTCACACGACAGTAGTACATTCAGATGAAAGACCTTACAAATGTGATCTCTGTGAAAGTAGTTTTAAAACTACTGGTAATTTAAAAACGCATATGCTTGTGCATACAGAAGATAGACCTTATCAGTGTGATTTGTGTGATTACACTTGTAAAACAGCCACTTATTTGAAAAATCACATGATTGTTCATACCGAAGAAAGGCCGTATCAATGTGAGTTCTGTGACTACTCTTCAAAGACATTGTCACAGTTGGGAAATCACATGCTAGTGCACACTGATGACAGACCGTTTGAATGTGAATATTGTGATTTTAAATCTAAAACAATTCATAATCTCAAGATACATATGGTAGTTCACACAGACGAAAGACCATATGAATGTGAAACTTGTGATTTCAAATTTAAGACTGCATCATCTTTAAGGAGTCATCAAGTTGTTCACAAAGAAGAACGACCTTTCTCATGTGATATTTGTAATGTTAGTTTCAAGACCAACGTGTATTTACAGAAGCACACTTCAGTTGTCCATTCTGAAGAGCGTCCATACAAATGTGAATTCTGTGAAAGCTCGTTCAAAACAAGTGGTAATTTAAAAACTCACAAGTTAGTTCATTCAGAAGATAGGCCTTATCAATGTGAATACTGCGACTACACGTGTAAAACCAATGGTAATCTCAAGACACATTTAGTGGTTCATTCTAATGATCGACCTTATGAGTGTGATTCTTGTGAACTAAGTTTCAAGACAGCTCCAACCCTACAAAGCCATTTAGTAACACATTCTGACGAACGTCCTTTCACGTGTGAAGTCTGTCAAGTGAGCTTCAAGCTAAACTCTTATTTACAAAAACATACCACACTTGTTCATGTACAAAAAGGGAGACCACATGCTTGTGACAAATGTGACAGCTCCTTCAAAACACCACAAAATTTGAATTCTCACATGTCCATTCATTCAGAGGAAAAAATGTTCGACTGCAATCAGTGCAATGTAAAATGTAGTACGAAAATGCAGTTGAAAATTCACACGACATCACATCAATTAGATTTACCGTTTGAATGTAAGTTTTGTGAGTATAGATGTGCTCGTAAATCAGGTCTGCGAAGCCACATGTCAACACACTCTGAACTTTGTTCTTTTGTTTGTGAACATTGTGAGTTCTGTGCCAACACGGAAGATGATTTGGAAGAGCATGTGGTGAATGCGCATTACCGTCCTACGCACCCTGTCCGAGAGAGAAAGAAGTCAGCACCAAAGAAAGAAGTCAAAAGCAGTGTTTTACAACAACAAATAAGTAATCGACATTCTTCTATAATGAGCAGTCACTTTCTATCTCGGTTTGTGATAAACAATAAGAATGTTCAAAATACTAAGAATGTTCAAAATACCAAGACCATTCAAAATGCTAAGAAAAAGCCGAGGCTGGATACTGCAGCCACAGATGATGATAGTTTTCCGTGTCCTGAGTGTCCCTCCACTTTCAAGAATAAAGTAAATCTCAAACGTCATACTTATGAGAAACATGGCGGTGAACCACAGTATCCTTGTGATCTATGCGCAAAGAAATTTTTCAGGAAAGATCAATTGACTTACCATATGAAGACCCACAATATTGAAATAACCAAAGATTAACAGATTTCAACTTGCCATAACCACACTTAATATCATTTAGTGATTTTTGTAAGCCTTATTATTTTTTTTTTCAAGTTGTTCTGCATATCTCGCATAAAATTACCAATTATTAACCAATTATAAATACATAAATTTCGCTTTTTGGGACCGCATCTGGTATTGAACCATGTATGCTGGCCGCATCTAATAATCTTATTTTTTTTTACAATCTTGAATGAATGTGGTCTACTCTACATTTTCGTATATTTCAATTTGATTTCACCCTTTTTTGAGGCATTATGATGGCGTTGAACAATAAGAGCTACATTTTGTGACATATTCTATACATACTATAGATTCTATAGTATGTGATGTTTATGTATCTACGAGGTGCTTTTCTCGTCCATTTTAAAACCCATCGATTCTAGTATTTTTAGTTTGTTGCCCAAATCGGAGTATAAAAATACTGAACACAAAAATGACTTTCCTTATAAGAAAATACTTAAGTCTAAAATTTATGTACTCAACAAAATTTCAATATTCCTTATCTCTTCCTTGCTTTTTTTACCTTTCTAGTCCCCGTTCAGCCATTTTTGAGGTACTTTAACTAAAGTGAGTAAATATATTCCATTGTTTTGTTTTGTAAGTATTGATGTTGAGGTATTACATCGTATGGGTGGTAAATACTTGTACATAATTTGTAGATATAAATCATAACTTGTTAAAATTTTAAGGGTTTTCTTTTAAATAATTGGTCTTTTGATGTAATATAGTCAACGTCATAGCTACTCGAATCTCAGTTGAGTGTAAATTTTGATTTTTGTTTCTCTCCGAAGTAGATATAGATTAAAATATGCCTGAATAATATCGGTTCCATAGTAATTATAACCATAGTAATAATACAAAGCATTTTCTCGTAGTTCAAGAAATCTGCAGTTTGATAGTTTCTAATAAAGTGAACAGATAAATTTCAACGTCTAATAATATTTATCATTGCCTTTATTGAGTTTTATCATCAATCAATTCGTAGTTTTATTTGTTACTTTTAGCAATTTTAGTACTTGACCGGCACTCTTTATAACGAACAGTCTTTCCTTGCTGCACATCAAGATATAAAGAAAAGAATGTTTATAAAATTTCAGCTTTCTAGGTATTTTGATTATAGAGATAATGCGATCGGTGAGTTTATGAATCAATGAGTGAGTGAATTTTGCTTTTCTCTAAACATCAAATTAATAATTCATTAGTTTAGGGATATATCCCTGAGTAATTATCCTGAAAGCCAACCTTCAGTAGAAAAGACATACTGAAAAGAAGTAAAAATAATATTGATACCCACAAAATAATTTCTCTCAATAAATGGTTATTTTATTTTCAAATATATCAATTGATTTAATCAACATTTTTAATAAGAATTATTTTCAAATAAGTCAATGGATACACGAACTGAGAACTTCAATAACTCGTATAATTTTTTTTTGAAGAGGTGATGTGTTTACATTATATGGACAGGAGTGAACCATCATTGGCAATAAACCGCAATTTTTTGAATATTTTGCACATCATATTTCTTCTTAGGAAGTGTTGGAGGAGCAGTTTTTTTCTCTAACGCTGATAAAATGCTAATCCTATTTACGCGTTCAAAATCCTACCTGTTATTAATATATATTTAATACATCTAAACTTCTAATTAATTATGTACAAAAATATGTTCCAAATTATTTTATCAGTGGTTTTTTTATTGTATTTTAATATAAAATAAATGTGTTATATAAAAATGTTTTTCTTTCTCCCCAAAGTTAAAAGATGCAAACATTCAAAAGAGATTGTCATCTCTTTTACTTACTTAGTATCTAATTTTGTTGCAGATTCTTTTGTTACGAGAAAGAATCCACAACGTATCCTTTGTGACACCGCAGATAACTGGGATTGTGCTGAACTGGGATCAGAACCGAATAGTGCCGAAAATGATTTCGTTAATCATGAAAGTAATGTTTCCTATCTTTTACCAAAACAAAATCTTATTATTCACAAAAATGTTTTTGAATGTATAGCATGTGATATGGTTTTTGTAACCGAAGGAAATTTCAATGATCATATGACTTTTCATGAGCAGATGTCTGAAACAACTCAAACTCAGAAAATAACAACCACCAAAAAAAATGTATCTAAACCGCCAAGTGAAATTGACAATACATCATCTCTAAGAACACACAAAGACTTATTATTTGAAAAGAGAAATGTGATCGCGAGTATTAACAGACCTTCTGCTAAAAATTCGAACTCCAGTTTCAAATCAAATGATCTTACTACGCAAAAAGAAAACATGAACACTGATGTTATTGTCTTGGTGGACAACTGTGATATAAGTAACCTAAACTTCTCAAAAAGTTCTTGTATTGAAGATATTAGATGTGAATTGTGTGACTTCAAGACAAAAGATCAAAATGAACTGTATTTACATGTAGAGGAAAATCATGAAAACAAAAACTTGAAATGTTCAATGTGTGATTATTTTGCTTTCTCCGTTGATGACAGAGCAGAACATGATACAACAGTTCATCATCAAACTTCTAAATCTAATGACCCACTTTTCATACCCAATTATTCGCTCAAGCACTTTGCAACGACTGAGAACTTGTTTGAATGTTCTTTTTGTGATTATGTATGCAATAATAGTGAGAGAAGAGATTTGCATGTTCTAAATCATTTCAATCTGAAATGCAATGATTGTCCATACAATGCACGTTCCATTGAGGACAAACAAAAACATGAGAAAATACATTATGGAACTAGGTACAACTGTAAAATATGTGGATATATAGCATGTGACAACAAAGACAAATTTTTGCACGAACACAGACATGAAATGGACAAGTTGAAATGCAAGCTTTGTGAATTCATACCAAAGACAGATGAGGAGAATGCAGCACATGTTAAGATGCATGAAGAATGTTTAAAATGTAATGATTGTGATTACCAAGCAAAATCCATTGAAGAATTCAAGAAACACAGAGAAGAGCATGAGAAGAGTCTTTACAAGTGTGGTACCTGTACATTTCACACTAACAACGAAGCTGAATTCAAGGATCACCTAGTTAAAAAACATCAATGTCTAGAGATAAAATGTGAATCCTGTGCAGAAATATTCAGTACCAAGGTAGAGTTGAAGAAACATCGCCTTGCCATGCATGTTAAACGATATAAGTGTGAATTGTGTGATTTTGACTCTTGTCATGAATGGTATACTGAAAAACATATAATGGCAAATCATAAAGAACATTTTTTCCGTTGTAAACTTTGTGACTTTCAGTGTAAAGTTCCAAAAACGTTAAGATTACACGTCAGAAAAAATCATCTATATTGCATAACATGTGATAAAATTTTCAAATATAGAGGACGATTTAAAATTCATATGGAATCTGTTCATGGAAGAAAAATGACTCTAAAAAGTTTACCCTCTTCTAAAATAGTATCTTCAGGTAAGATACCATACACAAGTAAAGTTTCTAATGACAGTAAAAACAGAAATTTAAAGTCGGGTTATGTTAATCTAAAGTGTAACGTTTGTTCCTACATCGCGCACTCTATTGAAGACAAGCATAAACACAAAAAACTACATTTGGAAAGCAGTAAGTACTGTAATTCATGTGACTATATAGCGACTGATGACCAGGATAAGGTTTTGCATGAGCAAAGACATGAAATGTACAAGTTGAAATGCAAGCTTTGTGAATTCATACCAAAGACATATGAGGAGAATGTAGCACATGTTAAGATGCATATAGAAGGTCTGAAATGTAACGATTGTGATTACCAAGCAAAAACCGATAAGGAATTCAAGAAACACAGAGAAGAGCATGAGAAGAGTCTTTACAAGTGTGGCACCTGTACATTTCACACTAACAACGAAGCTGAACTCAAGGATCACTCCGTTAAAAACCATCAATGTCTAGAAATGAAATGCGAATCCTGTGAAGAAATATTCAGCAACAAACAGAATTAAGGAAACACCATCTTTCCATGCATGTTGAAAGATTCAAGTGCGATTTGTGTAATTTCGACTCAGCAGTTAAACGGTATACTGAAAAACATATGGAAAGTCATGAGGAACATTTTTTCCGCTGTGAATTTTGTGACTTTCAGTGTAAAGTTGGAAAAAGGTTGAGACTGCACGTTATAAAAAAAACATCTGTCTTGCAAATTTTGTGAAAAAACCTTTAAATATGAGGCCTGTTTAAAAAATCACCTAGAATCTGTTCATGGAAAATCAAGAGACCATGAAAAAATATCGTCTTCCCCAAGACACATTTCTCTGCAGAAATCTCACCAATGCAAGTATTGTAAATTTAATTCTGAGACAAACGCTGTTCTACAAAAGCACATTTTACGTGAACATCCACTTAAAAGACCATTCAAATGTGGGATTTGTGATGCAAGATTCAAAATGCAAGCACATTTAAGTAACCATATAAGACTTTCACATAAAGGAAAATCAAGTTTGTCTAAGGAAATGCTTGATCATACAGAAAAACGTTTGTATCAGTGTAAACTATGTGATTATACTTGTAAACGAGCGAAAAATTTCAAAATTCATACGTCACTTCATTCCAAAAAAGGACCTTATCAATGTGAACATTGTGACTACACATGTAAAAAATCTTCAATTTTGAAAATACATATGCGTTCCCATTCTGATGACAGACCTTATCCGTGTGATTCGTGTGATCATGCAAGCAAATCAGCAGGAAACTTGAAAATGCATATGTTGAAACATTCAGAAGAAAGACCTTATCGATGTGAACATTGTGAATTCTCATGTAAAACTTCTTCAAATCTGAAAATACATTTGCTAATCCACTCTAAAAGAAGATCTATCGATTCTAATGATAGACCTTTTCAGTGTGAAAATTGTGACTACACATGTAATACATCTGGAAAACTCAAAGTTCACATGCTAATCCATTCCAAAGGAAGATCCAATTCCAATAATAGACCTTATCAGTGTCATCTGTGTGAAAATGCATACAAAACAGCGGCAAGCTTGAGAACACACATGAATATTCATTCTGAAGAAAGTTATGATTGCAAATATTGTGACTACACATCTAAGAATAAATGGGCTTTGAAAACACATTTAGTTGTTCATTCTGATGTTCGCCCTTTCAAATGTGATATTTGTGATGCAAGCTTTAAATTAAAATATAATCTAATAAGACATAGCGGGAGTGTTCATGAACAACAACCACAATTGAGCTCTTCTAATAGCGTGCTAAAAAAGAAAAAATCGTTTGTACCAAGTGTTCTACAACAGCGAATAAAAAATTGGCACTCATCGAAGCGAAACCGATACGTGTCTCAAAAAGGGAGTAGTAAAAAAAAGTGTATATCGAGGTCATAAACCAGGAAAAGATGAAGCCATAGAAAAAGAAGATTCGGGTGAAGAATAATTTTACAGAATGGTTCTCCTGTTTGGTTTGTCCGTCGAAATATAAGTACAAAGGAGCTCTACATCGTCACATCAACGAAAAACATGCTGAGGAACCACAATATCCTTGTGACTTATGCGATGAGATATTCTTCCAAAAGGAGCGCTTGGAACAACATCTGATGATCAGTCACGATATAGAAATGACAACTGAGTAATCAGTGGTAATTTAGATTTCTTGGCATGAAAAAACTAATTTTCACCAACACACAACAAAAGTGATGAATTGTAAATCTTATTAATAAAACTCAGTTCTGTATGTGTGTCATGGACATGTTCGTGAATGTTAAGCAACGCTGAGTTAGGATAGAAATGGATGGGTGAGACGAAAAATGTCCACTTATCGACTTGAAAAGCTTTTTTTCGAATATTGCGATGACCTGTATTTTTTTACTAGGTCAAAGAACAACTTTAGCTTTAATTTTAACTCTCATTGGCTTTAATAATAATACCACAATCACGAGGAAGTATCGTGTCATTTTGACATTCCATTTTTTTTTTTTTTTTTTAATTAATTTAAAAACACTCATTTAAGCCCTTACTCACCACATACTTTTTTGAAATCACCCTATCTATGTAGATATTTAAAAATTGTTTCGATAAGATTATATTGTGAATTTATCTGTGATTCAAAAAATGTTAATGTAAATGTAAAAAAAAAAAACACTTAAATACTTCAGCAAAAGCTAAATTTTTTTGATTTATGATATACTTATATTTTTTGTAGGTATTAAATAAAAATATTTTCTGTTAATTTTTTCGTAAATTTCATCCAAATATAGTTATGTTTATTTATTAATATTTAAATGTAATTAAATAATTATGTTATCTATTTATTCAATACGTGTTTATTTTGTTTTGTTATAAGAAATATGTATAAGCGTATTATAAATTTATCTTCTATATAATTTTACTTGTATATGAATCACTTTCTTCAAGTAATGTCTTGTATAGTATTGATGTTCTCATTGTTCACCATATATTACAAAGATTACTTTTTGTTTTAAAAGTGGAGAGCTAGTTCTGGCTTGAATCTTGTTTTCTTTTTCATCTTGTTGTGTAATATGTCCGTCCATTGTTTTCACAGAAAAAAATTCTTTGGAGAGTGTTTTGAAACTGGACGCAGTTCAACAAAAAACATTCACTTGTATGGTTTGTGGTTTTAAAACAGAAAATAAAGTTTTCATAAAAGATCACATTCAAAATCATTACAATGAGAAGATAGTCAAAGCAGAAATTGCGAAAGCTCACAAGTGTACTTCATGTGATTTTCGCACCAATAGTCTATATCACTTGAAAAATCATCTCAAAACACACACTGATCACCCCAAACTACAATGTAGTCATTGTGACTTTCAAACTCGTCTCGTTCATACTCTAAAACAACATTCCCTAATACACACAGGACAACGCTCCTTACAAATGTGACTTGTGTGACTACGGAGTGTATCGGCGGAAAAACTTGGAAGCTCATATTAATAAAGTTCACACCCATACCAAACCCTATAAATGTGACACCTGTGATTACAGAGCAACTACCAAAGATATTCTTTTAAAACATGTGAAACGGTGTTCAGGAATGAAGAGCAGATCAAATTCTATATTTTTGAATTCGTTAGAAAACTGCAGAGTAAGTGAGAGGAACGTGTGTGACCCTGCACACTCAATAGATGACATAGAAGGAGCCACAAAACAAAATACAGTTGATGAAGAGAATGATAGAAACTCAGATTTAACTAACGCAGAGTTAATTATTATAAACGTTCCGCCCCTTGTTTGTAATCTTTGTGAATTTTCATTTACTGAAGAACTCGAGTTCAATGAACACATGTCCTGTCATATTAAAGAAGAAATTAGTGATCCTTCTGAAGTCATGATCGAACAAGTCAATAACACAATTGAAAACGAATATGTTTCTTTAGATAATGAAGAAAACGTTGATTGTTTGAAATCATGTGGAGTATGTGATTTTCACACGTATAAAATAATGGATCTACAAAGACATGTACTTCAAAGTCACATTGAATGTCTGAAGTGTATTACATGTGCTTACACTTGTCAGTCTCTGAAACAATTGGTGGGGCATCATATGTCTGTGCACCAAATGAAATACTATTACTGCAAGTATTGCCAGTATTATTGTTCCAAGAAACTTCAGTACAATGAACATGTATCTAGTCTTTCAGAAAAAGTTCAAATGTCAAAAATGTGATTTTGAAACTAAATATAAGAGAATGATATTGGAACATAATTTTTTGCATACCAACATGAAACCCTACAAATGTGGCTGCTGTGATTTTCAATCTTGTCGAGCTTCCAATTTAATACGACACCAATATGTTCATACTGTTGAAAACCTCTGAAATGTCTCCAGTGTTCCTACAGTACGACACAGAAGAAATGTTTAAACGCTCATTTAAAAAAACATAACGAGGGTTAATTCTGTCCTAACATTTGTTTAGTTTGACCTTGGTGTTTTGATATACATGGTAATTAAAACTGAGTGTAATAACATCTGTTTACCCCAAACGTTCGATATATTATTTAATGAAATGCCTTAGGCATTATTTCCACCCTCGATCAAACTTTTTTCTTTCTTGTATTTATTTTTTATTTATAGATATTGAATTTACTTTAATAAATTTTTGGTTTATTTTTTTTATTATTATAAATAGCTAATAATAATAAGACTTACTTTTTACATCATCATATTAAAAGAAACTAATACCCGAACCTTGTATTTTCATTTCAGATAATCCTTTAATATCCTCGTCTGCTGAAATAACTGTGACACCAACAACATCTGCATCCACCTCATCCAATGATGCTAAAGTTCTGTTGTATAATCACAAGTCCGGCGAATCCGATGACTCAATTTCAAATTTACTTTACAATTCTGTGTCCTGTGTGATGGACGAGAACCAAACGAGCACCGAACATTACTCCAACATCTTAAGGGAACATGGTGTGGACATTTTGCCTTTCACGAAACAGCCTTCTCCATCAAGAGTAACCAATATGATGCGAAAATATCACAGATATCTCTCCACACTTCCTCCCGCGGCCTTGTTAGCGTTAGCTAACCCCAAAATAGGACGTCCTAGAAAAAATGTCCTCTCTGCTAACAACGTTTTTGATTGAACCAATCAATGAAGGTCGCACTTTTGATCTGAATGCGTCAGATTCTCCGAGACATGCTTCCGATCTTGTCCGCAACCCGGCAGACATGCCACGGCGCAAGGTGGGCCGCCCTGTTGGCTGGAGGAAGAATAGAGATTTCCATATGCAGCAAGGTCCGACCATCATGCAGCACAAGAAACCCGCTGGGCGACCCAAAGGTTGGAGGAAACCTCAGTCCATGCCGCCCATGCCTGTGCCTCTATCATGGAAGCCAGGCCAATTCGGTGAGTCTGACGAGGTTTTATAAAAGAAAAGAGGAAGACCCAGACTGTCCGACACAGTCTGTTTTGAAGAGAGTAGCCCCGCGCAACCTTCAGAAACCAACGTGTCTTACATAGATGACGGGGGGCACTTTCTGCTGCCTTCTTAATTATAATACTATATTATGGCTAGGTTATCATGTAAATATAAATTGGTTAAGTTCCTTCTGTAGATTTAACACTGAAAATGTAATGTTACTTTTCCTACGCTACCCATAACACCCGCCTGCGAGACGACATAAAATAAAGAGCCCTGGAGCCACCTCAGTCGTTCAACCACTACGAAAAAAATTGTGGCGCGTCCTCTGGTAGAAAATGCTTTGAGTATTAACCTCTCCTGGTGGTTACTTTCCACTAAAGAGTGTTATTAATCTTGACCTGTGTGAGAGACGTATCGTTACAGGGAGAGTGTTAAAAGAACTATTGAGTCAGAGGAACATGCTCTTTTCATGTTTTTTGAGTAACATTAGCGTAACCTTAAATTGTATCTATCTATGTCAGCATCAAACCTAAACTACTCAAAATTTCTATTGTATGACCAGACCACATATAAAAAAATGTAAGAATATTTGGATGAAGTTATCTATCCAAGACTTTGTTATTTATATTTATTGGTCATGTACCTACGGTGCCTTTTTAGACTTACCTTACATTTCAGATAGTTTTGTTTGAAAATATGAGTTCAGACATTATTTTCTTTGCTTCTACCGGATTATCCTTTTTCCATGTGTTATCTACGGACCAAAGTTACATATTAATGATCCATCTTAACAACCCAAACTCAACTAGATACTGTTATTAAAAGTCTGGAAATTGAAAACCGTTGTCTTAAGTTGACGAGATATAACATGAGTTTTATTTTTGTAAAGTCCTGTGAATACAGCAAATGACCTTGAAAATTTCCTCAGGAGAGAACGAAATATGTTAACTGCATAGTTTTTTTTTTTCAAAATACTCAAATCATAATATATTTTACATCAAAATGATATGTACAAAGAAACAATAAATAATAAAAGATAATGTAATAATTTGAAAAAAGAAAAATAGTTACTGTGATTGCCCTGTGACCTCTAAGTATGAGGTTGTGCTGCATCACGGGATAATCATAATCATAAGTTACTAATTAATTACAGTAATAACTTATAAGATAAGTTTTTCCTTTGTTAAAAATAACTGGTGGTTATTAAGTTAAGTGGAGACAAGTGTTTTCAATTTCCGAAGATGTTATCTGTATTTGACATGAGCCGCTTTAAAAATTATGTTATTAAAGGGTTCAAAACATTCTAATTCAAAGTTTTTAATGTCCAACAGAGTTGGTTCTTATTTTAAAATAAAATGAGCTGGACTTTGCTGCATAGCAAAAAAACTCTGGTATCATTTTTCCTAGGATTTTTTTAACTTGACAAAAGAGCGTGCATATGTTTATTAAGCAATTATTTTTAGTAAATGGTGGAGCTCAAGTTCAAATGCTTTTTGAATCTCTTAGAATATTCTCATTTGTACCAAATATTATATGAGAGAAAAATCATCTCAAGAATGTTTTGACCGTATTTTTATGTTTTATTCATTCAAGATAAGTATAATAAAAAAAAATTGTCCATACACCCGTAAATTCTAAAACCTACCCACGTTCCATAGTCGCTAATGGAGAACTTAATCAAAAACATAACGAACAAACTTTTACATCAACTGACTAATGGCTAATTGAGTTCTCGATTAAAGTTCTCCATTAGTGACTATGAAACTCAGGGTTAGCTATACAGAATTTCGAGTCTTAGTTGAAGTGACTTTACATTACATCAACCGTTCCTTCTCCAAAATCAATTACAAAATTCACATTGCGATAAAAACAAATTTCAATTGTCCTGTTGCGCATGTGCAGTTCATTTTTGACTGTGAACTTGAATGAGTTTTTTCTCAATATCTACTACTTCTCCAATCTGATAATATTAAAGGCCAAGTTTTACCATTGGGATCTTATTTACATTTCCCGCTAAAACAATTGGAAATCTGGATTCTTTATTATTTTGTTTAAAAATAGAGAGTGCAGACAGAATCAGCATTACGTTAATTTGACGACATTAATCGAAGTCAAATCGTTTCTACACATGCGCGTAAATGAGACTGCACTAACTCCAATTTCTACATTCCCTTAATTGAAATAGCGTTACGTTAAGTTAAACGTGACGCAATCTGGCTTAAACTCTCCTATGTCTGATGGATCAGACTCGTAGAAGCGCATGGTGTTCCTAAATAATCATCTATTCCAATGCTTTTATTTTTATCTTGTAACTTTATTTCTATTGTTATTTAGTGAAACAAATATTCCAAGTTCCGTTAGAATTATTCCTTTTTATATAAATAGTGAAAATGTAATATAAATTATATAAGGTGGTTGTCCAATGTAAAATTTGTTTATTTTTTCTCAATTTAGCAAGATAGTTTTATCAAAAAGATAAATTATAATAATAGAGTGGAACTATACATGTGCTTACTTATGTTAAAATACATAATTAAATATTTTGTTGAAAGAATCAAAATTAAACATTGTTTCTAAAAAGTTTCTTAGAACGGCTTTTACAGCCTTCTTGTTCGCTCTAAAATCCTCATGAAAAGATTAATTCACTATTTCAGTACATTGTTCTGGTCAAAATTTAGTTAATCTACTTTTGATGATATGATATTCTTAAATGCTGAATTTTGAAACAGACTATGTATGACAATATATTTGATTTTTTGTGGAAAATGTTAAAGGAATAGTTTGATATTCTTATATGCTGAATTTTTAAACTATGTATGACAAATAATTCAATTTTTTTTGGAAAATGTTAAAGGATAGTAGATATTATAGTTAATGGACTTACAAACTGCTACTGAGGTCTGATGATAAGTAATTACATATTTCAGGTACGCATGATCTAAAGTGTAAATGTAATTTAAAATATATTATTTTATAACTAAAATATTTCTAATAAAAAATCAATTGATTATTAAATTTGATTTTATAATATTATTTAATATTTTCAAATATATTCGTTAAAATAAACGGGTGTATACAAATTATAAAAATAACATTTACCAAATTAAATTATCTAATTCTAAGTTTTCTAGTATTCAATTTGAAAACTCCCGTCAGAATGGAGTTTGTCTCAGAATTTGATTTTAATCTGTAATTTTTAACTGCAAGTATAACTAATTGGTTATAATTCGCCGCTGCAAACACAAAACTGTCGTATCTGCAAATTTTGCCATTTTCAGTTAAGAAGCGCACATTCTCCTTTTTCACGTCACGAACTGTCGTATCTGTATCTCAACTCCTTCCCGAAGTATTCAAGTTTTAAGGTTAGTCGTATGTTGAGTTTCAAAGATTCTCAGCAAGCACGAACCACTATTAACTGAAAAATGGCAAAATTTGCAGATACGACAGTTTGTGTTTGCAGCGGGCGAATTATAGCCAGCGTCGATGGCATGTTGAATACACCGGTTCCCTTCAGAACACCGAAGTTAAGCGACATCCAGCGAGGTTAAGACTTGGATGGTGACCATTCAAATTCTAATTCTCGTGACGCTGGCTTTTCCCGGCCCCACTCAGGCTGGGTGAGGTCAAAGTGAGTAGCAGGTTTGTGATTTTCCTGCGAATGGAGGGTAAAACCCCCGTCGTGATATGACCATGGCATTTGAAAGCGACGTTAAAACCCCACTTAAAAAAAAAAAAATTGGTTATATTTAAAAAAAAAAATACATATGACTGAAATATCTTCACCTACTTAATTGAATGAAAAGATATTGTTTAAATATCTCATAAAATAGCCAAAATTGTACTCACCTTTTTCGAAGAAGAAAAAAAAAAAATATTGAACAGTGACATTGAAATTGTGGGCAACTTCTGAGACAAATACCGTTGGTTAGAAATTTCAAACTAATTTTTAAGAATTAATATTTAAAAATGAAGGTTGGTCAACTGGTTAATTTTCCAAGAGCTATTTGTTTTTTCTTTCCAAAATGAGACCTAACTTGATCAATGAACACATAAAAGATGAAATAATGAAAATTTTGCGTATTTTTAAGTATTTTTTCAATAGCTTTTTGTAGATTTTTTTTTTTTTTTTTTTTTTTTTGTTGGAAGTTCGACTGTCAGGAAAATCCATTGTTTGACCTACCTTGCACGTATCCTGATTAGAGTTTATCTGGTAATTATGTTTAAACAAATTTCGATAACTTTAATCTTAAAACTACATAAAAATTATTTATAATACAATAATACATAAATTATAATTTAGGTACTAATACCCCCATATTTTTATTAAAACTAACCGCAAAATTAAGTTTGAAAAGTATTCTTTGTATTGTGTTTTCATTTATATTCTACTTCTTTACTGTCTGCTAGTTCTTTCCGTTTTTGTGTTAGTGTTTGCGCCAACTAACTCTTATCTAAACTAACTGTTCGTGTTTACTCTTCTTTTTACATAAAGGTAAATCTTTTTCAAAAGGTTTATCTTTTTCAAAAGGTTCATCTTTTGAATTTAAATTGGAATATCTAACTTTTCTTTTAATACATGAAACAGATTGATTGTTCCTATCAGAAGAAGTCATACGTCCGCGTCCGTTGAAATTTGTACAAAATTGAAATTTTCTCGTAGCTAAAAAATACCTACCGTAAAAGAAAGGCTGTTTTATTTTTTTCTGTTTTCCTCACACATCTAGGAACACTTCTTTGTGAACACTAAGCTTGATTTACTCAAGACCTATTGTGACAACAGTTAAACCCCCACTTCGAAAAATGTTCTCTAGTGACTAATTTGCCTTTCAAAATTTAACTGACGTAATCGAATTCTAGACAATTTGTGTCCAAAAAAGTTATTGTGAAATGACTTATTTCCCGTTCTAAAACTGTCCATTCGATTTTGTTTTCAGTGTCCGTATTCTCTCTCCTCAACAATCTACCGCTCGAGGTGGAGGCCTTCTCTCCTCGCCTGCTCCTCCTCAAACTGAAACCCCAAAATTCTGTTCAGCAACTGCGGTGTTGTCAAGCCGAACACGAGAATCACGAATTTAATCGAACATTGTCGAACGTGCCCGGCGATGGCACGTCCTGACGTATATAAGTACAAGTTCGTGTGCTACGCGTGCAATTACTTCACGTACCAAGTGAGCAACACAAGAACCAATTCTGATCCACCTGGGAGCCAAGCCGTTCGTGTGTGAGTTTGTGGTCAGTGCACGTTCCCGACACAACCACCATTGCAGCGGCATATGAAGACTCACGTCAAGGGCCTTACCAATGGGAACGGACTCTTGCCAGACAATTTCAAAAACGGTCAGACAACCGAACTGAAAACGGTTCCATTGCCTTAACAGTACAGGCGGGTGAGGCGAGCTATTATGAACTAATAACTTGGCTCATGGACAGAATGACGTCGAAAAAAACATGTCCTTTTGTCTCTTGATACGTATTGTCCATGCTTTCCATTAGAAAAGCTCGTTTCTGAATTTGATTTGTAGGTGAAAATACTCTGATGTGTTGCTGACGATGTTGTGAACTACTGATTTTTCAACACAAAAATATAGAGTTGATAGAGATGTTGAGAATTTAATAACAAAACGTCGGAACAAAACAAACTTTATGTAAGTACAAAAACTTAAGTACAGTTTTTTTCCTCTCTCGTGAAGCACTTTAATTAGGTCTTACACCTGTCGGTCATGCTGATTCCCTATTGTGCTTAGATTCTGTGAATTTAAAATTCGCCTCTTTAGAAATCGAATTAATGAATCGGTATCCGAAGGTTTGTCCCAATAACGAGGGAATGCAAGGCAAACCACTTCTAATAAGTACAGTTTATTTGTTGAACGATTCCTCAAATTGTTACTGTGTTTAAAAATAACGGTCAAAAGAGAACCTAATTTTCGAAGAATTTTGTGATTTGTGGGAAGTTCATGTACAAAAAGCTCAAGGAACGACCCTCTGTTTGATTTAAGTATTTGTTTATTCATATTTGATGTTTGTTATTAAAATGAAGGTTATATTGAAATTCTCTTAATTCGATCATCAACCTATTGTAATTTCTATTAGATATTATAAACATGTTATCTATGTATGATATATTAATATGCCCTTTCAATGTAGTGATAGATTTTAAGTATGTAATAATATAATGATTCAAGTTAAAAGAAGTTCTAGAACATTATGATCTGGAAATATTTTTTTGTACATACCATATGAACCCGCATTCATGGTGCCAATATTGTCTATGTAAAATTTGTGCCATAATAATCATCAAATTGAATTAATTAGAATTAATTAATGTTGTTTAATTTGTAAATGTTAACATGACGTCTATTTTAATAATTAAGTCCAGGCGATTAACTTTGTGCCATAATGTTGTTTCTCTTTTTTTTAAAGTTTGAAATAAAATTATTAAAAGAAAAACTTTTTAATAGTAATTAAGTGAAATTGCACGAAGTACTTTTTGTAAGCAGTTTTTGTTACTTACTTAACTTATTTGCTCCAACAAACTTTCCACATACTGATAGTTAATTAAAAATTCTGTCTGTAGGATGAGAACAAAATAACATCACCACTCAATTATCTAGTCAATAATAGAGGTATTTAATCAATAACTTGTATGTAAGCTTTTTATAGCAAAAAAAGTGCATCCACATTCCTTAATAATAATAAAAAAAAATCAATAACTTAATGGTACAATTCATACACAATCAAAAATCTTTAATGACCAATTAGTTCATGATGAAATTCCTCCATTAAGAAGCAAGCAACTTGAGGTAGTAATACTAAACAGGGTCCAATTAAAATGACAATTACCCAATACATCACTCTGTATATCCTGCAAGAATGAGACTGAGGCCCGAATTATGAAACAGGATTAGATTTGATCTTAGTGGACACTATCCCTTAACACGCCCTCTAGTGGGAATTTCAACCAATCACAGCGCACTTTATTATAGCCTGAGTTTAAGGGCGGAATTAATAGACAAATTTACAACTTCACAAGTGTCCTGTGTTTCACAAATTTTGAATTTTCGTATTAATAGACGCACTTTTCGTTAACTTCACAAGTGACTGCTAAGAATCTGTGAACACTTGTGAAAATACCTCTGTGCAGCTTAAAATGGTATTAATAAACGTTTTTTGGTCGCCGAAAGTTTTCATTTTCACAAGTGCTTTCATAAATTTTTAAGTGCCCGAAATCCTGCACTAAGATAGGATTTGTGAAACTTTTGTTTTCTTTTTCATCTGATTTCACCATTATTTTGCATTATTTATATGAGTTTGGCTTGTGAATATTTTTATGTACCTAATAACTGTGATAAGTTATTGAATTTTACTTTATAATTTTGAAATTGCCATTATTATTTCTTATCTTCTTCAGTTATTTATTTTTTACCATGGAAGATTTTTATGAGTTGGCTGATTTTTTGGACTATCTTTTGATAATGATGTGCAAGATCCTGTAGTAATAAAAAGAGTTCTGCAGGACAAAGGAGACCCAGCCCAGCAGCACAGACCCTGAGACCCAGCAAGCAGCACAGACCCTCTCTGGAAGTTCTCTCATATTTGGACTTCATGATGCAGTACCATCTTTTAAAGAACTTTGAGAAATGCTTATATTGACCCATGTATAAAAAACATATCCTAAAGCAGCTGAGTTTAGATACTTTGATATTTGTTTTCAGGTCAGGATATTAATTTTCAGACAAGCAAAAGGTGGTGTGAATGTGCTATGTGCATAAATTATGTTCCTTAACACGTATTGAAAGCTTTTCTTGTGCCTTTTTGTAAATGTAGGTTTGTAGGTACCATAGAAAATCTCTAGAAACAAATGGTTTCAATCATACCTATTAAATTACATTAATTATTTGAGAAGACAAGACAGAGTCAATCTAAAAAATGTCTTAATTCATACATACCTACATCAGATTAAAGAAGATATTTTATTATGTAAATTATTCTGATCTAATACAGGTTAGTGTGACAGTTGGAGCTTCTCTGGTGGGACTTCAACCAGTTTATAACAAATACGAGAAATGTTGAATGCAACATTTCTTATAGGATTACCATAGTTAAGCATTGTCCATTGAGGTGAAGACTTGGTTAATGTGAGGCTGGGTGAGGTTAATGTGAGTAGCAGGTTTGTGATTTTCCTGTGAATCAAGTGTAATACCCCCATTGTGAAGTGATCATACAGTTGAAAGTGATGTTAGTCCCATATTAAAAAATTTACAGCCTAGGTCTCCAGCAAACTTAATTGGAAAATTTGGCTTGCTCTGAACCACATATTTGTATGAGACATCAACCATCATGGAACTAGGGCTTTTTCTTTATTTCAAAAACCCTTTGGAAACTACAAGCTACCCCAGCTTGTTAGGGTTGACTAGTCCATTTTCTGTTTATTGTACCCTAGTGGGATACTGGTTTTCTCACTGTTTATTGTCCCCCAGTCAGACAATACTGTATGTATGAGATATTCTGAAGACTATTTGCATGTTCACCATTTCTTGTATTTCCTATTTTTCCCAAAATAATAAATAAATGCATACCGAGTGTGAGTTTAATTTCGAAAAGTTTATTTCTTTATTTCCAAAATAATAATAATAAATTTAAAATACACCATTTTCTTTTGTTTCTATTGACCACTGAGAATAAAGAATATCAAGCATAGATAAGACATGAACTATTAAATATGTGAGAACACATGAATTAATTTAATGACACACTGGTTCAGGTTAATGTGAGTACTTTTACCTATGAAATGACTACCTAAAAAAAGATTATTTTCTGAATGTTTTTGTAAAACCTTGGCATGAAGAAGGTCTCGGGTTCAAATCCCAGAGAAAGCAAGGAAATTATTCACAGTTGCTTGCAAGGGATACCTTCCGGTGCACTTGTGCTGACCTAGCACCTAAATGGGAAGTATTTTATCACTCCTTGCCCATCAGAATGTAGGCATACTATGGGATGGACAAGCTACAATGCAGACCACAAGTGTCGATAGTAGCTGCTACAAAATAAGAAAAGCTGTGAACCACTCATTAAAAATACAATAAATTAGATGAATCATATGGTTTAACCCAATGATCAGTGAGTTCGGTAACAAGTTAGTGAGACCTCTGATGCAAAATATTCTTTCACTAGTATAATCACCTTTCCCATATTAGTTAGTCAGGCTGGCCTGTACAAGGTGACCCAACCACATACAATGCCTTGGCACCAAGTGGTACCAGGGTATTGCATTGCAAGGTAACTTTGAAATATTTATTTTAAAGACTTGAGGTATACTGCAGTATCATTTACCTGGTGGCCAGCTTACTAATTGATTTGGCATTTAAATTCCTTAAAATTTGTTAAGGCAACCTTCTCATACCTATAAGATGTTAGAGAATAAAGAGGACTAAAGTTAAGCTAACACACCTGCTAGTCAGAGTTTTCAACCAACCACAGCACACTATAACCCAAGTAAGGGTAGTGTCCACTTAAAATAAATCTAATCCTGTTTTATAATGTGGCCCTAAGAAATAAGAAACAAATCAAAATTTAATATATAATGAGAAATTTATTTTTTTACAATGATTTTAGAATTATTGTTGGATATAGTGAATCTGGTACAAGTTTTAAACTATTAATGCTTCAAATTTCATAATAAGGTTTGAAAGTTATAGGTTATACAAGCATTGAACCATAGAATTACTAAAGTACATGTCCGTCTTTTCCATCTTTGTACCAGCAGCCTTATTGTTGATTGTTTTGAGCAAAATTGGTAAGCAGTTGGAAACAAGAGCTTTCTTCCTCAGATACTTCTCCACTCTCACAGTGATCCCTTTTGTGTTACTTTCACATCTGTCCAATATTTCTCTGGGATACTGCATTCTGAAAGTTTCAACAGTAAAAATTAATAAGACTGTTACCTAGCTAAGTGTATTCTCTTCCTTACTAAAACATTGTTATTGAGAATGAATCTTGAGCTTGGAAAATTGGAATTACATAATTTTATTATTATAATTATTTTCATCATACAAATTTATCTATTGTTTTAAAAAAAAGTTTTTAGCTAGGAATCCAATTGAATTTGTAATAAAAGGATTTTTGTGCTCTGTGTATTGTATAATAAATAAATAAAATAATGAATTTTTATTTTCATGTCTAGATTTAGATTTAGCAAGAAAACCGTCACGCAACATTAAAGTTCTCTGTCAGACACTTGAGATTGACCTCACCCAACCTAAGTGATATGAATAGCCAGCTACACAAGGGGGTTCAAAATTAGCCACTCATCCAAGTCCTAACCTTGCTGGAGCTTGCTTAACTTTGGAGACAGAATAAGAACTGGCGCATTCAATGTGCCATCAAAACTATGTGCAATAGACTATCATGAGAATTTGGGCTATTTATTTATAAACCATTAATAAGAAATCGTTTCGAGCCAGGCACGCGCCGGTATGGCTGCAAGTCCTGCGCTCGAATTTCTAAATTTTCAACTTAAATAAAATTCAACTAAATTTTCAAATTTTAAGTATATAAATGTAAAAAGAAGCAGAGGACAAACTATCCAAGAGATGAAATATATTGAGAATGAACGGGTGTTTCATGGAGAAACAGAAGACTGTATGGAAAAATAAATAAATTAAAAGGCAATATAGTTTGCGTAATAATAATAATAAAAATTTATAAACCATTAACCCCTAGGAAAACTGCAGGCTGTCCTGGCTTGTTAGGGTAGGCTAGTCTGTTTCCTGTTTATAGTCCTCTACTTAAACAATGGTCTTCTCCCTGTTTAATGTCCCCAGCCAGAAATCCAACAAAGTAAGAATGATGGTGACCTTACAAATATGAATAGACAGGTCTACAAGTTCGGACTTACTTTCATTTTCAGGGACTGAGCATTGAATTCCTCGGTCAATTCATTCCAGGATTTCCAGGTTCTTCTCTTGAGAAAAAATATTTTATTATTGGTTGCTGGAGTACATTTTACTACAAATTAGATTTTCTCAGTAACTTTCCTTCTTTTTACTTGTTTTCTGCCACTAGGCATGTCTCATATGCCTGTAGAATATTATTAAAGTCATAATTTCAATTGATTGAGAAACAAAATTTCATATAAAAATTATGAGAAAAAAAGACGTGCTTCCCTAGAACCTGACGTAATGAAACTAAAAAAAAATAGAAAATAATTTTCAAGACATCAACAAAAATTTGAAATCGACCAATAGGAATCGTTAACAAGTTGTTAAAAGATTTCATTGGCCAAATCATTACCTCTGTGCACTAGGAAAGTCAAAAAACTTAAGTGAGGGTAATCGGTGAATTTGTTTTGTTTATTAATACGAACTTTTCTGAAGTCATGACTTGTGAAGCCTGCGGCACTAGTTCTCAAGTCATTTTTTTTGGTATGTCTATTAATTCGGGCCTAAGTGTCCCACTTATATTAAGGGTGAAATTAATAGACAAATTCTATATCATAAGTCATTGCTAAGCGTCGGTTTTCCCTGTCTTACACAGTACGCAGTCCGTGACTTAGCGCCACAGAGGTATTACAAAAACGTCTATTATTATTGTATTTATTTCATAACTTATTATTATGTTCATTGTATATAAAAAATTGAGAATAAAGCTTGATCCAATTGTTAATATATATTGTATATAAAAAAATATTAATTCCGCCCTAAATCTAATTCTGTTACATGATTCGGTCCTAAAGAGTAGAGTCCCTATTTTTATTTATTAATTCCGCCCTAAATCTAATTCTGTTGCATGATTCGGTCCTAAAGAGTAGCGTCCCTTCACTCTCACAGTCAAAAGGGTTGACTAAAAATGGCCCCAGGCAAGAATAAAATTAACAGGGCTGGACTCAGAACCCAGGGGTTGGATAAGGGGGGCAAGCTCAGGAGCAGAACTGAATGAGCCTCTGGCGTTCTGACTCGGGCAGGGCCGCTATTAGGTTCGGGTGAGAGGTGGAGATTTTCTTGAAAGCTTCTACAATGTATGCCTTGGCATCGCCCATACCTGGGGAGGGGCAGAGAGAGAGAGAAGAATTATTAGAATTACTTAATGGTTGTAAAAAAAAAAAACAAAATTAAATTTTTTTTCTTGTTTATATTATTAATATTGTCAATTTTTATATTTAATTTTTACCATTATTTGTCTGCATATGTGTTCTACTAATAAGAGTTTCTAAATAAATAAACCGAAAATAAACCGAATAATAAAAAAAAAAAAATCAGTGACAGCGAGATCGATAAGGCGGACTTGTAACCTCGAGGTCGGTGAAGTCCCTGGTTAAGCGTAGATTTTGTAAAGCGAGTTTGAGTAGTTGTGATATCACGAAAGTGATAAACACAAATATGAAAATTTTAATTAAAAAAAATTCATGGTTGTAGATTTGAAATCCGTAAACTACAAAATGTAAGGAACTAAGGACAGATACCCCTGATATGAAGAAATACGTGGTCTTACGTGTTTCGGTATTTTACATGGTTCTCCAGTTTTTAGGGGTGGCAAGTTTTTCTTCTAACACCCTGATTATGTGAAATAGTTCATCCAACCCTTTTCCTTCTGATACGGACAGAACTCAAAATACACTGGACGCATTTCCTTATCAAATGCATTCGAGTTTCGTAGACTTGGAAAAAATAAACTGGTGTGAACATCACACGACTTTCTAGAACTCAAATGAAAATCGAGTAAAAAATGTTTTTTTAATATGATTTTTTTTTTTAATGTTACGGAGAAAAAAAAATACTGAAGCAAACGGACTAAAAACAATACTCTATACCTTTATTATTATTATTATTAAATGCTTTATTAGATACAAAGACATATAGTAGTAGTAATAATCGGGTGTACCGATTCATTTATTTACGAGGAGAGCCCATTTTATACATTAAAACACGATACAAAAAAAAATATGAAAATGTTAATGTTAAATTAAAATTTAAAGAAAATGATAAAAAATATCTAAATTCACAATTACTTGTTCTGAATTCTCATCATACGGTTGAGAGGAGATACTATGTACAATACAAATAAATAATATAAAAAATAATGAAAAAATTGAAACAATGTAAATAATAAAATGAAAAAAAAATAGATAAATACATACATATGTCCTAACAAAAGGGCGGGTTCATTGCCTATGGCAATCTCTTCCACCCAACCTTTCGACTAATGGAAAGTAGAAATCATGTCTCACCACTCAAGGGGTCATACTCCTCCTTATCGTTGGCAAAGGTCAGCTTAGAGTAGGCGGCATCGTACTCCAGAATGTTCTCAATGTCCACCATATGGTCTTCAGGCTGAGTGGTTTCATCTTCGGGTAGCTGCAGTAGATTCAGGAGAGCTAGCGTGAGGGGGGCCCTGTGTGGTAGAGTATTTAATTATTTGTTAGTAGGATAGTTATCTCAATGTTAGGAGGATAATTATCTCAATGTTAGTAGGATAATTATCTCAATGTAAGGAGGATAATTATCTCAATGTTAGGAGGATAATTATAATTATCTCAATGTTAGAAGGATAATTATCTCAATCCCTCATGAGGTCTTCGGTGCGCTCGTGTTGACCCAGCACCTAAATGGGAAGTATTGTGTCACTCCTCGCCCATCAGAGGGGAGGCATACTGGGCAAGCTACAACACAGACCACAAGTGCCTACAGTAACAGTAGGTGCTGCTTCATGGCTACGAAATAATAAAACAAAAAATCGACAAATTTTATCTTGGTGCAATTTTCCGTTCACGAGTTATAAGTCGTGGTTGGGTTGGTTGGGCCTGCAAATCGTCAGCTCACCCAAATAAATTAGGAAAAATCCATGCATTGGGTATTTGGTTGGGAATCGAACCAACGGATCCCTTTAAACCCGAATTGAAAAATAAGTATAAGTAGTGCTTTATTTAGACTGTCAGCGCAAGACAGGTAGTCCCATTATGCCAACAGTTTAACAAAGCAACACTTTATTTATTTGAGTATAAATAAATAAAAAAAGAAAAAAAAATCACATTCAATCACACATTCACACCAGGTACGGTAGTATAAGGGGGTCATTAAGGGAGGAGGAAGGATAATAAGGATTATAGGGGGATTGTTTTCTTGCCAACAGCTTCAATAAGGGAATATCTAAATCGAAAGAAAGATTTACAGTTGAGGATGGGGGGTGGAATGGATTTCCAAAGGGCAATTGAGGATGACAGGAATTCCTTGTGATATGCTTCTGTTCTATAGGATGGGATTTCAAGGAGGAGATGATGAGACCTTGTTTCTCGAGAGCTGATGTTGGACCGGAAGCAATATTTTTCGTAAGTTAATATAAGCTCACCAGAACTGTACATAAGCTCACCAGAACTGTACATAAGCTCACCAGAACTGTACATAAGCTCACCAGAACTGTACATAAGCTTACCAGAACTGTACATAAGCTCACCAGAACTGTACATAAGCTCACCAGAACTGTACATAAGCTCACCAGAACTGTACATAAGGTCCCTGCGTCAACTCTGCGGCCTCGGTGAGTAGCTTGGCTAGGCCGAACGCGGCTATCTTGCGGTTCACGCGGCCACTCACTTTCTGCAGGTCTGCTAGGAGCAGCTTCTCCGCTACCATGGAGAAGAGAGAGGCCTGCAAGAACAAGGGGAGGGGGCCCAATTATGAAACAGAATTAAGGGCCGAATTATGAAACAATTATAAGTATAATTAGTGCTTCATGCTGTAAAGGACCGACTTCAGTAGCTTGATCGATAAGGCGGCGGACTTGAAACCTGGAGGTCGGTGGTTCTAGTCCGGGTTTCAGCGTAAATTTAATAAAGCGAGTTTGATTAGATGTGATATCACATAGTTGATTGACACTAAAATGATAACTTTCAACTTTTATGCTGTAAAGTTAGTAATGATGGCTATGCAATGGGCACACTGCCCTTTTCCTCTAGCATGGAGGAATTTTTTTTAATGAGGTGTTGTTATACTGTTTTATATAATAAAAATTTATGGCCACATTATAAGTATAAAATTATATTTTATTTAGAGTGCAGTACAATACAGGTGTTGGCTTTACAAAAGTTAGCCAGCACCCAATTACATAGGTTCTGAAGTTGACCATAAAAAAACAACCTTGGTAGACTTGCAAAGGTCACCATAAGATGTCCCCCTGGGAGCTAGGAAAGTACCTAATCTTTGAATATTTTTTTGTGATAGCCCAACAGGGGCCAAAAAAATCAACTGCGTCACATCAAATGACTCACCCTGTATAAAAAAACATATAATTATATTTTTCAATTACAAATTTACATAACAAAAGTTGCAAGTTGTACAAAGTATTATACAATGACAAACTAAAGTACAGAAGTTAAATTATATTTTATGACTCTTTTTTGGGATTTATCAACAGTAATTTTTGGCTTTGGTCAACTATTGTAATATTATGCGTATAAATTACATTTTTTAAAACAAAAAACCGAACCAATATAAACATTTTATTTGTTGTTCATTTATTATGTGTTTTTTTTACAGATGCAAAGTCCAAAGGGGCCCAGAAAACCTTGGTCATAGTAAAGACAGAACCAGGACTGTTGAAAGAGGTGGTCACCAGTGAAACAGGTGGTCATGGTTCTGATACCAATCCAGACTCTGTACCAGAGACCAGATGTTTACGATCACGCGGACAGACTAAAAGAATATTGTATGTGCCAGAGAAATGTGATAACTCTAGAGTTCATGGAACGAATAATTTCAATAAAGACCTTATTAAAGTAGACGGACAGACTAGAAGAAGACTGTACGTGCCAGAGAAATATGATAACTCTGAAGTTCATGGAACAAATAATGTCAATAAAGACCTTATTAAAGTAGAAGAAAAAGAAGATGATGAAACTGATATTGATGGAACCATTGAAGATATAGATGGAACCAATGAAGATATAGATGGAACCAATGATGAAACTGATGGAACCAAGGAAGATATAGATATAACCAATGAAGATATAGATGGAACCCATGATGATATTGGTGGAACAAATGAAGATATAGATGGAACCAATGAAGATATAGATGGAACTAATGAAAATGTAGATGACGAAGGAAGCACAGATAAGATCGAAATAGCGGAACAGAAACATTTCTGCTACTTCTGTCGCAAGAGTGTGGTGAAGATCAAGAGACACTTTCGCTCTAGACACATGAGGGAAAAAGAATTTGAAGGAGGCATGAACGACACCGTGAATCTGAAACTGGCCAGATTGGGCAACTACCGTAACAATATGGAAGTACTCCAAAAAGGGAGAGGAGTACTTAAAGTTGTTAAAAAACACCCGGGTATTCCCTACGAGAAGTATGGGCCATGCCCATATTGCCTCGGCTTCTTTTTGAAGAAGAATTTAAAATGGCACAAAATAAAATGCCCTTTGGCACCTAATAACGCTTGAAATTAAAATTAACTTGTATTTAACCCTTTTTTTTGTTAATTTTTTTTTTTTTAGAGAAGGCGAAAATTTGCATCATACACCGGCGTAGGTAAGTTCCTGTGAGCCATCGAGAAGGTTTTTTAACGTCTAAAAACCCCTTCATATATCAGTTATTTTTTTTATACTTATGCCCTGGAACCGCCGTGTGGCATTACTTCAGGGCTCAATTTTATAATTTTAATTTTCACGAAGTACCTTTTTCATTATATTGTTGTTCTTTTCCCAAATAAATGAGGTTTGTGTGCCTTTTGTATATTTGTCTATTTTATTCTTGTTATTTGGGTTTTTTTTTCCCTTTATATTTTTTCTTTTCTTTCTTTTGCAGAATATTCGTTTTTTCCATCTTGCGGCCGAACACTAACCTGATCACATCAGCGTAGATTTAGTAAAGCGAGTTTGAATAGTTGTGATATCACGAAAGTGATTAACACAAATATGATAACTTTTCACTAACCTGTATCGAGTCAGACTGGAGGCTCCCAGGTTGATCCCAAAGGGTTGGGAGGAAGAGATTGCCATAGGCAATAACCCCGCCCTTTAGTTAACAAATATGTTTCTATAGATTTTTCTATTCTTTTTCATTTTTATTTTATATTGTTTCTATATTTTTTATTGATAAAATAATTATTTGTACTGTACATATGTCCAAATGTCCCTTTATATCTAATAAAGTGTTGAGTTGTAATAATAATCACATAGAACACTAACCTGTATCGAGTCAACCAGTGTGATCAGACTGGAGGCTCCCAGGTTGATCACATAGAACATGAGGAAGGGAATCAGGTGCTTCACGAACTTGGTGGTCTTGGAGCTGGAGAGCCGCTGTATCTAGAACACTAACCTGTATCTAGAAGTCTAGAACACTAACCTGTATCTAGAACACTAACCTGTATCTAGAACACTAACCTGTATCTAGAACACTAACCTGTATCGAGTCCACGAGTGTAATCAGACTGGAGGCTCCCAGGTTGATCACATAGAACATGAGGAAGGGAATGAGGTGCTTCACTAACCTGTATCTAGAACACTAACCTGTATCTAGAAATCTAGAACACGAACTTGTATCTAGAACACTAACCTGTATCTAGAACACTAACCTGTATCTAGAACACTAACCTGTATCGAGTCCACGAGTGTAATCAGACTGGAGGCTCCCAGGTTGATCACATAGAACATGAGGAAGGGAATCAGGTGCTTCACGAACTTGGTGGTCTTGGAGGAGGAGAGGCGCTGAAAGAGCAGGATGAAGATCTGCTTGAGGTGAGGGGAGAGGAGCTCGTTGGGGCACATCTCCAGGAGACCTTGCATGAGACGGAACCCCTCGTGGTCATTGGCCTGGGGGAGGGGGCAATAAGTTCATAAAAAAATAAAGGGTTGGGTGGAAGAGAAGGGTTGGGTGGAAGAGCAGGATGAAGATCTGCTTGAGGTGAGGGGAGAGGAGCTCGTTGGGACACATCTCCAGGAGACCTTGCATGAGACGGAACCCCTCGTGGTCATTGGCCTGGGGGAGGGGGAGGGGGCAATAAGTTATCAGTTATCATATTTGTGTTATCACAACTACTCAAACTACTCAACTACATAATAAAATCTTCTATAGGAGACCTTGCATGAGACGGAACCCCTCGTGGTCATTGGCCTGGGGGAGGGGGCAATAAGTTATTATTATTATTATACAATTCTTTATTAGATACAAAAGGACATTATGTACATATAAATAATAATTTTAACAGTGAAAAAATGAAAAAAAAACAATATATACAATAAAAGTGAAAAAGAATAGAAAATATTTGAAAACATATGTCCTAACAAAAGGGCGGGGTTATTGCCTATGGCAATCTCTTCCACCCAACTCTTATCAACTTGAGTTATCACAACTTGGGTTATCACAACTTGGGTTATCACAACTACTCAAACTCGCTTCTCCAGGAGACCTTGCATGAGACGGAACCCCTCGTGATCATTGGCCTGGGGGAGGGGGAGGGGGCAATAAGTTATCATATTTGTGTTATCACAACTATTTGTTATCAGGTTCATATTAGAAACCCAAGTAATGTTAGGTATATGTAATATTAATATAAAACTATGGATTCTTTAATATTTTTTTTTATTATATATAATTAAAACAAGAACTGAAGAAACCTTGCAGCTGCCAGAAACAACACCCTAGGAAGATCTAACTATGCAGACCACCTCATTAATGATGAACACGACCTTAAGAAAACAAAAGTAGACCTCCTATATAACAGATACATCCATCGATCTGTAGAAACAAATATGAATTTAAATGCTATAATAGACACATTGCCATATCTGGTCTATAAGAAACACACAGAACCTATATCTTCACAGCAACATTAAAACCAACCAGTTATCCTATTTGTGATATCACAACTACTCAAACTTGCTTCTCCAGGAGACCTTCCATGAGACGGAACCCTTCGTGGTCATTCGCCTGGGGGGAGGGGGAAATAAGTTATCCTATTTCTGTTATCACAACTACTCAAACTCGCTTCTCCAAGAGACCTTGCATGAGACGGAACCCTGCGTGGTCATTGACCTGGGGAAGGGGGAGGGCGCAGCACATAGAATAGAATATACCTTGTTTATACTGCCGAAGTAAGACTGAGTAAGGGTTGGGTGGAAGAGATTGCCTAAGGCAATAGCCCCGCCCTTTGTTAGGACATATATTATGTATATATTTATTTATTTGTTCTTTATTTTTTTCTTCTATTGTATTGTATATTGTATTTACATTTGTAATTATTTGTACTGTATATGTATAATATGTCCTATTACCTAATAAAGTGTAAATAAATAAATATCACAACTACTCAAACTTGCATCTCCAGGAGACCTTGCATGAGACGGAACCCCTCGTGGTCATTCGCCTGGGGGAGGGGGCAATAAGTTATCAACTTGGGTTATCACAACTACTCAAACCGACCTCAGTAGCTTGATCGATAAGGCGGCGGACTTGTAACCTGGAGGTCTGTGGTTCAAGTTAGCGTAGTTTTAGGAAAGCGAGTTTGAGTAGTTGTGACATCACGAAAGTGATTAACACAAATATGATAACTTTTATCACAACTACTCAAACTCGCTTTTCCAGGAGACCTTGCATGAGACGGAACCCCTCGTGGTCATTGGCCTGGGGGAGGGGGCAATAATTTATCATATTTGTGTGTGTGTGTGTGTGTGTGTGTGTTTTTTTTTTTAAAGATGAGTGTTTCACAGCCTTTTTTATTTCGTAGCCGTGAAACAGGAGCTACTGTAGATGGGCGAGAAGTGACACAATACTTCCCATTTAGGTGCTGGGTCAACACGAGCGTACCGGAAGGTATCCCTTACAAACAATTGTAAACAAATTAAGAATACAATTTTTTGTCGGAAGAATACACAACTACTCAAACTCGCTTCTCCAGGAGACCTTGCATGAGACGGAACCCTGCGTGGTCATTGACCTGGGGAAGGGGGAGGGCGCAGCACATAGAATAGAATATACCTTGTTTATACTGCCGAGGTAAGACTGAGGGGGAGGGGGAGGGCGCAGCACATGTGAATTTATTCAAGAAAAAAAACCTGTGAATCCAGAGATTCCAGAGGTCGCGGGTTCGAAATCCAGCCGGGACATTATTATTAATATTTAATTATTTATTAATAGGACATACGTACATACAAGTAATTATAAAAAATAAACAAAATTTAGAACTTATCAAGATCTCATAGACATGCTAAATATTAATACATTAGAAGAAAGACGAAAAAATCAGGGCATATTATTTGTAGATGAATTTTGTAGTAATATCATAAATTTCCCCCAATTGTTATTGTTCTTGTCAGATTTGGTCAATATCATAAGAACTTTATTTTAAGAAACCATTGTAAATAGTCTTTCAAAACCATTGTAAATAGTCTTTCAAAACCATTGTAAATAGTCTTTTGACTTTTGTGACATGTATTTCGTTTGTGTTATTGGTATTTTGTTTGTATCTGTAAAAAGAAAAAAGATATCTTATTTTTTTTTGTTAATGTTTGTTTCTTGTAAATTGGTTATGTACCGTAAAATATACAATACCTAACGGTATTTATTATTATTAAAAAGGTCTGTATTATATAATAGAAAGTTGACAATTATATCTTAATATATAAATGTCAAAGTCACTGACTGACTGACTGATCATCGCTCTACAGCCCAAACCGTAATACCTAGCGAGCTGAAATTTGGTAGGTAGCTTTGTCTTATAGTCTAGATGTGCAATAAGACGGTCTAGATGTGCATTTTTCGAAATTCCCACTACAACACCTGCCATTGGCGAAAAAGGATTTTTTGCTTTCACGGCCATGCCTCGGCCCGCAAAGCGGGCGACAACCCGCTAGTTTAAAATAATTACATTCGTGCTCGGTCTTAATACTCTTCATAACCTTATAGACTCTCCCCAGAACGAAATCTGGTCCGGGCACCTCTAATACACTTACTCGAAGCTCTGATGTAAAAGGTCTGTATTCTTTTTGTTAAATAAATAAACAAGACTCACCCTGGAAGCTATGAGCTTATGAAACACCCCGAGCAGATTGTTGAGCTTGAGCGTGGAGCCAAAGTCCTGGGGACTGCACTTGTGCAGGTAGGCGCTGAGTAGCCGCACCAGTGGGTGAACGTTGCCGGGACGGGACCACAGCACCGGAGTGAGCAGGAAGGGGTACAGTTCCAGGTAGGGGGGCGAGATTGAGCCGCGAGGACGAAACTCGAGCAGCAGAGAGAGGATTTGAAATGTGTAGGGCAGGAATTCTAGGGTATCCTGGGGATTAAAAAAATAATGTTTTATAATTAAAAAAAATAAATATATAATTTAAAAAAAGTTTGATCCAAATGTTTATATAAAAAAGGAAGAGAATGCCGAAGGCATTATCACTACCCTTGATCAGGCTTTGTTTATATTTATTTCTAACTTGTTACCATGTTCATTGTATATAAAAGATGTAAATAAAGCTTGATCCAAATGTTTATATAATGTTGTAAACCTTGCTATAACCTCAGTAGCTTGATCGATAAGGCTACTTTAAATATTTTATTTTATATAAACTTACGGGAACTACCCATTTATACAGGGTGGACCAAAAAAAACGTTTACACCCGTTAATGGTAGATTACTGACGACATTTCCAGCCCGGATCTGCAATCCGTTTTTTCGGATTCGCCTTTATAACTGCACAAAGTGATTTTTTGCAACTTTCTGAAAAAGTCCGACTTTGGCTTATTCTTCAGGTCAGAACTTTTTTCCTGTTTCAGATGAGTTGATTCTGAACAATTCTGCAGAAAGCCAACAAAATTTCGATGTTTCTAGCTACACTACTTTGTTTTTTACGGTTTGGTTTGGCATTTTTTTTGACACCTGAATAGAAAAAAAATTCTCATGTAAGTTTTTTACACTTTGAAACACTCAAGATTTGCCCGAGCAAATTTTGGCACAGACACGGGCAAGTTTGATAAAAGTTGGCGGCCAACCCAAGGATGCTAAAAAATAATTTTACGATTTTTTATCACGTAATCTTCTGGGAAAACGAACCAGGTAAGTCTCAAAAAATGATGTTCAAAATCTTAAAAGTGTTGACCGTGTAGGGTCGTCGTCTTGTACTCAAAGAGTAATTAGCTATTTATGTCTGATAATTATTTTCCTTGGAATTAATTAAAGGCCAGTCAAATGAATGATTGTTTGTTTCTCGATGATAGTTTTCAAGCATATTTTTCTGCATTCTATGAAATATTATCTTTAAACTTATTGAGTTTTTTTAGTACAAGTTACATAATTATTATTATTCGTATGCTGAAATAGCAGATATGCATTTAGCATATGGAGCTGCCAATAGGAACATTTGGGATCACGTGAAAAACATAGTTTACGAAATACCAGTGGAGACGCAAGAGTAGCAGAATCTGGTAGCAAGAATCCTGCTAGCATTCTATGACCTAACAGAAAAACCTGGAATCTTCCGCAACATTCGAGGGAACATGATGAAGAGGTGCAACCTTTGCATCCAGGAAGGTGGACACCACTTTCAACAGTTGCTCTGAAGGAATTGAGAAGGGAGAGAGAGGGAGAGAGAGAGAGAGAGAGAGAGAGAAGAGAGAGAGAGAGAGAGAGAGAGCGAGTTAGAACTAAGGTAGGTACTAAAGTCACCATTGGTTTCAAAAATGGCTAAATAAAAAATGGTAACAGTCTTTTTTATTGTGTAGTCATGAAATTCTTGCTGGCTCTGCCGTTCGGAACGGGGTGGGATCTTCCGCATGGCAAGTGACTAGCTTACCACTGAGCTAATCGTGCGCTTCTAATCGTTTCTCATTGAACATATTAACACAAAATGTTATTTTAAATGCCTTTTTGTTTCTATCAAAATAGTATAAAACATAAATCATAATAAAGACTGCAAAAGTTTATTCATTTTACAAAATATTATCTTGTTTTTTTTTCAAGATTTCTATTAAGAGTTGGCAATCGGTAAATATTTGTTATTTAATTAGTATTGTTTATGATAGAAGAACCTACCTACATATTTACTTGACTTCATTTCATAAACTCTATTTTCGTTAGGAAAATTCGCTAGTTTTTTATCTCTCGTAGGGAAGCATAAGAAAAACCATCCTTACATTATCAAGGCAGTCTCTCAGGGGTTTACATGAATAATAATTATGTGTATTGTGATACCAATAGTATCTGATATAACTCCATTTACAGATGGTATTACCTCCAAAAAACCATAAGTTGTTGGTGTTACAACAGGTCAGATACAGGTATGAATAAAATATTCCATCAGATTTTTTTAATAATTAAAATAATACTGACCGCCGAAAATTGAACCTCGGTCATGCGACTAACATTCTTAGCACTATCACATTTAGCTAACACCACTGACAATCTGAAAAGCACGAAAATTATCATTTGAATTTTCCTAAACTGGCTGATGAAGGCATGTGAGACCGCGGTATTCAAAAGAAGCAATGTAAACATTTTTTGTAAACAGTACAAGACGCCCTTACACAGTCTACAGCTAGAAGACTCTTAAGATTTTTAAAGAGTTTTTGGCAAACATCTAATAATTTTTCCCAGAAGATCACGATATAAAAAATCGTAAAATTATTTTTTAGTATCCTCGGGGCGGCCGCCAACTTTTATCAAACTTGCCCATGTCTGTGCCAAAATTTGTTCGGACAAATGTCGAGTGTTTTAATTAGTAAAAAAGTTTTTTCGTGTGTTTTTTTTTTCTGTTCAGGTGTAAAAAAGCATGAGAAACCAAACCCTAAAAAACAAAGTAGTGTAACTAGAAACATCGACATTTTGTTGGCTTTCTGCAGAATTGTTCAGAATCAACTCATCTTAAACAGGAAAAAAGTACAGACCTGAAGAATAAGCCAAAGTCGGACTTTTTCAGAAAGTTGCAAAAAATCACTTTGTGCAGTTACGAAGGCGAATCCGAAAAAACGGATTGCAGATCCAGGCTGGAAATGTCGTCAGTAATCTACCATTAACGGGTGTAAACGTTTTTTTGGTCCACCCTGTACAAGTTTTCCATGCTTAACACTACAATCTTAATATAATATGAAATATCCTAGCTTGAAAAAAAAATAATTGAAAATTGAAAGAAGAATCCTGTTTTTTAAAAGTGCTGTGAATTTTTTCCCCAAAACTTCTTCTAATACCGTTCTTGAATAAGTAATCCTGATCGTCCAATAAACGTCAACATTTGTTGATCTCCAAAAGTCTCCAAAATTCAAGAAGTCTTTGAAAGACAGTTAAGTCTCTAAGAAAGACAGTTATCCTATAAAATATATAAGAGCTGTTTGACTGCTGGAGTAAAGGGACTTTTCAGTCTTACTTCGGCAGTATAAACAAGGTAAATTCTATTCTATTAAACCACTCCAGTCACCGCTATAGTAAAGGAGGTCTTTTGTGCACCTGCTCTTTTTCTGCTAAGTCCACGAGTATTTCTGAAGGATCTGTCTGTTACCAATGGGTATGTATGGTTTTATTTGTGGTGAAGCACAAGGCCTTTTCACAATTTTTGTGGGTAGCACAGCATTACTAAGAGCCTCCTATAAATTTATGTAATCAAATTATTCTATTACATTAATTTCGTTTTACTCTGGTAATTCCGCCACTGGTCGTTACTCATACAAGTAACTATTCATTTTTCTTCACGAGGTATGAGTGGATCCCGAACATCTAAGTACAGAGCAGAAAAAGTCCTGCCCCGCTGGGGATCGAACCCAGGTCACCATGCGTGCAATGCCTAGCGCGCTAACTCACTCTGCCACGGTGACTACTAATATCACCTGTCTGTTAATCTTTTCTACAGATTTTCTCTCTTGGATTCTCTTACTCCTTCCACAATTAGTATTACCAGTGTACTGGTAGTCAAGTGGTTAACGCGCTAGTCTGGTAATCCAGGTAGCGTAGGGATCCCTTGGTTCGAATCCCACCCAGTGCATGTGACCACATAATAATAAGACTCTGAGGGTTAGGTGGTAGAAAATGCTTCAAGCATTAACCTCGCCTGGAGGTTACCTTTCACTAAATAGTGTTTTTTTTATTTTCTTAAATTATAAAATTATTCGTTTGTGTGTGTATGTTTAGTCGCGTAAAACTCGAGAACCACAAGTCGGATTAAGCTGAAATTTTGCATGGTAACCAATAACAGGCTATAACAGGCTCATTAACAGTTTTTCTTAGGTTATGTGAGGAGTAAATTCATACTTTCTCACATAAACTTTGACGATCAGTATTAAAATTAGAATTAAAAAATATTGGGGGGAAAAAAATTAAGGATTCAAAAACTTTCGGACTAGATAGCAGGGTTGTAAGATGACACTTTTCTGGATCTTCCATTTCACTGATTTCCGGATGCCAACCATTTCAATGTTCTTCGAGAAATTATATGAAGTCACACCTAATTTTTTTGTTGTAATTTTCTAAATATTTGGCATCTTTATTTATTAAATAATACATAGACAGCATACAAGTAGACACATAGAAATATAGATAGTATGGGTTCCAAGTTCTAACTTATGATAGATAATATACAATAAAAGATTGAACAAATGTGAAAATTAGGACCTATTTATTATTATGTGCCTATAATGTAGCCAATAATGACGTTGCTTTCTACTCACACTAAGAGATTAGAATCTCTTGTTTTGTGAGTAAACTTGACACTGGACATTACAATTGGTATTATTCTAATCAGTTTCCACGTCTTCTTCATATCCTCTTTTCTTAATATTATTATTATTATTTTGAGGTAGATACATTTTTTTTTTTGCTCCTAAGTTAATAGTGAGGAGACATTTCAGTCTATCTTACTAAAACTATAACAGAACTAGTATGTTAAAATTAATTGTTTAAAAATTTCCGCACAAGATGACAAGTTTGCAGGATCACACTCTTCTCGATAGTTGTTTGTAGAAAAAACAGAGGAACCAAAAGAAGTACATTATAACTGATAAAAGAAAACAAGAACATACAGAGGTTTACAATTGTAAACTTGAATTATTTGAAAATAAATTTTCAAAGAAAAATTTCGAAATATTTTCGGAGAGCAATCCGATTTGAAGGCACAGTTAGCTTTAGTAACTGGTTATTATTATTATTACCTGTTGAATGATGACCTGGAATTATTATTACCTGTTGAATGATGACCTGGAATTATTAATATTATTACCTGTTGAATGATGACCTGGAATTATTATTACCTGTTGAATGATGACCTGGAATTACTATTATTATTATTATTATTGCTAAGTAATTTTTCTGCTAAGTAATTTTTCTAAAATATTTGAAAAATGTTTAGTTAATCATATTTCTTTCCATGTTAAAAATCTCATCAGTTTTAATCAGCATGGGTTCATGAGAGGTAGATCGACTAGTACAAATTTGGTATCGTTTTTACAGGCCACAGCCCCAGTAGTCCTTAATCAAGGTCAAGTTGACACTGTATATTTTGATCTCAGTAAAGCTTTTGATTTAGTTCCTCACAGATTACTGTTGAAAAAGTTAGAAAAATTTGGTTTGTCACCATTATTTATAACATTTTTTAAAAATTATTTGAGCAATCGCTGTTTTCGGGTAAAAATTGGTAATTACTACTCAGATGATTATTTGATCCCTCGGGCGTCCCCCAAGGGTCCAACTTGGGGCCGCTCCTGTTTATTATATTTTTCAATGACATCTCAGAAGTAATACTGAGTCGTGCGGACATATTCGCCGACGATTTAAAAATTAGTAAATCAATCCAATATTGTGAGGATGCAATACAGTTACAAGAAGATGTAAATTCTATTCTGGAATGGTGCTCATATAATGGTATGAAGTGTAACACAGATAAGACCGTTGTTATGTCATATACTCGTAAGAGAGATACCTTTATTTATAATTACAATGTCAATGGAACTGTCATACCCAGAAAACACGTACATAAAGATTTAGGTGTCTTCTTTGACTCAAAACTGAAATTTGACTTTCATGTAGAAAAAATACTTAGTGCCAGTAAGAAAAGTTCGGGCCTAATATACTGGATTTCTAAAGATTTTCAGAATTCTCTTACTTTTATGGTACTATTTAGTTCTTTGGTACGTACCAAATTGGAATACTGCTCTGAAGTATGGGCGGGGTTAGGGACAGTTAATAGTAATAGAATTGAACAAATTCAAAAGACATTTCTTAGGAGAATAACATATCGTTCTTTAGGGCAGTCTAGTTCGTACAGTGTTGCATTGGAAACATATAGACTAAGTTCTCTAGGTATACGTAGGGTGTACATAGACATTTTGTTTATATATAAAATTACAAACTCGCTATTTGACTGTAGCTCTTTGTTACCCTTATTGAACTTCAAGATTCCAAGAAGAAATGCTCGTCATTTTCAAATATTTAAATGTCAACCCTCAGATTTGATCCCTATGGATAGGATGATGACCTTATGTAATAAGTATCCCGATATGGAATTTTCTAAATCCTTATCAAGCTTTATATTGTTCTTGAAAACAGCTTTGTTTACTGGCCATAGCTTACAAATTTAGAGGTTAATCTGTTATGTCTAAATTATGTAAATTTTTATATCATTTTTAATTCATTTTTTTTTATTTTTATTCTAATTTTTAGTTTGAAAAATCTAGTTGTCTTCTTACTCTTAAGACCCTTTTGTAGTGATTCAATGTAATAGGTTGTAATAACTGTTTTGAATCCAATAAAACACAATTCAATTCAATTCAATTCAATTATTACCTGCTGAATGATGACCTGGAATTATTATTATTATTACTATTACCTGCTGAATGATGACCTGGAATTATTATGATTACCTGTTGAATGATGACCTGGAATTATTATTATTACTATTACCTGCTGAATGATGACCTGGAAGATGGGGAACAGCGTGGCCTCGAAGGTGTCCACAGCCTCGGGCCTCGTCTTGCACACGATGCGGATGGCCAGGGTCAGAGACTCGAAGAGGAAGTGGTTGTAGTGGGGGCGGGAGGGGTTGCGGGCGGCCGCTCCTAGCCGCTGGGTGAGCTGGTAGAGGAGGTCGGACAGGTAGGGAACCACCTTGTCCTGCAGGGTGGACATGCTCCGCATGATGCCTGGAATAGGGATGAAATAAAACATGAATTAAACATAATTAAAACTAAAAAAAAAAATATATATATCAATGGTGAGGATATCTAGAACTACTATGTGAATAAAATAGAAAATGCAAAAATAAATATAAAGGTTGGGTGGAAGAGATTGACACAGGCAATAACCCCGCCCTTTAGGTAGGACATTTCTCTCTTTTTTTTTCCTTCTTGTATATTTGTTTAATCTTTTTGTTTTTCTTTATATTTCATTGTGTTCTACTGTTATATTTTTTGTTCTACCTAATAAAGCTTAAAAAACAAAAAAAAAATGAATAAATTAATAATAACTTAAAAATATGAACGGTGAGGATATCTAGAACTACCATGCCAATGATGCCTGGAATAGTGATAAGATAAACATAAAATAAATTAATAATAACTTAAAAATATCAACGGTGAGGATATCTAGAACCACCATGCCAATGATGCCTGGAATAGTGAATAAAATAAAAAACGTAAAATAAAAATTAAAAATAAGTCAATGATATTTAGAACTGTTATGTTAAAAAAATATATAAAACTTATTATAAATCTATATCTATTAACCCATTGCGTACCGAGCCCTTTTAACTTGATAACCCCAGGAGACCGGGCTCAATTCAATCGATTTCAGCAGTCTATGACATATGATACCGCAGGTTTCCTGTTATAATTAATAATCTGAGCGCACGGCAGTGCGCCAGGCCAAGTTCCAGCAAGCACGGCAGTGTATCTTTACACGAACCGATTCACACGGTTTTTCACACCCTCATATCTTCGGTTCAATTGATCATAGAGATATGAAATTTGGAACAGAGATTGTCCTAATATCATTAAAAAGAAATTGAAAATTTAAAGACTCTATGCAAAAAACTTTCAGAGGAATGTAGTTTTGAAATTTACGATTTTGATACTGACTGACTGACTGACTGACAGATCATCAAAATTATGAGGCACTTCCCGACTACCTAGAAAGCTGAAATTTTGCATGATTGTAGGGTTTATTGTAAAAGTACAGGGAAAAATCTGAAAACCGGAATTTTTTCGCTTATCATGGTGTAAAACGGTGTCGTTTTAGGGAGAAAATATATAATCGATTATTGATCTAAATTATGAAACACTTCCCGACTACCTAAAAAGCTGAAATTTTGCATGATGGTAGGGTTTATTGTAAAAGTACAGGGAAAAATCTGAAAAAGTTCTAAAAACTGTTAAAAGGTGTCGTTTTAGGGAGGAACTATACTATATTATATGTATAAATTATGAGGCACTTCCCTATTACCTAAAAAGCTAAAATTTTGTATACTGGTAGGGTTTATTGTAAAAGTACTGGGAAAAATCTGAAAACATGAACTTTCGCACTTATCATGCTGTTAAACGGTGTCGTTTTACGGAGGATATATATAATCGATTATGGATCTAAATTATGAGGCACTTCCCTACTACCTAGAAAGCTGAAATTTTGCATGATGGTAGGGTTTATTGTAAAAGTACAACCGGCACTTTCGTACTATTTCTGCTGTTAAACGGTGTCGTTTTAGGGAGCACTATATTATGTATATAAATTATGAGGCACTTCCCTACTACCTAAAAAGCTGAAATTTTGTATACTGGTAGGGTTTATTGTAAAAATACTGGGAAAAATCTGAAAACCGGAACTTTCGCACTCATCATGCTGTTAAACTGTGTTTTTTTAGGGAGGAAGTATACTCGATTATGCATATAAATTATGAGGCACTTCCCTACTACCTACAAAGCTGAAATTTAGTATGGTGCTAGGGTTCATTGTAAAAGTATAGGGAAAAATCTGAAAACCGGCACTTTCGCACTATTTCTGCTGTCAATCGGTGTCGTTTTAGGGAGCATATTAGAGTGAATAATCTTGAAATTTTTAATAAAAAATAATGAAACGTGCTGGGAAACGAACCATTTACAAAAAGTAATGATATCCCACAAAAAACTACCGTTAAAAAAAGGGCCAAGTTCCAGAACAGAACTATCCAAAAAGGTTTCGCCAATGAATGCAGTGATATCTTGTTTGCGGCCAAGTTATCTTGGTACTAAACTATTTCTTTTATTAAACCCCGTTTTCTGAGTTCCTCATTTGGTATGTTTTTAAACGCAAAATATCCTCTAACTTGGCCAGTTTTATGACATCGGTTGTATTGAATATTACGACTATATGTATAAGTATAAGTATAAGTATAAGTATAAGTAGTGCTTTATTTAGACTGTCAGCGCAAGACAGGTAGTCCCATTATGCCAACAGTTTAACAAAGCACCTCTTTATTTATTTGAGTATAGGTACAGAATAACAATATAACCATCACAAGGAGCGACACTGGCCAAGTTAGAGGATAGTTTGCAGTTAAAAACATACCAAATGAGGAACTCAGAAAACGGGGTTTAATAAAAGAAATAGTTTAGTACCAAGATAACTTGGCCGCAAACAAGATATCACTGCATTCATTGGCGAAACCTTTTTGGATAGTTCTGTTCTGGAACTTGGCCCTTTTTTTAACGGTAGTTTTTTGTGGGATGTTTATTTACATAGGAGTCCTTGTCTATCACATGTGATACTCAAATAAGGAATCCGATAAGCATGAAAATTTTGTTATATTGTCTATCACATTTGATAACCAGCCTCTAGGATAAATCATATCTGATAACCCCGTCTATCATATCTGATAACCAGGTACCCAGAAAACATACGGTGTCTATCATATATGATACCCATGGTACTCAATGGATTAAAGAAAGCTGTCTGTATGTATGTGTGTTCTTTAGACAAATCCACACCGTTTGATCGAGAAAATTGAAATTTTGCACATAGGTCCGTCTGACACAGGAAACTCTTCTAGGCTAAGTTAAATCTCCATAAGGCTAAGCTACACTGAGTAATAATAATAATATCGTCTTATTTATACTGCCCGATTAAGACTATTTAAGTCCCATTATTCCAGCAGTAAGCAAGACATATTATTATGTGGTAAAAATCCCAAATGGGAGGATAACTTGTCATGTCCCAGCTAGGTTTCGAACCCACGACCTCTGGAAGCTCTGGATTCACAGAGGGCCGCCTTTACCACTGAGCTACCGGGACAGAGTAAGGACAAAAATTGGATGGGTGGCCAAAAAATATTCACGTTTTTCGACCTAAATGACATTTTTTTCTCGAAACTTGTCGCGAAGATAATGTCTCGGGCATTCTCCACTTCTTCTGACTTCTAAATAGACACATAACTATCAGAACAGAACTATCAGATCTGTGTCAGACGGATAATTAAAAAAGTTTGTGTTTTTTTTTTTTTTTTTTTTTACTATGTATTAATTGTATTTACTATGTATTTACTATTTGTATGCATTTATTGTATTTACTAGTTTTTTATTTTTAGTTTAATAGTTTAATAATAATAGTTTATTTATTTATTTTCTTTATAAAGAAACATTTATACTAACTCCATTGTACTGTGTTAACAATTTATTAATCGATGCACATTAAATAAATAAATAAAAATAAAATAAATACTCACAGCGCATGGCGTACTCGTTCTCCTCCGACCCGGGCCTCGTGAACACGGACAGCAGGCCCTTGTACAGGTCGCCCGCCAGGGGCGCCAGCATGTCTCCGCTCACCAGCAGGCCAGAGGTCACTGACCCCGGACCAGAGGTCACTGACCCCGCCCCGGGCCAGAGCCTCCAGAGGTCACTGACCCCGCCGCGCGCAGCATGAGCAGCCGGTCGAGCGCATGCGCCGCGTACGAGTGCACGACGGGGTGCGGGGATTCAAGATGGCGCACGAGCAGGGGGAGGGAGGAGAGGAGAGTGGGCGGGGCCAGGACGGAGCGGAAGGTGACGAGGAACTTGAGGGCGTCCGCGCGGAGGAGGGGACTAGAGCTCACTGGAGGAGAAAATGACAATTAGTTATTATTAGATAAAAGAAGAAAAAAAAAAAAATTAAGAAAGATGTTGGATACTTAATATTTGTTATAATCATAAGATATACCTATATTTATAAGATAAAAATGTATTGTCTTATTTCTATATATCTTAACTATATTTCTATGTATCTTAACTATTTATGTATTAATATCAAATAAACATGGGTTTACCCCGTCAATTTATCAAATTAAAAAATATTATTTTTTTAGAAGCTTTTATCATTAGATTAAGAAAACAACCTTTGTAAAAATCCAAAATTGTTAATAAATAAATAAAATGTAACCTAAGCAAGGTATTTTATTATGTATATTAGGGTGGCCCTTATTTTCGAAAGTCGGAATTTTCTCGCTCCATCGGCAAAATATGGTTCCAATTAATATTAAAAAAATCTGGAAAAAGTTTCAGCTCGATCAAAGGTCGTTAACACGTGCCGCCGGGACCTTTAATTTTAGATCTGCAATCGGAAGGGGCAATATACGTTTTTAAGCATAATGTTGATCCTATCTTGAAGAAACTTCATCTCACAGAAAAAAATATAGAATGTAAAATGTACAGAAGGGTTTTCTTTTTATTATTTGGTACATAATAATTTTAGTGGGTAGCACAGCATTTTCGAGACACCTGATAATAGCATTTGTCTAAGTAACTCACTACTGTTTTTTCGTAATACTAAGTAGAAAATTAGAAAACTATCGTATATTAGATTTTTTTATTTGAAGTTGAAGAAAAGAACATTGAACATAATTATTGTAATAATATTAATTTATCCATACTATTAAAATAAATGCGAGATAGAAGTTCACAAATAAGTAAATCCTGCTATCCTACTTGCTATGAGTTTTCAAGAGATACGCTTTTGTTGGCTTAGGATACTGACTTTTGTGATCTTTGACAACTTGAATGACGATTTTTTTTTGGTTTTCAATCTTTGTTAGCTTATTATTGTATTCGCCCATCAATTCAACTCCTCTTTCTGCTGTATCGTTTACTACTTTTAAGAATTTAATCTCGTTATACGCGTGTTGGAAATTTTAATTTTCCCATCAGTCACTAGGATCTAAACAGAGAAAAGATTTGTTTATTTGAAACCTCTCAAAGAAAACCTGCGTCTCCTCTGACACAAAAAAGTCCAGCTCCTTGCTAAGCAAGTTTATAAGATCTTTGGTCTTACAACCATACTTCTATTTATTTTGTTTCTTCCTCTTTTTAGTGAGGGACTTAACCATGTAAGATTTTACAACATTTGAGATATCTCTATCAAAAAACCCCAACCCTACTGCCTCTTCACTCAAATACCAGAGATGGTCTACAATTTTTTTGATGCCACACTAGATACTCGTACTTCAGTGTCCATTTTTTGATACGCAAGAAGTTTCTTAATAAATGAGAGATCTAGTCTTATAGCTGTAATACCTGCTAGTGCAGTATACCAAGCCTCAATATAAAGGAAAGTTAGTCTGGCTGGGGGAAGTTAAACAGGTAGAAGACAAGTGTCCCGCTAGAGGACTGAAAACAGAGAACAGACTAGACCACCCTTACAAGCCAGGCTAGCTTGCAGTTTCCTAAGGGTTTAATGGCTTATAAAGAAAAGTCCAAGTCCTCATGATGGTTAATAACTGCCTCTTTAATCAAATACCAGAGTTTAGAAAAGAGTTCTTAATGACTGCTGAAGAACTCAAGACCATCCTTGATATTTGTTTGTTTGTAACTTTCCTTTGTTGTTGTTGTTTTTGTTGTAGCCAGCTTGGTTACAGCTGGAGGGGTGAGTGATGGTCTCCAGCCAACTTTATTTCAAATTTTCCTCGTCCTGAACCACATATTTCTATGTGCGATCAACCATCATGAGGACTTGTACTTTTCTTTATAAGCCATTAAACCCTTAGGAAACTGCAAGCTAGCCTGGCTTGTAATTGTTGGCTAGTCTGTTCTCTGTTTTTAGTCCTCTAGCGGGACACTTGTCTTCTCCCTGTTTAACTTCCCCCAGCCAGACTAACTTTCCTTTATATTGAGGCTTGGTATACTGCACCTGTAGGTATAACAGCGCCAAGACTAGATCTCTCATTTATTAAGAAACTTCTTGCGTATCAAAAAATGGACACTGAAGTACGAGTATCTAGTGTGGCATCAAAAAAAAATTGTAGACCATCTCTGGTATTTGAGTGAAGAGGCAGTAGGGTCGGGGTTTTTTGATAGAGATATCTCAAATGTTGTAAAATCTAACATGGTTAAGTCCCTCACTAAAGAGAGGAAGAAACAAAATAAATAGAAGTATTTGTAAGACTAAAGATCTTATAAACTTGTTTAGCAAGGAGCTGGACTTTTTTGTGTCAGAGGAGACGCTGGTTCTCTTTGAGAGGTTTCAAATAAACAAATCTTTTCTCTGTTTAGATCCTAGTGACTGGTGGGAAAATGAAAATTTCCAAGACGCGAATAACTAGATTAAATTCTTAAAAGTAGTAAACGATACAGCAGAAAAAGGAGTTTATCTCGCATTTATTTTAATAGTATGGATAAATTAATATTATTACAAAAATTATGTTCAATGTTCTTTTCTTCAACTTCAAATAAAAAAATCTAATATACGATAGTTTTCTAATTTTCTACTTAGTATTACGAAAAAACAGTAGTGAGTTACTTAGACAAATGCTATTATCAGGTGTCTCGATAATGCTGTGCTACCCACTAAAATTATTATGTACCAAATAATAAAAAGAAAACCCTTCTGTACATTTTACATTCTATATTTTTTTCTGTGAGATGAAGTTTCTTCAAGATAGGATCAACATTATGCTTAAAAACGTATATTGCCCCTTCCGATTGCAGATCTAAACTTAAAGGTCCCGGCGGCACGTGTTAACGACCTTTGATCGAGCTGAAACTTTTTCCAGATTTTTTTAATATTAATTGGAACCATATTTTGCCGATGGAGCGGAAAAAATCGGAGGAAAAAAATCCTCCTCTATAGCTAAGGGCCACACTAATGTATATACAATAAACTGCCCCACAAAACAAGAGGACTGCAGCCCCTTAGTGTGGGGTAGTCGCATTAAAAACATGTTACCTATTATACCTATTATGTACAATTATTAATGTAAATAAATTACAAATTACTTAAGAATATTATATGTATGTACAAAATGTCTGTTTAAATTTGAAAATAAGTAAGTTCTTTTTTAGACAGTGTGAGGTTTAGGCACTGAAAACGATGTGCCATACCCACTAAAGATCCTCCTCTCTTTCTAATCTCTGTACCCTGGAACTGTTGCATAACATTACTTCAGGGTAGGAGATGATAAACTCCTAATTTAGAGACCTGCTTCCTTCCTTATTACCATCATTCTGTTTTATTCTCATTATTATTACATATTTATTAGTGCTCACCGTCCGGCTTGGTGAGCTCGGGTATGATGTGCTGGCGGGCGAAGTCCTCGAGGTTGACGAGGCTGCTAGACCTGGTGGTGCCGTGCTTGGCGGTGGAGCCCTGCGAGGCGAGTGACGTCACCAGGTAGATAGCGGTGTCCTTGACCTACCCAGTTTTTCATATTTCTGGCGCTTGCGGCCAATATTTGGGTGGGTGGAAGAGATTGCCACAGGCAATAACCCCGCCCTTTAGGTAGGACATTATTGTTATTTTTTGTTTTTACTTATTTATTTTGTCATTTGTTTGTTTGTTATTTTCTTTCTTTTCTTAATTTTATACTGTTGCCTGTTTGTCCTCCTAATAAAGCTTAAAAAAAAAAAAAAAAAATATTTGCGGCCGATTTCAACCAAAAGTTTCGTGGTTCGTCTGGTGTATAAAATTGATTTGAATACCAAATTTCAAGTTTCTAGCTCTTACCGTTCTTGAGATATCCTGTTCACAGACAGACAGACAGACAGACGCACGGACCAATGGCTGAAAACAACTTTTTTTGGTATCCTGAGGCTATGATTCGTCCAGAAATGTGAAAAACTGGGTAGGTCAAATTTTCGACGAATATAATACTTTCCTTATTATAGGATAAGGAAAGTAAAAAGGAGAAAAAAATAATTATTCATAGGAATATAAAAAAAGTGACTATTGCTTGTTATGTTAGTGCTCACCATTTTCCTTATTAGAGGATAAGGAAAGTAAAAAGGAGAAAAAAAATAATTATTCATAGGAATATAAAAAAGTGACTATTGCGTGTTAGTGCTCACCACTTTTCTTATTAGAGGATAAGGAAAGTAAAAAAGTGACTATTGCTTGCGAGTGCTCACCGTCTGGCTTGGTGAGCTCGGGTATGATGTGCTGGCGGGCGAAGTCCTCGAGGTTGACGAGGCTGCTAGACCTGGTGGTGCCGTGCTTGGCGGTGGAGCCCTGCGAGGCGAGTGACGTCACCAGGTAGATAGCGGTGTCCTTGACCTACCCAGTTTTTCATATTTCTGGCGCTTGCGGCCAATATTTGCGGCCGATTTCAACCAAAAAAGGGTTGGGTGGAAGAGATTGCCACAGGCAATAACCCCGTCCTTTAGGTAGGACATTATTTTTATTTTCTTTTTCTTTTTTACTTATTTATTTTGTCATTTTTTTGTTTTTTTTTTTTTTTTCTTTTCTTAATTTTATACTGTTGCCTGTTTGTCCTCCTAATAAAGCTTAAAAAAAAAAAAGTTTCGTGGTTCGTCTGGTGTATAAAATTGATTTGAATACCAAATTTCCAGTTTCTAGCTCTTACCGTTCTTGAGATATCCTGTTCACAGACAGACAGACAGACGCACGGACCAATGGCTGAAAACAACTTTTTTTCGTATCCTGAGGCTATGATTCGTCCAGAAATGTGAAAAACTGGGTAGGTCAAATTTTCGACGAATACAATACTTTCCTTATTATAGGATAAGGAAAGTAAAAAGGAGAAAAAAAAAATTGAATGGGTGAATAGAAGAACCAGGAATGTCAAAAATCGATTTTTTTTTTTTCTCGTAGAATAAGAAGGAATGTACTCTTTTCTATCATCTCTGTGAATATGAAGGAGAAAAACCCATTAAAAGTCTAATTTTTTTCGATTTTAAAGTGGGGGAAGCATACTCATTAGCATGATAATATTGGTCTTATTTTTGCTTTCCTGAAAAGTCGATTTTTGACATTCCTGGTTCTTCTACTCACCCATTCAATTATTCATAGGAATATAATAAAGTGACGACTATTGCTAGTTACTGCTCACCGTCTGGCTTGGTGAGCTCGGGTATGATGTGCTGGCGGGCGAAGTCCTCGAGGTTGACGAGGCTGCTAGACCTGGTGGTGCCGTGCTTGGCGGTGGAGCCCTGCGAGGCGAGTGACGTCACCAGGTAGATGGCGGTGTCCTTGAACTTGAGCTGGGCGGGGTCCAAGTAGTACTTCTTCAGCAGTTCCTGGGAAGAGTTGTCGGCAGAGAAATGCTCATTACAAACTAACAATAATAATAATAAATACCGTTAGGTATTGTATATTTACGGTACATGACCAATTTACAGGAAACAACAAAATATAAGATTTTTTCTTTCTTTTTACAGATACAAACGAGATACATAACACAAAAGTCAAATTTGAAATACAAAATAATTGAAATAATTGTTCATAGGAATATAAAAAAAGTGACTAGAATTTAAATCATGATAATAATAAATTTACAATATCACAGTTACATAACCTGTAGGTATACAGTTTAGTTTTAATGATAATAATAAATTTACAATATCACAGTTACATAACCCGTAGGTATACAGTTTAGTTTGTATTGAGTATTAGCTAATACAGGTATTAGCTCAGTGGTAAAGCACTCGCTTGCCATGCGGAAGGTTCCAGGTTCGATACCCCGTTGTGACAAAAATTTGTATTCTTAATTTGGTTACAATTATTTGTAAGGGAGACCTTCCGGTGCGCTCGTGTTGACCCAGCACCTAATTGGGAAGTATTGTGTCACTTCTCGCCCATCAGAGGGGAGGCATACTACGGAATGGGCAGGCTACAACACAGACCACAAGCGTCTACAGAAGCTCCTTTTTCATGGCTAAGAAATAAAAACGACTGTGAAACGCTCATCTTTTAAGAAAGAAAAAAAAAAATAATACATATTGTGCTTAAAAGACTGAGCGCTTTTTTTAAATACTTTTTCATTTTTTTTTATTTTTTTTAACATAACAATTAAGAAGCATAACCATAAATAATAATATTATATACAAAATAAATATCATGCTTTCAAAATAGTTGACAACTTGTTCTTTACCTCCACATAACCCCCGAAGGTAGCCATCATCTTGTCCTCCATATACTTGACCAGTCCTCCATATACTTACCTCCACATAACCCCCGAAGGTGACCATCATCTTGTCCTCCATATACTTGACCAGTCCTCCATATACTTGACCAGTCCTCCATATACTTACCTCCACATAACCCCCGAAGGTAGCCATCATCTTGTCCTACATATACTTGACCAGTCCTCCATATACTTACCTCCACGTAACCCCCGAAGGTAGCCATCATCTTGTCCTCCATATACTTGACCAGTCCTCCATATACTTGACCAGTCCTCCATATACTTGACCAGTCCTCCATATACTTGACCAGTCCTCCATATACTTGACCAGTCCTCCATATACTTACCTCCACATAACCCCCGAAGGTGACCATCATCTTGTCCTCCATATACTTGACCAGTCCTCCATATACTTGACCAGTCCTCCATATACTCACCTCCACATAACCCCCGAAGGTGACCATCATCTTGTCCTCCATATACTTGACCAGTCCTCCATATACTTACCTCCACATAACCCCTGAAGGTAGCCATCATCTTGTCCTCCATATACTTGACCAGTCCTCCATATACTTACCTCCACATAACCCCCGAAGGTAGCCATCATCTTGTCCTCCATATACTTGACCAGTCCTCCATATACTTACCTCCACATAACCCCCGAAGGTAGCCATCATCTTGTCCTCCATATACTTGACCAGTCCTCCATATACTTGACCAGTCCTCCATATACTTACCTCCACATAACCCCCGAAGGTAGCCATCATCTTGTCCTCCATATACTTGACCAGTCCTCCATATACTTACCCTCCACGTAACCCCCGAAGGTAGCCATCATCTTGTCCTCCATATACTTGACCAGTCCTCCATATACTCACCTCCACATAACCCCGAAGGTAGCCATCATCTTATCCTCCATATACTTGACCAGTCCTCCATATACTTGACCAGTCCTCCATATACTTACCTCCACATAACCCCCGAAGGTAGCCATCATCTTATCCTCCATATACTTGACCAGTCCTCCATATACTTACCTCCACATAACCCCCGAAGGTAGCCATCATCTTGTCCTCCATATACTTGACCAGTCCTCCATATACTTGACCATCCTCCATATACTTGACCAGTCCTCCATATACTTACCTCCACATAACCCCCGAAGGTGACCATCATCTTGTCCTCCATATACTTGACCAGTCCTCCATATACTTACCTCCACATAACCCCGAAGGTAGCCATCATCTTGTCCTCCATATACTTGACCAGTCCTCCATATACTTACCTCCACATAACCCCCGAAGGTGACCATCATCTTGTCCTCCATATACTTGACCAGTCCTCCATATACTTACCTCCACATAACCCCGAAGGTAGCCATCATCTTGTCCTCCATATACTTGACCAGTCCTCCATATACTTACCTCCACATAACCCCGAAGGTAGCCATCATCTTGTCCTCCATATACTTGACCAGTCCTCCATATACTCACCTCCACATAACCCCGAAGGTAGCCATCATCTTGTCCTCCATATACTTGACCAGTCCTCCATATACTTGACCAGTCCTCCATATACTCACCTCCACATAACCCCCGAAGGTAGCCATCATCTTGTCCTCCATATACTTGACCAGTCCTCCATATACTTGACCAGTCCTCCATATACTTACCTCCACATAACCCCCGAAGGTAGCCATCATCTTGTCCTCCATATACTTGACCAGTCCTCCATATACTTACCTCCACATAACCCCCGAAGGTAGCCATCATCTTGTCCTCCATATACTTGACCAGTCCTCCATATACTTACCTCCACATAACCCCCGAAGGTAGCCATCATCTTGTCCTCCATATACTTGACCAGTCCTCCATATACTTGACCAGTCCTCCATATACTTGACCAGTCCTCCATATACTTACCTCCACATAACCCCCGAAGGTAGCCATCATCTTGTCCTCCATATACTTGACCAGTCCTCCATATACTTGACCAGTCCTCCATATACTTGACCAGTCCTCCATATACTTGACCAGTCCTCCATATACTTGACCAGTCCTCCATATACTTGACCAGTCCTCCATATACTTGACCAGTCCTCCATATACTTGACCAGTCCTCCATATACTTGACCAGTCCTCCATATACTTGACCAGTCCTCCATATACTTACCTCCACATAACCCCCGAAGGTAGCCATCATCTTGTCCTCCATATACTTGACCAGTCCTCCATATACTTGACCAGTCCTCCATATACTTGACCAGTCCTCCATATACTTACCTCCACATAACCCCCGAAGGTAGCCATCATCTTGTCCTCCATATACTTGACCAGTCCTCCATATACTTGACCAGTCCTCCATATACTCACCTCCACATAACCCCCGAAGTGACCATCATCTTGTCCTCCATATACTTGACCAGTCCTCCATATACTTGACCAGTCCTCCATATACTTGACCAGTCCTCCATATACTTGACCAGTCCTCCATATACTTGACCAGTCCTCCATATACTTACCTCCACATAACCCCTGAAGGTAGCCATCATCTTGTCCTCCATATACTTGACCAGTCCTCCATATACTTGACCAGTCCTCCATATACTTGACCAGTCCTCCATATACTTACCTCCACATAACCCCCGAAGGTAGCCATCATCTTGTCCTCCATATACTTGACCAGTCCTCCATATACTTACCTCCACATAACCCCGAAGGTAGCCATCATCTTGTCCTCCATATACTTGACCAGTCCTCCATATACTTACCTCCACATAACCCCCGAAGGTAGCCATCATCTTGTCCTCCATATACTTGACCAGTCCTCCATATACTTGACCAGTCCTCCATATACTTGACCAGTCCTCCATATACTTACCTCCACATAACCCCCGAAGGTAGCCATCATCTTGTCCTCCATATACTTGACCAGTCCTCCATATACTTGACCAGTCCTCCATATACTTGACCAGTCCTCCATATACTTGACCAGTCCTCCATATACTTGACCAGTCCTCCATATACTTGACCAGTCCTCCATATACTTGACCAGTCCTCCATATACTTGACCAGTCCTCCATATACTTGACCAGTCCTCCATATACTTGACCAGTCCTCCATATACTTACCTCCACATAACCCCGAAGGTAGCCATCATCTTGTCCTCCATATAACTTGACCAGTCCTCCATATACTTGACCAGTCCTCCATATACTTGACCAGTCCTCCATATACTTACCTCCACATAACCCCCGAAGGTAGCCATCATCTTGTCCTCCATATACTTGACCAGTCCTCCATATACTTGACCAGTCCTCCATATACTCACCTCCACATAACCCCCGAAGGTGACCATCATCTTGTCCTCCATATACTTGACCAGTCCTCCATATACTTGACCAGTCCTCCATATACTTGACCAGTCCTCCATATACTTGACCAGTCCTCCATATACTTGACCAGTCCTCCATATACTTACCTCCACATAACCCCTGAAGGTAGCCATCATCTTGTCCTCCATATACTTGACCAGTCCTCCATATACTTGACCAGTCCTCCATATACTTGACCAGTCCTCCATATACTTACCTCCACATAACCCCCGAAGGTAGCCATCATCTTGTCCTCCATATACTTGACCAGTCCTCCATATACTTACCTCCACATAACCCCCGAAGGTAGCCATCATCTTGTCCTCCATATACTTGACCAGGATGCGCACGAAATCACACGCCGCCCTCCTCCGCGTCTCCACGTCAGACCCCTCCATGTCCCGCCAGATGTACTCCTCCGGGCTGTGGAGGTGAAGGTTACATTATTATTATTATTATTCCTCCATGTCCCGCCAGATGTACTCCTCCGGGCTGTGGAGGTGAAGGTTACATTATTATTATTATTATTCCTCCATGTCCCGCCAGATGTACTCCTCCGGGCTGTGGAGGTGAAGGTTACATTATTATTATTATTCCTCCATGTCCCGCCAGATGTACTCCTCCGGGCTGTGGAGGTGAAGGTTACATTATTATTATTATTATTCCTCCATGTCCCGCCAGATGTACTCCTCCGGGCTGTGGAGGTGAAGGTTACATTATTATTATTATTATTCCTCCATGTCCCGCCAGATGTACTCCTCCGGGCTGTGGAGGTGAAGGTTACATTATTATTATTATTCCTCCATGTCCCGCCAGATGTACTCCTCCGGGCTGTGGAGGTGAAGGTTACATTATTATTATTATTCCTCCATGTCCCGCCAGATGTACTCCTCCGGGCTGTGGAGGTGAAGGTTACATTATTATTATTATTATTCCTCATCCATGTCCCGCCAGATGTACTCCTCCGGGCTGTGGAGGTGAAGGTTACATTATTATTATTATTATTCCTCATCCATGTCCCGCCAGATGTACTCCTCCGGGCTGTGGAGGTGAAGGTTACATTATTATTATTATTCCTCCATGTCCCGCCAGATGTACTCCTCCGGGCTGTGGAGGTGAAGGTTACATTATTATTATTATTATTCCTCCATGTCCCGCCAGATGTACTCCTCCGGGCTGTGGAGGTGAAGGTTACATTATTATTATTATTCCTCCATGTCCCGCCAGATGTACTCCTCCGGGCTGTGGAGGTGAAGGTTACATTATTATTATTATTCCTCCATGTCCCGCCAGATGTACTCCTCCGGGCTGTGGAGGTGAAGGTTACATTATTATTATTATTATTCCTCCATGTCCCGCCAGATGTACTCCTCCGGGCTGTGGAGGTGAAGGTTACATTATTATTATTATTCCTCCATGTCCCGCCAGATGTACTCCTCCGGGCTGTGGAGGTGACAATTATAATATTACTGGGCTTGTGGAGGTGACAATAATAATATTACTAGGCTTGTGGAGGTGACAATTATAATATTAACAAACAAGGCTTATTTGCTGCAACAAATAAGCCTTGCACTTCAGCGAGGCAATGCTGCAAGCGTTTTCGGTTGTCATACTAATGATGATGTTCTTAATAATGTTTTTTATGTTTAATAAACTAAAAAGTTTAATACGATCTACAATTATATTAGAAATATTACTGCATAGTAGTTCTGGAAATTGTACCTACACCTGACATAGATTTTTTTATCAAATGAAAAAGTCATATTTAATTATAGATTCATAATAAATTATTATATTATTATGATTTAGTGAACTATTCAATCATCAATACTTGTCCGATCAACATAAAAATTGAAATTGAAACGTGCTCAAAAACTCAAATCAATGAGGAAAAATTCATGCACCGGGTGGGACTCGAACCAATGTATTCATTCATCAATATCTGTCCCATCATCATAAAATTAAAATTGAATTGTGGTCAAAAACTCAAATTCATGAGGAAAAATTCATGCACTGGGTGGTGGGACTCAAACCAACGGATTCCTACGCTACCTGGATCACAAGACTAGCCTGTTGACCAATTGACCACCAGTGTTACCTGACTAGTGCCTTGACCACCAGTGTTACCTGACTAGTGCCTTGACCATTTGACCACCAGTGTTACCAGACTAGTGCCTTGACCACTTGACCACCAGTGTTACCTGTAGTGCCTTAACCACTTGACCACCAGTGTTACCAGACTAGTGCCTTGACCACCAGTGTTACCTGTAGTGCCTTGCCCACTTGACCACCATTGTTACCTGACTAGTGCCTTGACCACTTGACCACCAGTTTTACCTGTAGTGCCTTGACCACTTGACCACCAGTGTTACCTGTAGTGCCTTGAAATTAGCCATAGTGCACTCAAATCCTCAATCGAAGAGGTATTATCTTAATACTTGTATAATGGATCTTTTTTCTTATCCAATTATACCTCTTTAATATAATTTATAATAAAAAATATTATATCTTTATCTATTTCCTAAGGTCTACATTGTAATAGAGTACCAATAAACTTGTTATGTAAACCTTGTAAAAAAAAAAAAAAAAAAAAAAAAATTGACCACTTGACCACCAGTGTTACCTCTCCTCAAAAAGCTCCACGTCGCAGGGCCGCAGCTCGAGTTTGTTACCTATCCTCTATCTACCACCTAACCCTCAGAGTCTTATTAATATGTGGTCAAAAACTCAAATTCATGAGGAAAAATTCATGCACTGGGTGGTGGGTTCGAAACCCAGCCGGGACATGACATGTTATCCTCCCATTTGGGATTTTTACCACATAATAATATGTCTTGGGCTTACTGCTGGAATAATGGGACTTTAATAGTCCTAATCGGGCATAATAATATGTCTTGGGCTTACTGCTGGAATAATGGGACTTTAATAGTCCTAATCGGGCATAATAATATGTCTTGGGCTTACTGCTGGAATAATGGGACTTTAATAGTCCTAATCGGGCATAATAATATGTCTTGGGCTTACTGCTGGAATAATGGGACTTTAATAGTCCTAATCGGGCATAATAATATGTCTTGGGCTTACTGCTGGAATAATGGGACTTTAATAGTCCTAATCGGGCAGTATAAATAAGGCGATATTATTATTATTATCTGGATCACCAGACCAGTGCGTTAACCACTTGACCACCAGTGTTACCTATAGTGCCTCGACCACTTAACCACTTGACCACCAGTGTTACCTATAGTGCCTCGACCACTTGACCACTTAACCACTTGACCACCAGTGTTACCAGACTAGTGCCTTGAACACTTGACCACTTGACCACCAGTGTTACCTGACTAGTGCCTTGACCACTTGACCACCATTGTTACCTGTAGTGCCTTGACCACTTGACCACCAGTGTTACCTGTCCTCGAACAGCTCCACGTCGCAGGGCCTCAGCTCGAGGTTGGGGATGATGACCTTGACGCAGAGGGACTGCAGAGCCTCGGGGTTGGAGAATATAGAGTCCCGGAAGTTCTGGCGGTCGGCCACCGCGCTGAGGAAGGAGAGGGCGTGGCCCACCAGCTGGGGGGAGGAGATGGAAAGCGCATTAGAAGAAATGGGGGTGAGGAGATAGAAAGCTTATTAGAAGAAATGGGGTGAGGAGATGGAAAGCTCTTTAGAAGAAATGGGATAGAAAGCTCATTAGAAGAAATGGGGGTGAGGAGATAGAAAGCTCATTAGAAGAAATGGGGGTGAGGAGATGGAAAGCTCATTAGAAGAAATGGGGGTGAGGAGATAGAAAGCTTATTAGAATGAGAAAAATAATAATAATACAAGAGATAAACATTATACAGGGTGATAGACCAAGGGTTGTATGCAGAGTCCTCACTGTAGGGATGGATGGCTGGGTCATTTGTCCCTTCAGCTGATTTTGTTATTCAGAGACGTTTGTTTAAAGCGTCTGTGCGCATGTGCAATCACATGTTTCTTTAATAAATAATTGTCAAGGTCGAAGTATTCCCTAAAGCAAGCTCGGGACCACCCTACAGTGAACCCTATAGGGAATATAGGGATTACAAAATCGCCTCTGCATACCAGCCTAATACTTCTGCGCAATACAGGGTGGTACACAAACATTGGATTCTCACTGTACATACAGGGTGATGCACTAATAATAAACACTGGACTCACACTATGTATACAGGGTGATTCAATAATAATAAACACAGGATTCTCACTATGTATACAGGGTGATGCACTAATAATAAACACTGGACTCACACTATGTATACAGGGTGATGCACTAATAATAAACACTGGACTCACACTATGTATACAGGGTGATTCAATAATAATAAACACAGGATTCTCACTATGTATACAGGGTGATGCACTAATAATAAACACTGGACTCACACAATGTATACAGGGTGATTCAATAATAATAAACACAGGATTCTCACTATGTAACACAGGATTCTCACTATGTATACAGGGTGATTCACTAATAATAATAAACACTGGACTCACACTGTCGTACTTCTGCGCAATGCTTGTGCCGTTCAGAATGTTCCACACATCTGACACAAAACTGCGCACGTAGGGCTCAAACTCCTCGCTGTACATGCGCATGCGCAGATTCACTCATAATAAACACTGGACTCACACTGTCGTGCTTCTGCGCAATACAGGGTGGTACACTGATAATTAACACAGGATTCTCACTATGTATACAGGGTGATGCACTAATAAATAATAAACACAGGATTCTCACTATATATACAGGGTGGTACACTAATAATAAACACAGGATTCTCACTGTGTATACAGGGTGATGCACTAATAATAAACACTGGACTCACACTGTCGTACTTCTGCGCAATGCTTGTGCCGTTCAGAATGTTCCACACATCCGACACAAAGCCCCGCACGTAGGGCTCAAACTCCTCACTGTACATGCGCATGCGCAGATACACTAATAATAAACACTGGACTCACACTGTCATACTTCTGCGCAATACAGGGTGGTACACTAATAATTAACACTGGATTCTCACTATGCATACAGGGTGATTCACTAATAATAAACACAGGATTCTCACTATGCATACAGGGTGGTACACTAATAATAAACACAGGATTCTCACTATGTATACAGGGTGATGCACTAATAATAAACACAGGACTCAACCTGTCATACTTCTGCGCAATACCTTCAGCACAAGGTTTTTTATCTTTCGAAGGTGGGTATACCCTCATTATTATTTTTTTGAAGATGTTTATTTGTAAAATATAAATACATGGAAACTTAAAAAAATATATATAAAAAAAATACTGTGTGGTACACTCATAATTAACACAGGATTCTCACTATGCATACAGGGTGATTCATAAAACACTGGACTCACACTGTCGTACTTCTGCGCAATGCTTGTGCCGTTCAGAATGTTCCACACATCGACACAAAGCCCCGCACGTAGGCTCAAACTCCTCGCTGTACATGCGCGCATACAGGGTGATGCACTCGCAGATCTGGGAGCGGAACTGTTCCAGCAGCCCCTCCTCTTCTGGATCCTGGAAATAGAAAAAAAATAGAAAAAATAATGCATTATTTTTACTATAGTGAATATGGATAGTTATTTTTATAAATTATGTACTTATTATGTTTCCTGGAAATAGAATAAAATTAAATTGAATAATATTTTTTTTATTACTATAATGATTACCTATACCTATAGGTAATTATTTTTATAATAAAAAAAAAAGAATAAGGTATTAAATTGTACGTCTTATTTATCCTGGAAATAGAAAAAAAAATTAAATAAAAATATTGAATAATGTATTATTGTTTTTTACTATAATGAATATAGGTAATTATTTTTATAATTAAAAAAAAATAATGTATTAAACCATTGCGTACTATGGGTATCATATATGATAGACACCGTGTGTTTTCTAGGTACCTACGTGGTTATCAGATATGATAGACGGGGTTATCCTTATCTTAGAGGCTCGTTATCAAATGTGATAGACAATATAACAAAATCTGCATGCTTAGCGGATTCCTTATTAGGGATGTGATAGACACGGAATCCTGTATAGATAGAAATTATTAATTATCACAGGAAACCTGTGCTGATTGAATTGAGCCCGGTCTCCTGGGGTTATCAAGTTAAAATAGCTCGGTATGCAATGGGTGAAAATGTACGTATTATCTGTCAATTATATTGGACTTTGATTAAACTGATGGTAATTATCTGTAATAAGTACCTACGTATTTGCAAATTGTAAATTATTTTAATTTAATAATTTTGTTCTGTATAATAGAACAGATGTATGTCTAGCCGGGGAATATTTTTATTTTATTTTAATGAGTGTTTCACATCCCGTAGTATGCCTCCCCTCTGTTGGGCGAGAAGTGACACAATACTTCCCAATTAGGTGCTGGGTCAACACGAGCGTACCGGAAGGTATCCCTTACAAACAACTGTAACCAAATTTTGAATACAATTTTTTGTCAACTCGGGTATTCGAAATACTGACCTTTCGCATGACAAGCGAGTACCTTACGATCAACGGGACGAAGACCTGTGTCTTGCTAGAGGACTATAAACAGAGAACTGACTAGCCAACCCTTACAAGCCAGGCTAGCTTGCAGTTTCCCAAGGGTTTGATGGCTTATAAAAAAAGTCTAAGTTCCACTATGCCGCGATAATTGATAGCACATAAAAATATGTGGTTATTATTATTATTATTTAACAAGTTGGATCAAGTTTTATTTACAAAATAATGACATAGAATATATACATACATAGATATTAAAATTAAGAAAACAAAACTTGATCAAGGGCGGTGCTAATGCCAACGGCATTCTCTTCCGCACCACCCTTGATATGGTTCAGGACGAGCCAACATTAAAATAAAGTTAGCTGGAGACCATCGTTCCCCCCACCGGCTGTAGCCAAGCTGGCTACAACAACATCTACTTAATTAGTTGGAGCCTTTCATAAAAGTTCGGCGTACTTTACGCCGTCCGTCCGGTGTTTTTTTTTATTTTATTGAGGATAGGAAAATCTTCTGAAGACACCCAGCCACCTCACTCCCTGGGGTGTGGGATTTTTACCCAATAAAAACCTATCCTCAGAAGACGTAGGAGATCCCGGAACCGTGTAATACATTACTTCGGGATATTGTTACACCAATTTTATTCAACGAGCAATACCACTGGCTGCTGAATTTCAGACCCGGCGATAGAAAGACTGACTGATAGAATCTCCCCACACCTCTAAAATTCCGTTACACAGCTTTAGCTCAAAATTTCAGTTTTAAGAATTTCAGAGTACCTTAAGAGTCTATTGAAGTATTTTAAAGTGCTTTTAAATGTCACAGATCTTGGTCGAATTTGACGAGCCACCTAGAGTGTAAAAACAACGTCCTGAAGATAAAGAGTTAACTTACAACAACATCGACCACAAGTTGAGGCGCAGACTTTAATGCGCCTACTACAAACAAACAGTTGAAAAGAAAGACCGTGTAAGAGTATCGAGATTAAGGTCTCAATTTGATAAGAAGCTCAAACAAAGTGCGTATAAAAGAATCAAGCGTAAGCGCTTATATGTTCAAACAAAGTTTGTATGAAAATTTCAAGAGAAAGGTTTCACTGGCGCTTATGTGTTGAGGCGCATTCAAGCTTGATTTTAGACGAAAACTATGCGCCACCTGGTTCCTAAGAAGAATTGGATCTGTTTCATTTTGCTCTGTGGTTGCTTTGCGGTGTTTCATCGCTAGCTGGGGACTCCGAAGTGAAACCCAGGTGAGAAACAGACATGGGACCGTATTGATAAAAAGAAACAAGTTTTTAATTCCGAATTTTGAATAATAATAATACGGCCCATAGTAATTTTTTGATAGCTTAAAATGACTTTTCGCTTTCTTCCTCTCTCACTGTAAGTTAATCTAAACCTACACCCTCAAGTCGGAGTTTTCAACCAATCACAGAACACTATAGCCCGAGTTAAGGAATAGTGTCCACTTAGATTATCCTGTCTTATAATTCGCCCCTTATTATATTTATTTTGGTCCCAATAGATCTAAATAGAGGTCGGTGTGATAATTGGGGCTTCTCTTGTGGAATTCCAACCAGTCTATAATAATTTTCATTTTATTTCCGTGAAATTTCTATTATTAGAAATCGCGGAAGTATTCGTTTTTGTAAAAAAAAAAAATAATATATTTTTGTTCCGATTTAATTTTTTTTATAGGTATTTACAAATACAAAATGCAGGTACATTTTTACAAATACAAATTGTATTTATGTATTTATTTTCCACAGGTATGACTACGCTGGAAATTCTACTCTTAGCAGTACTCCTACAGAAAATAAAGCATTCAGTGCGACTCATGACAATCTTACGATAAAATCCGTACATGAAGTCCGCAAAACCAATAGCACTGACAGGAGTACTACTGAATTCTACAACGGTACTGAGGGACAGCAACACAATGCCACTAGTAAAATAAATTGGAATCGAGAAGATGAGGACGTGGATAGAAACCACTGTATAGAAAAAAGGCTTACGCCAAACATATCAGCAATTGATAACTTGCAATCGGAAAAGGAGAACTTTCTATCCGAAAAGGAGACAATTGTTCCAAAATTCAACATCAAAACTCAACATCGAAGCAGAAAAAGGAAAGACGTGAAGAATCTAGCACCAAACCAGAACAGATATGAGACAGATCAATTGGAAGACAAAAGTCAATCATCCGAATCGGACACTTTACAAGTATTACTAACACTATTGAACAGCACAGAGAAGCAAAATGATCAACAAGATCCATTGATAGGACTCGATGACGCCGAAGAAAATAAACTACACCAATCTATGAGCAAATTGAGAACATACTTGACACATGCGAACACAACAGAAAGTTTGCTCGCAGGAAATAATGAAGCAAACAATGTGCAACCCCAGGAATTCGCAGCTGATAAGATAGACATTGATGTCAACAAAACAGAACATACAAAGAATGGTATAGAGCTTCTATCAATCTTACCAAGAATGGATTCTGAACAGGAACTCGTTAAAAGACTGGGTTATAATTTCAATAGAAACATCACTAGAAACCAAGCAGCCAATGAGACGCGAGAGGCTATTGCTACAATCGATTACTTGAACCTTAGAAACAAAATTAATGGGCTGTTAAATGCGAAAGATGCAACAAACAACAGAGATCAAACTATCACAGCAAATGAAAATGACATCGCTCGTCGCATAGCAGAAGAATACAAAGAGATAGTTAAAAACAGACCTGATCAGTACCCACAAAGAACCACCTTGGCCCGTGAATTTCTTTTTGGGATTCCAACAACAACGTTTGATAGTCTCAAATTTCCTCGCATGAGAAAAGTCAACTTTAACTTGGAGGCCAAGCAGAGAGACGGACGTCAGAATCGGGAGAAGGAGAGAGCCCACATCAAGACACTTGTGGACAAAATACTGGGTGGACATGTGCAAATCAAACAAATGGCCAGAATGAAGCCTCATACTTACCGGAGGAAAGGGCTCAGATTCAACAATACCATAGTGAGTACATTTTATGCTAGCACACCTGATCGATATTTTTTTCTTGAAATTTTCATATATTATGTAATCGAAGAGTGCTTACTTTTAAGAAAGATTTACTCTCTTCTTTTGTCTACTAGGTATTATCATTTTACCATGCATACATAATTACATATGTCAAAAATTTGGTGAATATGATACTCATTATTCTTTTTTTTTAATACTTTTTTCATCATTTATTTTATTATAACATATAACAATTGACAAGCACAGAAACATAAATTAAATAAAATAACATTATATACATAGATAAAATGCTCAAAATTGTTTTCTGTTAGTTTAATTTACAGTAGAAGAGACCCGAAGTGCGCAAGCATGTGTGGGGTCTCTTAATTTTTTTTTCAAAAACATTTTATATATAAAAAAAAATTGTTGACATATTTTAAATGACCTCCCATCCCTCCTTGTAGGTGGGGGTTATTGCCTTTGGCAATCTCTTTCAGCTAATTTTTGAGAGTTCAAGGTGAGTAATCTGCGCAAGATCATCTTAGAAGCCAAATAAAAATGGCTTAGGATGGGTCCTCTGTAATCTGTATCATCATATCATCATAGGGTGGCGTCATCGTGAACGATGGTAGCCAGACAGTGGAGGAACAACTCAACACTTCTACCACTGTCTTTACAAGGATGCTAATAATTGACAAGGGCCCCCAGAACCAAACCAATGCTGGTCTACTCCCTGTTTTTAGTCGCCCAGCCAGACTGCTGGTCTACTCCCTGTTTATATACTGTATGCAAAAAAAAATCTGTATACAATACCTATATTTGTATATATCTGTATAAAAAAATATGAAAAAGAAAACAAATGATTTATTTATTATTTTGTCTTTACAGCTCGTAACCCACTCTGCTCCACTGGACGAGGAGGAAGCTGACCTGACGCAACTGGGGGGGAGACTTGAAGTCGACCAGCTCATCCAGCACAATGCCGCCGAGCCTGAGTCCCTAGTCAACACCCAGTACGCGCTCTACTACAAGACAAGAAAGCCCAAACCCACAGAAGAGACCGCCACCGAGAAACCCTGGATAGATATCGCGAACATAGTGAGGAGAGTTAAAGGGTAAGTAAATAATATCGCCTTATTTTTATACTGCCCGCCGATCAGGACTATTAAAGTCCCATTTTTTTTTTTTTTTTTATATATATATATATATTTTTTAAAAAATAACATATAAAGTTATCATATTTGTGTTAATCACTTTCGTGATATCACAACTACTCAAACTCGCTTTACTAAATCTACGCTGAAACCGGGACTTGAACCACCGACCTCCAGGTTCAAGTCCGCTGCCTTATCGATCAAGCTACTGAGGTCGGTAAAAAAATAATAACATATAAAAATAAACATGGTTTTTTTTATAAGTTATTAACATGTAAAATATTTATCCCATAAAATATATAAGACCTGTTTGACTGCTGGAGTAAAGGGACTTTTCAGTCTTACCTCGACAGTATAAACAAGGTATATTCTATTATTCCAGAAGTAAGCCTAAGACATATTAATATGTCGTAAAAATCTCTAATGGTTCGAAGAATTTTCTTCGAAAAGTCTGCTCCAACCGGAGATCGAACTCGCGATCTCTGGACTACGGGCAGTAGTCTCAACCATTACGCCACAGAGGCTGTTTTATAATTCAGTTCAACTTGGTAATATTCATAATTTTTTTAGTAAGTCAACCAGATACTGGATTTTATGTAATCTAGTAACATTATATCTAATAAATATTATATTTTATTGTGTTTTTAATCATTAATTGATTGATTTTTCTTCTACTTTTTTTACATATATTAAACATATTCAGAAAATTGTCTTATTTTTTCTTGACCCTCTGATTCTCAAGTCATATTATTCATATGTCTTGAGAATTATAGAGTAAATATTCCTAATTTACTTTCAGATCATACAGCGCAGCCGTGGACAAAGTGAAAAGTCTTCATATAGGAGACTATGTGTCTAAGGCGTACAAGGCAATGCTCACTGTTCCAAGATACGTGCTCGGCTTAGCAGAGTCACTAGTCAAGCTATTTTGATTCTCAGTTTGAATGCTTTGGGAAAGTATGGACCGATATAAGTATGGAGAAGACTCGACACACAACGTCGACCCTGCCTAAGCGGGGAAAGACAAACAAGAAGAAGAAGAAGAAGAATGTCTTGGGAAAACTATCCGACTCTTTTGAAACAGATAAATGGTTAAACTGGTGGTTGGTTAACTGGTCAAGCTATTTTGATTCTCAGTGTGAATCTCTTAGGAAAAACTTTCCGACTCTTTTGATGAAGATAAATGCTTTAAACTGGTGGTTGGTTAACTGGTTATGCTATTCTGATTCTCAGTGTGAATATTTTATGAAACACTTTCCGACTCTTTTGATGCAGATAGGTATTTCATTGTTAACCGAAAATGACGTATGATGAGAGATGCTACCTCAATCTCCTGTTGAAAAAGGCGATACATAGTATGAGGGGAAAAAAGAAGAAGAGATTTTCTCATTTGCACAAAAGCTGTCTTTTCCTTTTTTTTGTCTTTTCCTTTTTTCCATATTCATTGAAAAATAAATGAATTCCTTTTGATAGATGATATGAACATTCTATGGCAAACCAATAGTACTATCGTGTTCAGCACCCAAAATTATACTGATTTGATATGCTGCACTCATAGTCCAAGCTAGAAAAAATCTTACACTCCCTAAAGGGTGTGAAACTGGGTGTGACAAAACTTACAAGTAAAAATTTGTTTGAACTTAAAATTTTGTGTAGATTTCAAAAATGTCGTAAAAAATAGGGGGTGTCAATTCAAAGTTGAACTTCAGTAATACATATGGCTTGTACTTCTTTATTATTATTATCTGACCTGGTTGCAGGGTTTTCAGTGAAACCCTTACAATTAACACTGCGACCTAATTAGATCTATTGTGACCAGTTGATTCTCTTCGATTTTAACGTCCTGATTTGAGATAGTCAGGACGGGGGTTTTACCCTCCATTCGCTGGGAATCGTACCAGCTACCCACATTAACCTCACCCAGCGTGGGTAGGGCCGGAAATGCCAGCCTCACGTGTTTGGAAGGGACAGAATTTTCTTCGAAAAGTCTGCCCCAACCGGGAGTCGAACTCGAGACCTCTGGACCACGGGCAGTAGTCACAACCATTACGCCACGGAGGCTGTGCCTTGTACTTACATCAGTGTGAAGGCAGGGCACATCATGGACAAGCAGGTTGTGAAAGGCTGGCATCCATACGTTCATGTTGTCCTCGAAAAATTCTGGTAAATCCTGGAAATATTGAAACAACATTAATAAAATATGTAACAATACTTAAAAAAAAAAAGAAGAAAAAAAGAAAAGAAAAAAAAAAAAAAAAAAAAAGGTACTCCTGCTGAATCTTTGATTAATCCATACCCGTAGCCTCAAAGATGGCGAACTGAATTTTTTGTTTAATCCATCAAAATATTGAAAAAATAAAATTGGGTACTAACACTAATCTTCTTCTTGTTTCACTTTGCCTTTTCCCAAACCTAGGTCGGCATTGTTCAACCTCATGGTTGAGGTTGGTTAGTTGTGGCCCATTTTTACGATTGGATGCCCTTCCTAAATCCATTGATTCTGTTTGATTGAACGTCCTGATTAAGACGGGGTTTTACCCTCTATTCCCTGGATATCTTACCAGCTACCCACATTAATTAAAGTCTGCTCCAACCGGGAATCGAACTCAGGATCTCTGGACCAAGAGTAGTAGTCACAACCATTTCGCCACTGAGGCTGATAATAATATCGCCCTAGGTATAATAATAGAGCCCAACTAGGACTTATAATTCCCATAATTTTAGTAGTAAGCCCAAGACATATTATTGTAAGGTCAAAATCCCAAAAGGCAAGATAATTTGTCATAGTCTGGCTGGGTTCCGAACCGCGACCTCAGGATTACCAGAATGAATTCTTCACCACTGAGTAAATGCTAAAAAAACAATCTTGTCACATAAAAAAATACTCAAAATGTCTACAGTTATTACTTTCAAAAGGATGTAAAGAAGAATAATTAATTTGTTATTGTTGTGATTTCCTCTGTGTTATAACTACACAAAATGTCCGATTTTATGAGACAGGTTCATTACGCATGAGATATATGTTAAGAGTTCTCCATTACTTCCTCCATGAAATTCACTATCTTTTTCCTACTATAAAAAGGAGTTATCCATATTTGTGTTGGTCATTTTTGTGATGTCACAACTACTCAAACTCGCTTTACAAAGAGCGAAATCATGGGACAATTCGAGTTCTTAAGTCATGACTTAGCAATGATTTTTTCCCATCTAAGACAGTACGCAAATCGAGACTTAGCGCCACAGAGGTATTACAAAAACGACTATTAATTTTACCATAAATCTTTGCGGAACTTGGGACGTGAACCACCGACCTCCAGGTTATAAGTCTGCCGTCTTCTCGATCAAGCTACTGAGGTCGGTTCAATTTCTTACTATTGAACAAGTGGAAAGTGTCCAACTTGAAAGTGAAATGTGCACTGGTAGTCAAGTGGTTAACGCGCTAGTCTGGTAATCCAGGTAGCGTAGGGATCCGTTGGTTCGAATCCCACCCAGGGCACGAATTTTTCCTCATTAATTGGAGTTTGTGACCACATAATAATAAGACTCTGAGGATTAGGTGGTAGAAAATGAGCATTAACCTCGCCTGGTGGTTACCTTGCACTAAAGAGTATTATTATTATTATTATTATTATTTCGTTCAGCGTCTTCTGTCAGTACATTGACCCTAGGTTAAGATCTGCAGCTACAAGACAATTGAACATCCCTAATAAGAAGTGTACCTGTGCAAGTCCCCCATTATCAAAGCCATGGCCTCATACAATGATAAAACTTTGATTCTCAATCCTTAATTATCTTCCCTTATCACGTCATTTATTGCTGCAGTTCGGTGACATATTACAAGTCTATCTTGTTTTATATCACTAGCTTCAATGTAGACGTTAGTAAAAAAAATTTTTTTAACTTACTTGAAAGTTGAGCGAGTAGAATATCTTGCAAGTGACGACCAGAGAGTTGTAGATGACTTTGAGAGCGGCTGGGTTATCCTTGTGCTCCCCCACCAGATTAATAATAGACTGAAAGGAGAACAGAGAGTAGATATTAGCTCAGTGGTTAAACACTCGCTTGCCATGCGGAAGGTCCCGGGTTCGATCCCCCGTGCCGAAAAAAATTGTATTCTTTATTTGATTACAATGGTTTGTAAGGGATACCTTCCGGTGCGCTCGTGTTGACCCAGCACCCAATTGGGAAGTATTGTGTCACTTCTCGCCCATCAGAGGGGAGGCATACATACTACAGGATGGGTAGGCTACAACACAGACCACAAGCGTCCACAGTAGCTCCTGTTTCATGGCCACGAAATAAAAACGGCTGTGAAACACTCTTTTTTTAAATATGTTTCATAAATTCTACATTTAGGGAATTTAAAAAATAATGATAATAGTAAATCTAATAATAAGTGCAAAGTTTTATAAATACAGCTAAGCCCAGAACTAGAAAATAATTGCTACCTTTCACAAGTCTTGAATTTTTAATCCAACCCTAAAAACAATTCAAGAGACAACTGTTTGTCTTCATTCTCCTACATTGTCCTTGTTGTCCAGTGAGTTGAGGGTAAAACCTGATTAATATTTCAAGACAAAAAAACCAATTTGAGTGACTCAATTTCAACACAACTGTGCATAATATCTTCACGGTTCTGAATCAAAATAATAATAATGATCTTTATTATTTATTGTTTATACAGTACATTTATATGTTCCCATGAAGTACTGGTGTACTTTTCGGGAAAAGTTAAAATTACAAACTAATGCCATTAAGGATATACAAGAATTGGTCAAGTCAATCAGTCAATGTTATAATTTTATTGTACTGTCCCGATAGCTCAGTGGTAAAGGCGGCACTCTGTGAATCCATAGATTCTGTAGGTCGTGGGTTTGAAACCCAGCCGGGACATGACAATTTATCCTTAATTGGGCAGTATAAATAAGGCAATATTATTATTATTACATTAGATTTGTATATTTCTCACCTGAAACAGCTCAGTGAAAGGCTTTGCGAAGTTCTCGAGCACAAACTTGATTTCCATCCACAATTTCTGAGACTTGAACTCGTGCCTGTATCTTTTGAACAGTGAGTGAGCTGTATGCAGCACTCCATTAATTACATGGAAATCCCCTGTGCCGAATTTTGCCACCATTTCAGAAATAAGGGTTGGCCACTTGTCCGGGAAATCGTGCTTCCCAATAATAGACACGGCATCCGTCAGCTGTTTCTGAATAGCTTCAGGGGAGGTCAGCATAAGGTTGAGAATGAGACCTTTGATTGAATCACGATCTGATGTGTGAATTCGATCTGGCTCATCTTCAATCTGTAATCAAGTGAAATCCAATGTCATGAACATTTTTTATACCTACAGAAATAAATGACCCTTGGACCCTGCACAAAAATACTAGTAAGAATTGGTTCCTGTAGGTTTTGATAAAATATGGTCTACAAATGAGTTCAGGGAAGTAGTATAACAGTACCAAAAATCAGGTTATAAAAATGGACATATTTATAAACCAAATTTGATCAAAATCTATAGGAACCACTTTTGCCTTAATGTCTGTGTGGCGTCCTTTACATCTGGTTTAAGTTATCTTTTCAGCACTACTAGTAGAGGACTTTAAAAATAATATAGACATTAGATAATTGGAAAAGTGTACCAAATTGTGAAATAGGTGTATCTTAATATATAAATGTCAAAGTCACTGACTGACCACTGACTGATCATCGCTCTACAGCCCAAACCGTAAGTCCTAGGAAGCTGAAATTTGGTAGGTAGCTTTGTCTTATAGTCTAGAAAGAAAGTTATCATATTTGTGTTAATCACTTACGTTATATCACAACTTCTTAAACTCGTTTTACTAAATCCATGCTGAAACCGTGACTTGAACCACCAACCTCCAGGTTACAAGTCCATTGCCTTATCGTTCAAGCTACTGAGGTCGGGTCTTATAGTCTAGATGTGCAATAAGACGGGATTTTTTGAAATTCCCACTACAACACCTGCCATTGGCAAAAAAGGATTTTTTGCTTTCACGGCCATGCCTCGACCCGCAAAGCGGGCGACAGCCTGCTTGTCAGAAATAAGACAAAGTACTGCAAATTAAATTTGTGTGTGAATACTGAACAATGCTGTCTATAAAACTTTATCCAGGACCATAATTGGTGATGAATCTCATTACAATCATTGGTTGTTAAATGTTTTTGTTTTTTTTTTAAGTGTAGCTAAAGAGAGAAGTGATGGACTATTTAAAAAAAATCTTATTCCACGTCTAATTACATTCATGATTAAAATTGATAAAACTTTTTGGATATTAAAAAGTCTCATTAATATAGGCAGTAGACAAAGACATAAAATTATCAACAGCTTACCAGTGGCCAATTCCTTTTGACATAATTTTTAAATGCTACAGCTCCAGCAATTCTGATGGTCATATCTACATCTTCCCTCTGCACGAGAGTTAAGATCAACAGGGATAGTTCTGATTGGTTTCCACAGATTCCAGAAATTTCTCAGCTGAAAAAGAAATGTAGATCCTTAAATTAACTTATTACCAGAGAAATTAAATTATTAGATTCTTTTTTTCCCCCCTAATATTAAAGACATATATGGGAAGAGGGAGAAAAGACGGAGACCCAAGCTTAGGTGTAAAGATAAAGAAGAGAAAGATTTCAGAGAGAAGGATATGATGAGGGAGGATGCCCTTGATAGAAACAAGTAGTCCAAGTAAGTTTGAGAACAGGTAGAGTGAATGAGAGTGTCAAGTGTCATGGTAGTCTTAACTCTAAAGTACATGACAACTAAAGTGTGAAGTTCTCTAACTAATAGTACTGATATCTTGGGAGTATGGTGCCAACTCACCTCATAATGGATCTTAAATTGTAACCCCAGAGCTAAAAGAATATTAAGAACAAAATATGGCTACAAATAAATGTTTTAGGGATCCTTTGGGTTAATATTCGAGGGCATTACTGAACCTATTATTCTTACAAAATTTTCTTGGAATGCTGAGAATGACATAAGAAAATGGTTTAGCCATGAAAATTTGAATACTCTACGATTTAAATAAGGTAAAGAGAGATTTTGAGCTCATTGATCAGCTGTGCAGACTAGCTTGATTAATGGTCTTAAATTAGGTTTGCAAAAATTGGTGTGCATTCTGTAAATTTCATAAGAGTTGGTTAAGAAATGGCTCTTGTTCTATAACAGGATGAACCCTGTTTAAATTCAAGCACCAACTTGTGCTGATAAACAAAATGGGAGGCAATGTGTCTCTTTATGCCCATCAGAGGAAACATGTACTATAGGATTAGCACTTGTCTCAAGACTACCAACTCAAGAGGACTATGTGGAAAACTTGTGAATAAGAGAAGTACATTGCACAATAATGCATTGGTTGTCCTGTGATAAAGGTAGGTAGTTGTCTAGAGAAGAAGCTAGTGTAAAAAAATAAAACTCCTTGAGGTTCTGTTAAGCTGGAGGGAGACCTCCAAGCATTAGCTACTTCTAGTGGTGACCTTCTAATCCAGGGTCTTTTGTTATTTGTGAATTTCCAAACTTACCTGGTTTTCTTTGAGAAACATCAGGGCTGAGTGTTTGCTGAAGATACTCAGCAAGTTTTACCAAATTAGTATCAGTAATCTCCATTGTAGAAAGACTAGATTCAATAAAACTAATGTTACTTCAGACGCCTTCTTGGTTGTGTTTTTAATACAGTTCACAGCCAAATTTAAAAGGGATTTTCCAGTTTATAGCTTACTTTTCCAGAAAAATCAAAAAATCCAGAATTTCTTCCAGGATCAAAAATTCAAAAAAATTCAAACATAACCTCAAACTGTCGGTTTTTTCAAGGAGGTTGGGTAATGTAGGTGAGGTAACCTAGAAAATAGAAAAATGAAGCACATTGAATCTAAAAACTACTCTACTCTCCACTGCTTTTCAGTAAATTATTCACTTCTCAATTGTCCTTAAAGGTGCTCATGCTCACTACTCGATTGTCCTCAGATACTCACTACTCACTTGTCGTCAGCTACTCACTAGTTCTCAGCCACTCAGATGTCCTCAGGAAATCATTACTCAGTTAGTCATTTGTCCTCTGAGATAGTCACTATACTTAGTTGTCCTCAGGTAGTCAATTACTCAGATTTACACAGCTCCTCTTTCCTCAACTGTCCTCAGCTACTCACTACTCAACTGCCCTCAACTATAAGCTACTCTTTTTTTTTAAGAAAAAAGTTAAGTGTGCCCCGGAACCGCTTTCGCATTACTTCAGGGTACTTTACCTGTCCATCCATGCCATTCCGGAAACGGAAAATTTCGGTCAGAATTTTCCACTCCGGCCGAGATTCGAACTCGCAACCTCCGGGTCAGCAACCAATGCTCTTAACCCCTGAGCCACGGAGGTCGACTAAACTACTAGCTACTCAGTTGTCCTCATCTACTCACTACTCAATTGTCCTTAGCTACTCAGTCCACATTCAACATAATGAATAATTATGTATTCAATATAATTGTTAAAGGTGGTATGCAGAGTCCTCACTGTAGGGATGCCTGGGTCATTTGTCCCTTCAGCTGATTTTGTTATGCAGAGACGTTTGTTTAAAGCGTCTGTGCGTATGCGCATTCAGATATAAAATAATAATTGTCAGGGTCGAAGTATTCCCTATAGATAGCAAGCTCGGGACCACCCTACAGTGAACCCTATAGGGATTATAAAAACGTCTCTGCATACTCTAAGAATTATGGCTGAATCGATCATATCCCAGCTCCGCCAGTCCAATCAACTCAACATATTCGCTGCTAATTTAATTCTCACCAAACCATATTGGAGCCGGAATGCTGTGAAAGCCCTGGCATATCTCAATATCGTTGTATTTAACTTTAGAGATCCATTACATCGAGATCGAATAAGGAAATTAAAAAAAAGATATTGTGTATCTTCTGTCTTTTCACTTGGTCATCAAATTTTAAAATAGGACAACTCCGTGCTTGACCTTGAACATTTTTTTTATTCAAATTCAAATTTCGCGCCGTACCATGTTATTTATTTTGTAAATACTTTGAGGTTAGAAAATTTAAACCGAAAATTTTCAGTGAGTTTTCCGGACAGTCGTTTGACATTTCTACGAGTTAAAATGTCAGAAATTCGCAGTAAATGTCGTGTTTATCTCTAATTTTTGTATTCTAAAGTGTGTGGATTTCTTAAGGAACTTAAAAAACTTTTTTACACTCATTTGGTAAGTTTTTATGTTGAAAATTTGAATCCATACTTAAGTGGTTCTCAGACAACCAAAATGTAATTTAAGTATAATATATACCATTATACCTACATATTAAGGATGTAAAGATGATAAGGAATCTTCCTGATAACTTTCTAAAAAGAGAGTTAACCTAGTGTCTATGTGAGCTCAGTCCTAAGCTCTAGAGTTCTAAATACATAGCTATCATCAATGGAACGTTGAATGCACCGGTTCTCATAAGATCACCAAAGTTAAGCAATGTTTAGTGAGTTGAAGATGCTGCCATTCTAGCCCAACACAGGCTGGGTGAGGTTTTCTGTGACAATAATATCAAGATTAAGGCTCAATTTACCGTCTTCACCAATTAACTGGTTAATTTACATAAATACTAATACATCAAAATAATATAAAATAATGGAAATCATCCATTCATTCAATTCAAAGGCATTATTCTTTGGAACCCAATGATTGTTCTTACCCAATATTCAACATTCTGACCACCAAATTACATGGTCACTTAACAACTATCCCCCCCCTTGAAATGAATAATTTTAATAATTATAAAAATGGTTACCTATCTTAGGAGACAATTAAATGACTATATTCTTTATTATGGGAGGAAAGTTGAGAGGTGATCTCTCACTAAATATGAATCAGACAATGAACCAACATTGGCATGTGTCATTAGAGGAAAGAACTTTGCAACTGGCTTGAGCCACAATCAAATAGGTTGGAGTATTTATTTTAATGTGTATATTATGTTGATGGAATGTATTTCTTAGTTTCTCTTTTTTCAATTTACAAGTTAAAAAACACTCATTATACTTTTTGGAACATATTTGTTAATAAATTCTTGGATAAATTCTTCATGTTTATGCATTTAAATAAGATGAACCGTGATGTAGCTGAGCAAGGGTCAAGATTTTTTTGGCCTTTGAGTAGAACACCTTAATTCCATTATCACACTGTTGGTCCTGGCCGAGATATTCAGTGCTCTTTGCCAAGTCCTGTACTGTGAAATAGTACCATAAGTTGTTATCACCTGTGATACTGTTGTTTGCATTTGTACAGCCACACACATAGTACTTTACGTCTGGTGCATCATAATTTGGAACAGCACATGTACATGCAAAGAACTTGAAGTTGAGGATTTTGCCACATAGGTCACTGCAGGTCTTGTACAGATCAGATTTGTCTTCGGACTTGTCAAAAGTGCCTTTGCACATAGAACTCAAGTGATCAGGCTTAGCAGTGTTGCACAGTTGTTCAAACTTGTCCTGTGGAAGTTTTGGTACTGTGAAACAAAACAATACATAATTATCATGGTATGATTTACTTTGTGTATGACACTGTACTACATCAAAAGATATTTTTCACAAATAAATAAATGACACTACAAAGAATCATTATGGACAGAGTAAAACACCATGGATCATCATCTTAGAAGTGCACTGGTAGTCAAGTGGTTTACGTACTAGTCTGGTAGTCCAGATAGCATAGGGATCCATTGGTTCAAATCCCACCCAGTGCATGAATTTTTCCTCATTAATTTGAGTTAGTGACCACATAATAATAAGACTCTGAGGTTTAGGTGGTAGAAAATGCTTTGAGCATTAACCTCGCCTGGTGGTTACCTTCCACTAAAGAGTATTATTATTATTACAAAGAAAAATTGTCCTATATTTTTTTTCCTAAATTGACTATGGATAAAAAACTGACTAATGAAATTTTTGTGTGATTACATAAATAACCAGAAAAAGGATACTTACAAGGTTGATTAGGTATACTTACAAGACTCAACGTTTGGCCAATCAGATGAATTGTGTTTGTAATTGGAGCAAACGTCTTCCTTAGATTGTGGTTGAGATGCACAATTGCTTGATTGAAACATCAAGTTATCTGAATCACAAGTTAAAAATGAGATTAAATTTTAAGAAACTGATTCTTCTGTACAAAGTTCATAGTTGATAATAATAATTATGTTTTTGCTAAAATCAATTATTTTCTTTGTATTACCTTGTATTTCCTTAAAGGCATAAAAAGAATCATTTTTTATGTAGGTAGGCTCAATTAAACAGCAGCTACTTTTTAAAGTTTTCTTAGTGTTTAAAAAAAATAGTTTGACTGTAGGGTAAAAAATAGAAGATTATCAAACCTGCCAAATCCAACTGATTTAAATAGTGGAAAATTACTTACCTAATTATATAGTCCTATTGAATAACTTACCGCCTGCTATGGCCACAAAAACAATCATCAATACACCTTTTATTCTAACCATAGTTAGGTATACGGTATACCCAATGGGGAAAAATAACACAAAATATTTCTGTGATAAATTGGTGCAAAATAAACTACAGTAAGAGTTTCGACAGACTGGTATTTTTAATGTCACAATCAATCCACTAAATTCAGATTTCAGTATTAAACAGATTTGAATTTTTCCAATAAATTATTGTTGACTCAGGTGATTTTGCACTCAGTTCAGTTTTAAAATAAGAAATCACAATGCTTTTTTTAAAGGTAGAAATATGTAATTCAAAAAATTCAATGAGCACTTTCTGTTTGAAAATTCTTACAGCTACAAATAACTACCTAGGTCCTATATGAAAAAGTAGGTATGGCGTTTGTTTCTCCCTATTTTTTAAAATTATAATAATAATATCGCCTTATTTATACTGCCCGATTAAGACTATTAAAGTCCCATTATTCCAGCAGTAAGCCCAAGACATATTATTATGTGGTAAAAATCCCAAATGGGAGGATAATTTGTCATGTCCCGGCTGGGTTTCGAACCCACGACCTCTGGAATCTCTGGATTCACAGAGTGCCGCCTTTACCACTGAGCTACCGGGACAGACGTATTACTGTCCCGGTACTTTACTAAGAGGTTCCTACCAATTTACATAATTTTTTATAATATTTATATTAGTTATTTATATTAGGTAGGTCCGTAGGTACATTTAAATCATGATGAGTATCTAAGTGGAAAATATGTTCTAGCTTTTTACTGAGAAATTTAGATGGTGGTATACTTCTCGGAGTAAGTAAAATCCTTACAAAAGTATGTTACAGTTGTTGGATAGCAGAAACTACTCCATGGTACGTAGGTAATCATAAAATTTATAATGGGTGGATGATCGATTAGCTCAGTGGTTAAGCACTCGCTTGCCATGCGGAAGGTCCTGGGTTCGATCCCCCGTGCCGACAAAAATTTGTATTCTTAATTTGGTTACACTTGTTTGTAAGGGATACCTTCCGGTGCGCTCGTGTTGACCCAGCACCTAAATGGGAAGTATTGTGTCACTTCTCGCCCATCAGAGGGGAGGCATACTACGGGATGGGCAGGCTACAACACAGACCACAAGCGTCTACAGTAGCTCCTGTTTCATGGCTACGAAATAAAAAAGGCTGTGAAACACTCATCTTTTAAAATTCACAAAAAAAATCGAGCTCAGAAGCTCAATTGATAAGGTGGTGAACTCGTAACTGGATGTCGGTGGTTTGAGTCCCATGTTCAGCAAAGATTAGTAAAGCAGTTTTCAGTAATGTGATAGCACATTGTGATTGACATAAATATGATTAACTTCTTTTTTTTTTTTTTCTTTTTTAATAATGTGTGTATTTTTGTGTAAATCTGTTATTTCATGAACGAGGGAGCAGAATGGGTCCACAATTTTTTTCTGGCTTATTTATTTAATAACTATTATTACTATTTTTATACCAGCACAACAATTAAGCTTTAACATGGCTGAATATTCAACAACAAAAAAATATTATGCTGTCACAATTTTTCCCTTTTTGGAATGAAAATTCTTTGCACGGCGGAAATATAGCTAAACAAAGAGGTGTTCTATTTAGCTTTCGGCATAGCAGGTCTACCTATTTTGCGATGTCATTCTAGTCTGGCTGGGGGACTATAAACAGGGAGTAGACTAGCAGTCTGGCTGGGGGACTATAAACAGGGAGTAGGCCAGCATTGGCTTGGTTCTAGGGGCCCTTGTCAATTACCTTCCACTAAAGAGTAATATTATTATTAATTTGATCGGGAATTTGACGGACAACTGTATTCAAGGGTTGGGTGGGGGACTATAAACAGGGAATAGGCCAGCAGTCTGGCTGGGGGACTATAAACAGGGAGTAGAGCAGCATTGGCTTGGTTCTGGGGGCCCTTGTCAATTATTAGCCTCCTTGTAAAGACAGTGGTAGAAGTGCTGAGTCATTCCTCCGCTGTCTGGCTAACATCGTTAATGATGATGCATGATGCCATCCTATGATGATGATGATTCTAAATAGAGAATCTTTTGAACTTACCAATTTGTATGCTACACAGAATTAAGCGTACCTACCTATTTTTTTTTTTTTTTGCAATTTACTTTTTTTTTGAACAAAGCGAACCGAAGCTGACCTGGTCACTGAAATTCACTTTTTTTTATTTGACCGGATCGAAAAATCTTGACCAGAGTGGACCGGCTCGTTCGTTCGGTCATGGCTTTTGGTTCGGTAAGAAGAAGAAGAAGTGGATAATTTCAAATGCAAAATGTAAACAAATACCGATATCTTTTAATGTAAACAAACCAGAGTTCCAAAAATCACTTTTTTTATTCTTCAAATTTTGGTTGACCAGAGCTGACTGTTCGGTCTCGTTCAGGCTTTTCGTTCAATTAAAAAAAACCGCTTTCAAAGCTTCCAACTCGTGGCTTAGCAGCTATTAAGCAAAAAAAATTAGGTGATTCCATTACTTTCCTTATTATAGGATAAGGAAAGTCAAAATGAGTAGCAAACAGGAGGTACTTTTTCAAATTATTAAAATGTACTTTATTAATTTTATTCTTTAAAATTTATTTTTACTCTCCAGAAGGTGGTAAGCTCACCAATAATATCAGCTCTATTGCTATTTAATATTTAATCAACACTCATGTAAATTAGATTTAAGCTTGCATTTGGAAAAGTTTAAAGTTATTTGTAAAGATATAGTAAACCCTCATGTGTAATTAATTATCTTTGACCCTCAAAATTTAAGTTCATTTAATTGCACCAATACAAATTAAGTTGAAACTTGAAAAAAAGAAGAAACTTGACTCTCTTGAGGGAGCCCAATGTTATTTTTTGACTCTGTTGAGGAAGCCCAATGTTATTAGATAAGATTTATTTTTATTGCATATAATGCCCAAGGGCTTCATACAACGTCAATGGTATAAAAGTATACAATTTTCAATATATATAGGTAAGATACACGCTAAGTTATTAGGGGAGCCCAATGTTATTATTTGACTCTGTTGAGGGGGGAGCCCAATGTTATTATTTTACTGTTGAGGGGGGAGCCCAATGTTATTATTTGACTCTGTTGAGGGAGCCCAATGTTATTATTTGACTCTGTTGAGGAAGCCCAATGTTATCTTAGAACACTCATCTTAGAAGCCAAATAAAAATGGCTTAGGATGGGTCCTCTGTATAAAAAAGAAAATAAAAATAAAACAAATGATTTATTATTATTATTATTATTTGACTCTGTTGAGAAAGCCCCCAATGTTCCTTTTGACTCTGTTGAGGGAGGAGCCCAATGTTATTATTTGACTGTTGAGGGGGGAGCCCAATGTTATTATTTGACTCTGTTGAGGGAGGAGCCCAATGTTATTATTTGACTCTGTTAAGGGGGGAGCCCAATGTTATTATTTGACTCTGTTGAGGGAGGAGCCCAATGTTATTATTTGACTCTGTTAAGGGGGGAGCCCAATGTTATTATTTGACGCTGTTGATGGAGCCCAATGTTATTATTTGACTCTGTTGAGGGAGCCCAATGTTATTATTTGACTCTGTTGAGGGAGCCCAATGTTATTATTTGACTCTGTTGAGGGAGACCAATGTTATTATTTGACTCTGTTGAGGGAGACCAATGTTATTATTTGACTCTGTTGAGGGAGCCCAATGTTATTTTTTTGACTCTGTTGAGGGAGCCCAATGTTATTATTTGACTCTGTTGAGGAACCCCAATGTTATCTTAGAACACTCATCTTAGAAGCCAAATAAAAATGGCTTAGGATGGGTCCTCTGTATATATATAAAAAAATGAAAAATAAAACAAATGATTTATTATTATTATTATTTTTTGACTCAATTGAGGAAGAGCCCAATGTTCCTTTTGACTCTGTTGAGGGAGCCCAATTTTATTATTTGAATCTGTCGAGGTTATCTTAGAACACTCATCCTTAGAAGCCAAATAAAAATGGCTTAGGATGGGTCCTCTGTATAATAAAGAAAAGAAAAATAAAACAAGTGATTTATTATTATTATTATTATTTTCTGACTCTGTTGAGGAAGCCCCCAATTTTCCTTTTGACTCTGTTGAGGGAGCCCAATGTTATTATTTGACTCTGTCGAGGTTATCTTATAACACTCATCTTAGAAGCCAAATAAAAATGACTTAGGATGGGTCCTCTGTATAAAAAAGAAAAGAAAAATAAAACAAATGATTCATTATTATTATTTTTTGCCTCTGTTGAAGAGGTAGCCCAATGTTATTTTTTGACTCTGTTGAGGAAGCCCAATGTTATCTTAGAACACTCATCTTAGAAGCCAAATAAAAATGGCTTAGGATGGGTCCTCTGTATATAAAAAAAAAATATGAAAAATAAAACAAATGATTTATTATTATTATTTGACTCTATTGAGGAAGACCCCAATGTTCCTTTTGACTCTGTTGAGGAACCCCAATGTTATCTTAGAACACTCATCTTAGAAGCCAAATAAAAATGGCTTAGAATGGGTCCTCTGTATAAAAGAAATAATATGAAAAATAAAACAAATGATTCATTATTATTATTTTTTGACTCGGTTGAGGAAGCTCCCAATGTTATTTTTTGACTCTGTTGATGGAGCCCAATGTTATTATTTGACTCTGTTGAGGGAGACCAATGTTATTATTTGACTCTGTTGAGGGAGACCAATGTTATTATTTGACTCTGTTGAGGGAGCCCAATGTTATTATTAAGGGGTATTTTTCTTTTGGATAATTTTTTTTCCATTTTATTCCAAATATTTTCTAGCTTCCCCACTATTCGTGAAAAAAAATTCCGATTCGCTACTTTTAAAGATAAACAATGGACTTAACCTAAAAAAGAACTGGAAGCAAGAATTTTCTAAATCCATTTTGGTTAACCAAAGCTGAAGAAGATTTTTCCTCTTCCAAAAGAAAAATGACTTTCTTCCAGTTCGTTCATTTTATTCCAGTTGAATCCACTTTGGGTAGAAAGAGAAATACAGCTAATGACTCTGTTGAGGGGGGAGCCCAATGTTATTATTTGACTCTGTTGAGGGAGCCCAATGTTATTATTTGACTCTGTTGAGGGGGGAGCCCAATGTTCCTTTTGACTCTGTTGAGGGGGAGGGCGCCCAAAGCTACTTCTTCAAGTAGTACACCTTGAGCGAATTCTCGCACTGCTGGCCCAGGGACAGCACATGGCTGGCGGGCACCAGATCGCCCGCGGTGATGTACGCCCACCCCGCGTCATCGCCCACACTGGCGTTGTTGTTGTTGACGCATGCGCACAGGAAGTAGCGCAGCGCGGGGATGGTCGCGTCCGGGACGCTGCAGCAGCAGACGGCCTAGGGACATGGGATGCATATTTTTCTCAAAATATCGATATTTCGATATATCGACGATGAATAATTATCGATATATCGACCAAAATATATCGATATTTCGATTTATCGACTATGAATAAAATATCGATATATCGACCAAAATATATCGATATTTCGATATATCGACGATTAATAAAATATCGATGTATCGACGATTAATAAAATATCGATGTATCGACGATGAATAAAATATCGATATTTCGATATATCGACGATGAATAAAATATCGATATATCGACGATGAATAAAATATCGATATATCGACGATGAATAAAATATCGATATTTCGATATATCGACGATAAATAAAATATCGATATTTCGATATATCGAGGATGAATAAAATATCGATATATCGACGATGAATAAAATATCGATATTTCGATATATCGACGATGAATAAAATATCGATATCGATATATCGACCAAAATATATCGATATATATGTATATCGATATTTTTCTTGTATTGAAAGAACTAGTATATTTAACTCACACAAGCTAGTCATTTGGTTAAATATTAGACAAATAATTTTTCTCTAGGTCTGTACCTGTTTTTTTTATATATAGACTAAAGCCTCCCTCTGTCTCTGTACAGGCAAATAGTACAGTTTTAATATCAGACAAAGAAAAACTTCAGTGCCATCATGATCATATATGATGTGTAGAGCATTGGCCTTGTAATCTGGAGGTTGTTGGTTCAAGCCCAACTTATATTGGAAATAAACTTTGTACAGTTTGTATTTGGGATTCTTGTGAACAATAATTTATAACATAACACCATAAATAAAATTATTTTATATATATAAAAAAAAATCTGTTTTAAATTTTAATAAAACAAATTAATTATTGATATATTAAAATTAAATTGAAAAGTCTGAATTGAATTGTCTGTTGTCTGAAAACTTGAACTTGAAAATAAAACGTTTTTGCTAATGACAATTTTTAAAAAATGCCGCCATGAAAATATCGATATTTTTGTTTCGATATATATCGATATATCGAGAGAGAAAAAAATATCGATATATCGAGAGAGAAAAAAAAAACACTGCCAATTATGGACACAATACTTCCTCGTGATTGCTTCACATTGTAAAAACGTGCCAATTTTGAGATTTTATAGAAAATTACTTGTATCTCCAAAACGGCTCAACCGATTTTCCTCAAATTTGTTTTATATGGTAGAATATCGTTTTTTATACATTCTAGATTCTACAAAAAATTCTGTATCGGCAAGTCGTGGTCCTTATTTTTTTACTTTTTTGTCCAAAATTTCGGATTTTCTTAAATATCAGAGTCAAATTATAATTAATTTAAAAATAAATATAAATAACCTATGTAACACAATAATATGCATAGTCTTACAAAATTTCATCGAAATCGGGTGTACCGTTCACGAGATATAAGCGTTTAAGTAAAAATTTAGTGGTCAGGCGCATGGTCTCTTTCACCCAGAACCGCTCGTATGAATTCGATGAATTTAAAATGGGACCATCTACAGAATGTCTACTAGATGTGTGCAAAATTTCATCAAAATCGGTCGAGTAGTTTCCGATATTTGCGCGTTACAAGGAATCGTTTTAACAGACCGACAGACGGACACAAAACCAAATTTACTCAGTAGGTTATGAAACGTCCAGAAATATGAAAAAAATTGAAATCGGAGCAAAAAAATATTTTTTTTTACAAAAACGAACACAATACTTCCGATTTCTAATATTAGAAATTTTTCGGAAGTAATATATCGATATATATCGAATTTCGATATGTCGAAACATCCCTACCTGGGACATGTCGAGTCGCTGGCAGACGCCACGGCACAGCTGTCCATTGTCGGGGGCAGTCTCCGGGCCGGTGCAAAGGTTGGGGGGGAAGGGTATGGCGATGTTTGGGGTAATGCTGCACAGAGTTTTGAGCTTGTCCGCGGGAAGTGGTTGTACTGAAAAAAATAATTTGATCGGGAATAAAAAAATAAATTAGAAGCCCTTCAAAGCTTAGAAGAAGGAGGACCTTTGTATAAATGTTTCTTTATAAAGAAAATAAACTTTAAAATAAAGATGACGGGCAGAGCTGTCCGTTTGTTTAACTTGGGTTTACCTCCTTCTTCAATATGAATTTCGACATAATTATTGTATAGTAGGTTACAAGGTTACATTATTTCTGGGGGTCAAAAAGAAAATCCTATGTGCTGGTCCATTATTTAGAACTATCGCACCCCATTTATTGGCTCACTCTTCACTTTCGAAAACATGTGCTGCCCTTAAGAAGTTTAGCTGAACCCATAAACTCAGAGTGAATTGTTTCCAACTCTTGCCCTGTATATCCAAGAGTTTTTTTTTAATTTCCAATCACTAAAAATCCACGTTCCTTAGTACCTAGGTGTTAATGCTACTACCGACCTCAGTAGCTTGATCGCTAAGGCGTCAGACTTGTAAGCTAGAGTCGGTGGTTCAAGTCCCAAATCAAGCAAATTTAGTAAATCAAGTTTGAAAACTTGTGATATCACGAAAGTGATCTACTCAAAAATGATAACTTTTAAATGATAATACTCACATTTGTCATTTTTTGTCGAATTCTCATGGACGGGCTTGTTGTAGGCTTCTGAGCAACAGACGTTAGGGGCGACACATTCAATGTTGTCTGGAGCAGAGAGTGAGAATGGGTTACTTAAGAGAATAATATAGACATTATGGTCGACACACTCAATGTTGTCTTTATGAAATGAACAGTGTTTCTTTAAGTTGAAATATATTTATTATTTATTCCTGTCCTCAAAGATGGAGGAAATATTTCATGTTTTGTCCTAAATTTTTTAATAAATTTTGAAAAGTTTTTCTAGGTGATAGATTTGGTAGGCACGAAAAAAGATCTTTTAATAACATCGTTAATGTTATAAAAAATACTGTGCACTGGTAGTCAAGTGGTTATCGCGCTAGTCTGGTAATTTAGGTAGCGTAGGGAACCGTTGTTTCGAATTCCACCCACCCAATGCATGAATTTTTCTTTATTAATTTGAGTATATGACCACATAATAATAATAAGACTCTTGGGGTTAGGTGGTAGAAAATCCTTTAAGCATTAACCTCGCTTGGTGGTCACCTTCCATTAAAAGACCTTTTTATAACAATGTTAATATTATTTTATTATTTTTGACCTTACATTTACTCTGACTTACCTCCCATAATGGCCACAAGAGTAACTATCACCACGGCTTGGATTCGAACCCAGGTACCCATAACTGCTGCGAACAAAGAACAAGTATGGAAATAAAATTTAAATCAAAAGGGTGGAATGAAAAAATTAAATTCAATTCTGGAAGAATATGACCATACAGTTGAAAGCGACGTTAAACCAAAAAAAAAAAATGTGGATGGATGAAAATTTGTCAAAAATATGGAATACAGTATTTTCTCGGTATTAAACAGTATTAAACTCGGTATTAAACCAAAAGAAAAAAAATGTGAATAAAAATTTGTCAAAATATGGAATACAGTATTTTCTCGGTCGTTTGGTTTTTGACAGCAGATAAATCCACTATTCGCGAGTAGGTAAATAAGAGTGTTGGAAGAAAAAGTCCTGCCATTCATGATTGATGAGGTTTCAGATTATTGCACTTTGCTTTCTCCATATCGGTGTAATGGAAGAGAATTACTACCTTGTGGTCTGTGTTGTAGCCTACCCATCCCGTAATATCCTCCCCTCTGATGGCCGAGAAGTAACACAATACTTCCCAATTAGGTGGTGGGTCAAGACGAGCGCACCGGACGGTATCCCTTACAAACAACTGTAACCAAATTTTGAATACATATTTTTGTCGGCTCGGGGATTCGAACCCGGGACCTTCTGCATGGCAAGCGAGTGCTTAACCACTGAGCTAATCGTGCGTTATTTCGAACCCGGGACCTTCAATTCAAAATTTGTTATGATAAAATTTAAAATTTTATAGCTGTATGGAATGGCCTTGCCAACCAATGCCAACAAAAAAGAAGAAAATAAAAAAAGATAAAATTATGATATATTATGATTAATAAAATATGGAATCAAGTAATTTATAATGATTAAATAAATTAAACATGTACAATTATTCAATTTATATCAACACCTGGAGGATGAGTGCTTTTATATATGAACGATGACAAATGAACACATCATCCACTGGGCATCAGTGTGTAGGCTCAGAACTCAATTATAACTGAGACAAACCACACTGTGTACGACTAACACGAGTGCAAAACAATATTTCAAAAGTAAATAATAGATAGTTTCCCATAATTATAGTATGCCAGAAGAAAACTAACATGTAATTAGCGTTCGAGTATAGAATTACAGGATCATTTGCATATTGAGCAGAGGCATTGCATTTTTTGTTATTTTAGCATTATTAATGTTCTTGATTATTATTATTATTGAATTCTTTATTAATAGGAAATATGTACAAACAAGTAATGATAAAAATTATGTACAGTATAAACAAGATAAAAAGATGAATAACATAGATAAAATAAACACTGATGTCCTAACTAAAGGGCGGAGTTATTGCCTATGGCAATCTTTTCCACCCAACTTTGTTTGAGTAGAGACAAACAAAGCTTTTCTACGAGAAGTTCTATCCAGTTAAAAGCGACGTTAAACCCAACGACGCAACGCGAAGCTAAATATCTTTTTCATTAGACCATAGTTTTGAATATTATTATTTTTTAAACCTAAGTTTTTAATTTTATTTAGATGTATTTTTTAATTATTTTTTATTACAATAAGAGACGGTAATTGTGGAAAATGGGTTGGTCCGTCAATTTAAATTATAAATTAAAAAACAAAACAAAAAAGTCTTAAAGCATGAAAATTTCTATCCGGGCAATGTGGGTCGAACCCGACCCTCTTGAGTGTGAGACATTGGGTCTACTGAGCCGTAGAGACTGCTTCGTCATCTCTTTTTGTTTATTAGAGCATATTCTGTAGGCTGAGATTTTTAAGTAAAATCAAAACAACTGTAGGATGAGATTTTTAACTAAAATCAAATCAACTGTAGGCCGAGATTTTTAACTAAAATCAAAACAACAGAACTGTGGGATATTACAAAAATTTAATTAAAACCCATTCCTAAAATGACTGATGATGCCAGATGCTCATTCATACCTACACGTATACAGGGTGTCCATAAAGTCCCGCCCCACCCCCCGTATCTCAAGAACGGCTGAAAATAAAGAAGAATTCGAAAACCCGTATTCCTTAATTTTTTGGGGGATTAAGTTTCAGCAAAAAAAAAAAAAAATGCATACAGTGTCCCAGTCAGGCTGGGCACGGACTTTAAAATCTTAAATGGAATGATATGTCTTGTGGTATATTGTATTAACGGCCTCAATAAGAGATGTTCATTGCCATAAATTTCAGTGAGTTAAGACCTACCGTTCTCGAGATACAGGGTCGGCCGTCCTATCTAATACCCTTACGTTCTGACCTATAACTCGTTAACAGTATGCTTCAGAAGAAGAATAATGATCATTGTTGTTAACTCTGCCCGGTTTCGTCAGCCAGCCAGACCACCACCCGGCAATAGTTTTAACTGAAGAACATATCGAGTTTTACCTTGTTCGAAAGGTATCGATTAAAGGAGTTAACAGCAAAAATAATTATTCTTCTGAAGCTTACGGTTAACGAGTTATAGGTCAGAACATAGGGATATTAGCCAGGACGGCCGACCCTGTATCTTGAGAACGGTATGTCGTAGCTGTGGTGAAATTCAGTCAAACTTTCAGCACTGTATTTCGGCCAGCTCTAAACGAACTACTTTTCCTCCTCAGTTTAGAACCTAATTGAATCATTCATCACTCTGCTAATTTCTGTTGAATAAAACTTACCCTAAAGTTGTCTTTGTTAAAATGAAAGTCTTTTTCATTCTACAATTTATTCAACAGTTTATTTTCTATGTTTCAATTTAGTTTTCTTCCACCAAATTCTTCTTCGCCTGCTCCCACTAAAATGGACAAATACTTACGTCCTGAACGCTTCGATGTAGAACCGACCTCTTCATCAGCAGACAAAAAGTGGACTCACTGGAAGAAAACGTTTGAAAATTTCTTGTCTCATGTGAAAGACGCAAAGGCCGAAGACAAGTTACAACTCCTTACGAACTACATCGCGCCTAACGTCTTCACTCTTCTTGATGGTAATACGACCTACGATGCCGCCATTCAAGCTCTAGAAACCTTGTATGTCAAGCCTAAGAATGTTATTTATGCACGACATTGCTTAGCATCACGTCAACAGAATGCTGGTGAAACCGTCGACCAGTATCTACAAGCTCTGGAACAACTAAGCAAGGACTGCAAGTTCACATCTGTTTCAGCAATAGAACACAAAAATGAATATATCAGAGACACTTTCATTGGAGGACTCTCAAGCTCTCATATAAGACAGAGGCTTTTGGAGAATACTACACTTACACTTGAACAAGCATTTGACCAGGCCAGATCCCTTGAGTTAGCTCAACATCATTCTGCTACATATGTAACTCAAGCTTCTTACACTGAAGTTGCTTCTACACAGCCGCATACGGATACCGTGGCCTCATCGTCTGGAAAACCCTGCTTCTTCTGTGGAAAATCGTGGCATTCAAGAACTGCATGTCCAGCTAAGGAAGCTGAATGTACAAATTGCAATAAACTTGGACACTATGCACGGGTGTGTAGATCCAAAAAGCAACTCAGGAAAACGACTGCAACAACAAACCATGATTACACAGCAATCATAAATAAAAAGATTGAACCAGCTACAACTGCTGCTTCTCCAAACAGTCTGAACAAATCAATAACACCTATTCGAGTCAATGATATACTTCTTAATGGTTTGGTGGATACTGGATCATCTCTGAGTTTTATTAATGAAGCTTTAGTCAAGAAGTGCAGATTGAAAATTCTACCATATGAAGGATCAATTTCTATGGCAAACTCTTCTCTATGTACTCAAATTAAAGGACAATGCAAGGTTGATTTAAAAGTTGCTGAACATTCATACAATAATATTTACTTACTCATAATGAAGAACCTTTGCTCAGATGTAATAATTGGTCATGATGTACTCAACAATCATTCTACTTTGGAAATTGCATTTGATGGATCCAATCCACCACTCAAAATATGTAATTTGGCAACATTAAAAGTGAAACCTGTCTCTCTGTTTACAAATTTAACAGAAAATTGCAAACCGATCATCACAAAGTCAAGGAAGTACTCAAAAGAAGATTCCGAATTTATTGACACCGAAATCGAAAAGCTCTTAGAAGAAGAGATAATTGAACCTAGCAACTCATCATGGCGAGCACAAGCTTTTGTTGTGCGTGATGGGAGACACAAACCACGCATGGTGATTGATTATTCAAGAACAATAAATCAATTCACACAATTGGATGCTTATCCACTTCCCCGAATAGATGTCATTATTAGCAAAGTATCTCAAAATGAAGTGTTCAGTGTAATTGATTTGAAGAGTGCTTACCACCAAGTTCCAATTTTGGATTCTGAAAAGCAATTTACTGCTTTTGAAGCTGCGGGAAAACTCTACCACTTCAGGCGCATTCCATTTGGAGTCACTAATGGTGTTACTGCTTTTCAAAGAACAATAGATTACATTGTTGAAGCAGAATCACTGGAGAAAACATACCCGTATTTAGATGATGTGACCATCTGCGGAAAAACTATAGAAGAACACAATAAAAATCTTGAAAAATTCTTTTCGGCTGTTGAAAAGTATGATTTGACAATCAACAAAGAAAAATCTAAATTCTCCATGAAAAGCATTAGTCTCCTGGGCTACACTATATCCAATAAGACAATCAAACCAGATGCAGAACGCCTCAAACCACTCCTGGAATTACCACTGCCCCATGATGTCTCAGCTCTACAGCGAGCTATAGGCATGTTTTCATACTATAGCAAGTGGATTCCAAAATTTTCAGAAAAAATAAAACCACTCCTGCAAGTTAAACCGCCATTGAACTACGAAGCCATTAATATGTTTAAATCTTTGAAAGAAGAAATATGTCGTGCTTCAACAGGAGCGATTGTAGATGAAGCTCCCTTTACTGTTGAAACGGATGCATCACAATTTGCAATTGCAGCAACCTTGAGTCAGATGGGTCGACCAGTGGCTTTCTTCTCCAGAACGCTCAATAAAGCTGAACAAAATCATTCCTCTATAGAGAAAGAAGCCTATGCGATTGTAGAATCAGTAAGACACTGGCGACATTACTTGATGGGAAAACCTTTCAAAGTAATAACAGATCAAAAATCTGTCTCATTCATGTTTGAGCAAAAACACAACAGTAAGATCAAGAATGAGAAGATAATGAGATGGCGTTTAGAGTTATCATGTTACAAGTTTGATATTGTTTATCGTCCTGGAAAAGAAAACGCTCCAGCTGATACTCTATCCCGCATTACTGCTTCCATCAACTCCAAGCCTAATCTCAAGGAGATTCACAACAGTCTCTGCCACCCTGGTATTACGCGCATGGTCCATTGGATTCGTGCCAAGAATCTACCTTTCTCAGTAGAAGAAATAAAGGAAATGATTGAAGCATGTGATACTTGTTCTCAACTTAAACCTAGATTTTTCAAACATCAAGGTCAACTCATAAAAGCAACATCTCCATTTGAAAGGTTGAACTTGGATTTCAAAGGACCACTACCTACCAACTCAAGAAATAAATACATTCTCACTGTGGTGGATGAATACTCTCGCTTTCCTTTTGCTTTTCCTTGTGCGGACGTAACATCGCAGACAGTAATCAAGCATTTGCAAAGCATTATTAAGATGTTTGGTATTCCTGCTTATATTCATTCTGACAGAGGAGCAGCTTTCATGTCAGCAGAACTAAAATCATTTCTCACTCAAAATGGCATTGCTACAAGTCGGACAACACCATACAATCCCAGAGGAAATGGTCAATGCGAACGCTACAATGGGATCATTTGGAAAACAGTGACGCTTGCTCTCAAGACACGAAACATGAATACAAACCAATGGGAAATTGTGATAGATTCAGCTCTTCATGCTATACGGTCTCTCTTATGCACTGCTACAAATGAGACACCTCATGAGCGCATGTTCAACCATCCTCGTAGAACATACTATGGAAACTCCATGCCAGCTTGGTTGACGAAACCTGGTCCAGTCCTTCTGAAGAAATTCAACCAGAAAAGTAAATATGATCCTTTGGTTGATGAAGTCGAACTTCTTGAAGCTAATTTAGAATATGCCCATGTAAGACTCCCTGATGGAAGAGAAACTACAGTCTCTACTCGAAATCTCGCACCTGCTGGAGAAAAAGAAAATGCTATCTCAAATCAGGAGGATATAGAAGTTCAGACTCCAGAAGTTGTAGCTAATGAAGAAGCTGAAATAGGTGAACAAGAAGTCTTGCCTCCTATTGAAGAAAGAATAATTCAAACTCCTGAAAGAAATATTCAAGATGCACCTGCCCGTCCAAGACGAGAAAGAAGGCGACCTATATATCTTCAAGATTATATAACTGATTTTTAAATACAGGGTGATTGTGGTGAAATTCAGTCAAACTTTCAGCACTGTATTTCGGCCAGCTCTAAACGAACTACTTTTCCTCCTCAGTTTAGAACCTAATTGAATCATTCATCACTCTGCTAATTTCTGTTGAATAAAACTTACCCTAAAGTTGTCTTTGTTAAAATGAAAGTCTTTTTCATTCTACAGTAGCTCTCTGAAATTTACTGTAATGAACTTCTCACATTGAGACCTTTAAAACAATATGCCACAAGACATACCATTTCATTTCAGATTTTAAAGTTGGTCCGCGCGGCAATTTTTTTTTGCTGAAACTTAATCCCTCAAAGAATTAAGGAATATGGGGTTTTGCGTTTTTCTTTATTTCCAGCCGTTCTTGAGATACGGAGGGTGGGGTGGGACTTTATGGACACCCTGTATATTTTTTTTTTTAATTCACGATCTCTCTGTCAATGTAAGTGCAAATTGTGGGACGAAAACAAACAATCGAATGCACATCCTATCTTTAGTGGACTATCGTTATTAATGTTGAAATTTCTAAGATATATCATATCTTTTTCTATCTATGTATTGTTATTAAATTCTATATAATAATACTAATCTATGTAAAAAAGTAATAACTGTATGACGAGAAGAACAAAATAATCGAATACACCACATACATCTTCAATTCACCTATTTTGCCAATATCATTTTTTTCCTCTTTCATTTTACTTCCGATAAATTTCTAATATTAGAAATCGGGAGTATTATGTTTGTTTTTATATAAAAAACAAATGTTTTTTTACTCCGATTTTTCATATTTCTTGACGTTTCATAACCCTCTGAGTAACTTTGGTTTTGTGTCTGTCTTTCGGTCTGTTAAATACATTACTTGTAACGCGCAAATCTCAGAAACTACTTAACGGATTTTGACAAAATTTTGTCAATTTCGTCAAAATCGAAAAAAAAAAACAAAATTGAAAAAAATCGGTTAAGCCGTTTTAGAGATACAATGTATAAACTCTCAAAATTGCGAAGAGTATACAATGTGAACCAATCACGAGAAAGCATTGTGTCCATAATTTTTAGTGTATTTTTTTTATTGTATATTAATAACAACAACAACAGTTACATATGTATACTCTACTCATACTAGTTTCTGCGTTATCAATTTGGGCGCCGGGCCAATTTTCCCCGCATGCTTTTAGTCCCAGCAGGCGCGGTCAGTGGGAAAATGTTTTGGGGGTGCTGCCACATAAACCCGACTAAAATGGGATTTATAGCGTCGCTCTTTCAGTATCTAAAGAGGTTCATGAGTTTCTTTACCATGTCAATAATTTTTTTTTTTCTAGGCTTTCTTTTTTTATGGCAGGATTCTCACTCGAGTGAGCTCTTCCACCCAACCATATAATAATTATGCATGAATTATTCTAGAAATATGTGATGATTTTCATTGTGTACGAGCTAGGACTCGAGAAAAGATTCTGAGGGTTATGTGGTAGAAATGAGATTGAACAAAAAGAAACAACTATGAGGTTGAACAACGTCAACCCTGCTTGAGCGGGATAAGACAGAGTAAAAGAAGAAGAGGTGGTAGAAATATATAATAACGCCTTATTTATACTGCCTGATTAGAACTATTAAGTCTCATTATTCTAGCAGTAAGCCCAAGACGTATTATTATGTGGGAAAAATCCCAAATGGGAGGAAAACTTGTCTTGTCCCGGCCGGGTTTCGAACCCGCGACCTCTGGAATCTCTGGATTTACACAGTGCCGCCTTTACCACTGAGCTACCGGGACACTGTACAAAGTAAACTGTAAAATACAATGAAATTATTATAAAGAAAAAATAAATAGATTGATTGAACAAAGAAACAAGAACAAAAAAGAGAATGAAGCTAAAGGGTGGGGTTGTTGTCTTTGGCAATCTCTTCCACCCAACCCATATTTTCATCAATAAGAGTTAGGTACTGGTTCGAACTTGTGGATATTGAGTCACCTAGTACAATATCCTCTCTTTTCGGAAAATTCTTTCTTTTTCTTTTTCGTCTGGGGGTGCTGCAGTTCCGCAGCTCCTTAGCACCGGCCACGCCTGGACACCCTAGTGATATTCTAATTTTCAAGTGGGCATCTGCAGCAGTTTCCATTTTGTGTCTTTCTCTAATATCGAATGGGTGACGTGGTCAGTGTGTGCCGTGTCTTCGGTGGTGTGAATATGTACCACCTACGATATGAGGTGTCCAGTTCTAAAAAAAAAGATGTGCATGTGTTTTCAGATAGATAATGTTTTGTTTATGGTAACTATTGATAGTATAATCTTCGTTTCTAACTCCAGATGTACTAGAATTTTGAAATGTAGAATATTGTAAGGTGTCCAGTTAAAAAATAAAAGAACACCTATGAGATGAGGTGTCCAAGGTCTAAAAAAAAATGATGTGCATGTGTTTTCAGATAGATGTTTTGTTTATGGTAACTATATTGATAGTATAATCTTCGTTTCTAACTCCAGATGTAGGTACTAGAATTTTGAAATGTAGAATCTTGTAAGTTGTCCAGATGTCCAGTTCTAAAAAAAAAGATGTGCATGTGTTTTCAGATAGATGTTTTGTTTATGGTAATTATTGATAGTTTAATCTTCTTTTCTAACTCCAGATATAGTAGAATTTTGGAATATAGAATATTGTAAGGTATCTAATTATTTTTTTTTTTTTACACAAGTTTACGGGTTAGGCCCATTTTACCACATAGAAAAAAATACTTAAAACCAAACATTAAGATTAAAACACCCATGACTAGTTGGCCAATTAATTAAAATATTTTTCTATAATTCCACCATTGGTTGCTACTCACATTAAAGCAGCTACTCATTTTTGCTCACGAGGTATGAGTAGACCCTGAACACCCAAGAACAGAGCAGAAAAAATCCTGCCCCGCTGGGGATCGAACCCAGGTCACTGTGCGTGCAATGCCTAGCGCGCTAACTCACTCTGCCACGGTGACTTCGTCTTACAGGTATAGTTGAGTATAGTGCTTTATTTAGATTGTTATTTCAAACTGTCTTTGAATGAGGTGTTCAGTTCCAAAAAAAAATGTTCAATTAATTATTAATGTATTTTCAGATAGTTATGTTATTAACTATTAAATAGTCTGTTATAGCTCCATATGTGCTACACTTACAACTTGAGTATAATAATTATTGTTCTCACTAGAATTCTAGAATGTTAGGTTTTGTGCTGAGTTTTCGCATGAGATGTACAGTAGATGAGTAGAATGTTATTGTACCACCTACGTGATGAAGTGTCCAGTTCTAAAAAAAAAGATGTTTATTTATTGATGTGTTTTTAGATAGTAATAGTGACGTGTCCATTAGTTTATCAAGTATCTACGTTATAGCTTTAGATTTGCCACTCCCTCGTGTTGGGCTTACTGCTGGCATAATAGGACTTATTAGTCCTCAAACCAGCCTTCGTGGCGTGATAATACTAATAAGTCTAATAACACTCTTTAGTGGAAGGTAACGACTGTGCGAGGTTAATGCTCTAAGCATTTTCTACCTCCTAACCCTCAGGGTCTTATTATTATGTGATCACAAACTCAAATTAATGAGGAAAATTCATGCCATTGGGTGGGAATGTGGGATTCGAACCAACAGATCCCTACGCTACCTGGATTACCAGACGAGCGTCTTAACCACTTGCCATCCAATGCACGTTTAGAACCAACATTTAGTATGTTGTTGCACATGTACAAGAAATAAAATCACAGTAATTAGTAATGAGTTTCCCATGTGTCACCAGATCCCACACTCAGGAAATGGAATGAGTAGAGATCTTATTACTCATTAGCATAATCCATTATCCATAATAACAATGATTACTACTGTCTTATAAAACTCTTTTGTGGAAGGTAACCACCAGGCGAGCTTAATACTCAAAGCATTATCTACCACCTAACTAACCCTCAGAGTCTCACTGTTATGTGGTCACAAACTCAAATTAATGAGGAAAAATGCATTCATTGGGTGGGAATCGAACCAACGGATTCCTACGCTCCTTGGATTACCAGACTAGCGCTTTAACCATTTGACTGCCAGTGCAGGGTTACTGTACCTATTTTCAGATATGTGATTCGCTCTTACCATGGTAATAACAGCAGTACAGTGTGTGGTAATCAAGTGGTTAACGCGCTAGTCTTGTAATCCAAAGATCCTTTGTTTCGAATCCCACCCTGTGCATGAACTTTTCCTCATTAATTTCAGTATGTGACCACATAATAATAAGACTCTGAGGGTTAGGTGGTAGAAAATGCTTTGAGCTAAAGAGTGTTCTTGTTATTATTATAGTGACTGCCTCTGCTATGGCGTCTCTCATTAATTCGGACCTAAGAGTCTCAACATGTCAAAACTGTTGATATAATGGGACTGACTGAACGACCTAAGTAGCTCAATCAATAAAGCGGTGGTCTCATATTAAAAAAAATTGAAATCGGAGCAAAAAAATATTTAATTTTTTTTTTTTACAAAAACGAACACAATACTTCCGAACTACCCCACAAAACAAGAGGGCTGTATCTTCTTAGTGTGGTATATAGTAGCATTAAAATAATATGTGTTACCTATTATGTACAATTATTAATGCAAATAAATTACAAATTCCAATATTAGAAATTCATCGGAAGTAAAAAAAAACATGAAGAAATTGTTGATGTGCTGATGTTGAATATATTCCACTAGCGGGCTGTCGCCCGCTTTGCGGGCCGAGGCATGGCCGTGAAAGCAAAAATCCTTTTTCGCCAATGGCAGGTGTTGTAGTGGGAATTTCGAAAAATCCCGTCTTATTGCACATCTAGACTATAAGACAAAGCTACCTACCAAATTTCAGCTTCCTAGGACTTACGGTTTGGGCTGTAGAGCGATGATCAGTCATCAGTGGTCAGTCAGTCAGTGACTTTGACATTTATATTAGTTACACAGCTAGAACAGGAGCATTAGTCATACCTCAATCAGTCTTGCGGACTGACCAGCAATTGCGTGCATAAATCAAAAAAAAAGGTCAAACAACTTTTCCCTATTGCATAAACAGACACTTAGAGTCGGAATTTATAAACTCTTTATTAAAAGAACATATATACAAACAATAATAAAAATATAACCTTTATGACAAATATTTGTAGGCGTGATTATGCTTGAGGCATTCTTCCATCAACCATCGATTCACTTATTTGATATCAGAAGTCAAGTGTTTGTACGATTTTATCATATATTAAAAAAATGTAAAATTCAAATAAATTGACGTTGATAAATAAACAAGAAAAATAAACCATACCTAATAATAAATTCCATCAACAACCACCTGAACTCCACCAACCCTCAGAGGTGAACAGTGTGGACAGTAGACGTACTGGCGGTGTTCGAAATAAATTAACGTTTTTTTCAACCATTCAAACTGTACACGCAAGATAAGACTATTATTGACTGTTGCAGGTTTTCGGTGAACCTTCAGTAACATGCGCTAATAGATCTTTTGCATGATTTGTTTTAACATTCCTGATGAGATAGATAGTGGACGGGTTTTACACTCCATTCGCTGAATCGTACCAGCCAGCCACATCAACTTCACCAGCCTGAGTAGGAGGTAGACCGAAATGGCAGGCCAGCCTTACGAGAATTTCTTCAAAAATAATATTTTTTTGTTAATCACTTTCGTGATATCATAAAATACTCAACTCAGCTGAGTCTAAATCTACGCTGAATCCGGGACTCGAACCACCGACCTCCAGGTTACAAGTCCCCGCCTTATCGCCTTATGAAGCATTCTTTATAGTACACCCAACTTTCTCTCAAAATATTCGCTATCATCAAGTAATTAAGATAGGAAAACTCCATATGAGTCATTGCTCTCATGCACGATAAAAAAAAATTACCTAACTTATTATATGTTTAATTTATTATTCTTCTTTTTATTCCAGATTACAATGAAACGCGTCAGAGTATGAAATAGAGGAGGAAATGTATCACATGAGTGCAAGTAAAATTTAAAAATAGTGTCATGTGACAATAAACTAGCTATTTTTTCATAACTAGATATTAAATTAGCCATTTTTTTCTTTAAAATTTTTTAGTAAATAATATTAAAAATAGCTTTCCTTCAACAGTCCTTTTTTAATAAATCAACTTCATATTTGTGTCATATATTTTCACTTATCTGTAACAATTGTAACATGTTAGCCCTTGAATCATAAATTATTCGTGTCATAACCACCTTCACAATTATTATAATTTTATTGCATCCTACTCTTAAATCTATTAAAGCATATCAAACTCAGAGTTCTTGAAATAATTAAAATTCAATACCAGTTCCTTTAGATAAATTTTTAGAATTAAATTTGAATTCAGCCTTTGTATTTCGTTCAGAATTTAGAAGATAAGTCAATTTAAATACTATTTCGGTGCCAAAGTTTTTGCCAGGTAGTCTAAAAAGATAGTTATGAAATTCCTACTTCTCTATGTTATAACTAAACTAAAGGTGCCAATTTTTACTTTATTTTTTTAATACAAAATCAAATCTTTATTTCCGATGTACCGAATGTACCCTAACATAGAATCGCCCGGATGTTCAATTACAAAATAAATCATGTAAAAGTGTCGTATGTGAAATAAAAAATGAAATCTAAGTTAACTTTCCGATAAATTGTAAACCGAAGTAAACTCGATTGTTCATGTTCAATAACACAAATTAATCATGTAAAAGTGTCCTATTATGTTAATAAAAAATGAAATCTAAGTTAACTTTCCGATAAATTGTAAACCGAAGTAACACGATTTTTTTTTATTTTTAATAACCATGGATACACCTTATTTTTGACACTAATTTCCGTTCCGTGATCCTCCATCATGGATAAACCGAACGACTCACAGTTCGATTCCGAAGCCCACCGGGGGCCTCGGTCTCGCTTCGGGTGGTTCCGCCTCGTCTTCAACGTCTTCGCTGGCGGCACCCTCATCCTCTTCGCTGACGGCACCGTTCGGTTCATCGTCTTCGTCGACGGCACCGTTGGGTTCGACGTCTTCGCTGACGGCACAGCCGTCCGGTATGAGGCCGCCGGCGTCGGTGTCCAAGATAGCGAGGTCGTGCGCCAACGCGGCGCCCAAGCCTAGTCTACCCCCTCCCAGCACCCCAAGTAAGTTAATACGCATTTTATCATTCTAGGCATGTAATACGAAAAAGTATTGTAAATGCACCCATGATTACTTCCGAGAAATTTCTAATATTAGAAATCGGAAGTATTGTGTTCGTTTTTGTAAAAAAAAATATTTTTTTTTTCTTCATTTTTGTCTGTGCTAGAATTTTTTTTGAAGTACCTACTAATTGTTTTCCTGAACGACCTCAGTAGCTTAATCAATAAGGCGGCGGACTTGTAACCTGGAGGTCGGTGGTTCTAGTCCTGGTTTCAGAATAGATTTAGTAAAGCGAGTGTGAGTGTTTGTGATATCACGAAAGTGATTAGCGCAAATATATTTTTTTTTTTTTTTAATTTTATATTTGCCTTGAAAATTGTGATGCTTGTGAAATTCTGTTTAGCTTTGCTTACCTATTTTCTATTTTATTTTATTTTTTTATTTTTAGTAAGTAAATATCGTTACAAAGCTCTAACTTTAGAAACTTGGGTCACAGGCCAGGAATTAGTAGTTCAATAAACCACCTCTCAGGTTTATTGAACTACTAATTCCTGGCCTGTGATGGTACAGAAAATTATCAGGAGACAACTTTTACAGTCGTATCTACTTACCTTTTAACATCGATATGGATAATATCAAACGCACACTAGGGTGCAACTTCAAATTTATAATAATTCCAGTTTGTCAACACATTAAGTGATCCAGAAAAGAAGAATGAGAAGTTATCCCAGATCTGTATAAATAGAAATCAGTATAAACCGAAAAGAGAGAAGTTGTACTAGATGTACAATTGTACATGAATATCAGAACATACTTGGACAGCTGTTTCGAGCAGTTCGAACTTATTAAGCTTATTTGCTCTCATCAGCAGGTAATAGTTCTGATTTTTCATGCCAATCAACTACCCTCTCTATTTTAATCAGTATAAATAGAAAAGTGAGAAGTTGTACTAGATGTACATGAATATCAGAATTCAGAACATACTGAACAACTGTTTCGAGGTTATTTGCTCTCATCAGCAGGTAATAGTTCTGATTATACGTACCATCAACTAACTTCTCTATTTTTATCAGTATAAACAGAAAAGTGAGATGTACATGAATATCAGAACATACCTGGACATGGACAACTGTTTCCGAGCTTATTTGCTCTCCATCAGCAGTTAATAGTTCTGAGCATCCATGCCATCAACTAACCTCTCTATTTTAATCAGTATAAATAGAAAAGTGAGAAGTTGTACTAGATGTACATGGATATCAGAACATACCTGCACAGCTGTTTCGAGCTTGTTTGCTCTCATCAGCAGGTAATAGTTCCGAATATCCATGCCATCAACTAACCTCTCTATTTTAATCAGTATAAATAGAAAAGTGAGAATTTGAACTAGATGTTTTTTTTTGTACTAGATGTACATTAATATCAGAACAATACCTGGAAGCTGTTTCATTCTAGTAGTCCAGACCCATAACCTTTTTAGTATATTGACATGATTTTTTCTCTAAAAAAAGTAGGCCTAGATGTGTGGTATTAGGTCACTAGGTTGTACTAAGGAGCGCAGGCAAGGCGAGGCCCACTGCATCGGTTCAGACGAAGGTTAAGGCCCCCCCGCGCGGCCCAGCTATGGGGGCCTATTGTTTGGGGCCCAGCTATGGGGGCCTATTGTTTGGGCTCAGCGCACCGCAGACTAAATGATGGTGCGAGATTAGTGAAGATTAGTCCGGGCGTTGCTTGTCCATTTTTTTTTTTTTTTTTTTTTTTTTTGTAGGTAGTGAAATCTGTAGACGAACACTAGGGGCGAAATTAATAGACAAAATATACATCACGAGTCACTGCTAAGCGTCGGTTTTCCCTATCTTACACAGAACGCAATCCGTGACTTAGCGTCACAAAGGTATTACAAATACGTCTTAATATTCTTCCCTAGATTTTACCCTAGTGAACAGTGTGAGTACTGAGATGCGGACAACGGTGCATCATCCTCACTGAAAGCCACCTCACCCTAGACTCCCGTATGAAGTGAACTCTCTACTAGCCTGGCGGTGTTTGGCGGTTCTGGCTAAACGATAAGAGATACGAAAAATGTATAACTTCAAGTTTTTCTTACAATGAAAAATAATAGAGGTCTACTCTGATCATTTTTTTTTGATATCTTGAAATTTTTGGACCTCGATCCCAATTTACTTTGGGGTTTGGGGGGAATCGCTTTGACTAACTTTTTTTATTATTCATCCTAGATGGGGGTTGTGACATATCAAATCCAATGATTTTGAGGTGCTGATTACGAATTTGGCATTAATTTTCAATTAACTAACCGTTGAGTCACCAGTGGCGGAATCCGACTTATTTTCGGGGGTCAAGGAAAGTCGTGTGGTTTCACACCAGATTATTTTTTTTTAAGAAACCCTGTGTGCTAGCCAAGTGCGCTATCTACTTGGCCACGGTGAAAAATTACAATACATTGTTGGTAAATAATGTAATTGTGCATGATCCCGAGAACGGAAAGATTTGCCACCGGACTAAAGTGCCGAATTCTTTCCATTTCGATTTCGTAGATTAGAAATTAAAATTGATTTCAGACAATCGATCAGTATCTCTCGCGTATCAGATGGCATGTCGCTTTCTTTCAGCACGGCATCTCAGTTTTGACACAACCTGACTGTGGATTCATAGATTATTCCGTATTCTTTTGGATCCCAATATTTCAACCTGGATTTCATTTGGATTCCAACTGGATGATCCAATCAAATTTCGACTGTCAATCTCGATTGAATGTTTTGTTAAATTACACAGACGGGGAAGTGTCGCCAAATTTCACGTGTGGGCATCGCTAAAACATTTAAATCAAAAAAATATATTAATAAATAATAAAAATATGTTCAGTTCTATTCGTAAATTTATAGTCTATCTAAATTTTAGTTATTTTCGCCAAAACTTGTAATTCGATAATATGATCCATAAATTAATACATAAATGACATCCAAGTAGCTATAAATTTTAAAATGAAATATTCGTCAGTTTTTCTAATAAAAAAAAACCTAATCTTAAAAATCATGCATGTTAAAAGTCTTCATAAAATATTCATCAGTTTTTAATGAAAAAAAAAAAAAAAATATCATAAAAATGATGCATTTTAAAGTCTTATTATTCATATATTTTCGCCCAGAAAAGGCATCATTGTAGGTGCTTAGTTTGTGCCTTAAAATTCTTCTATAATAATTTTCAAATTCAAGTTTTGTCCTCTGAATAGTGCCAGATAGGTACACAAATAATCATTTTTTTTATGGCAGGATTCTCACTGGAGAGCTCTTCCACTTTCAATCATTTCAATTCTTTTCATTTCCAAATTAGAACGAGTCCATGAGTACAATGCCCAAGTCCCTAGGTATCTAATGGACGAGATATTTTACTTATAATCCATTGGATTTTATGTATCAAATATAGACTGATAGATATGTTAGTGGGTTGGCAAAGTTTTACAGATATTTTGAAATTAGAAATGAAATTTATGTACGTTGAGGTGTTTTGAAACACATTTCATTAAATTGAACGAGATAAAATTGGTTATTTAACTGAAAATTATGTAAATACCTTTCTTTACAGCAATTCTACTTGTGAAGATCTTTGGTGATATCATTGAACATATTTTGTCGGTATCTGTTTTGTAGCCAAATCCAGTAGCCTGCAACTGAAAATTTCTATAAAACGGTAGTAAATCAATGATTTTTACCTTAATTATGAGGCATATTGATGAATTATCATTTTTTTTTTTTTTTTTTTTTTTTTTTTAACGTCGCTTTCAACTGCATGGTCATATCACGACGGGGTGTTACCCTCCATTCGCAGGAAACTCACAAACCTGCTACCCACATTAACCTCACCCAGCCTTATTAAATTGACTGACGTACATTTCATTTATTATTTTTTCAAATAATGTTCTTTATCAATTCGAATTTAATATAAAAAAAAAATTACAATACAAATAACCTGCTTGATAACATTATTGGTGACTGCAATCGGATTTAGTAAGCCTAGAAATCTTCAAATGTACTTCAATAATAAAAACCTAATAAGTTTAAAGTAAAATAAAGCCATAAAAAATTGCAAAAAAAACTTTAAAAAATTGCTGATGCGGTCTTGATCGAACATTTAACCTTCCTCTAAACCCTCCGTCCATCACGTACGGCAGCATGGTAAAAATCTAGAAAGTTTTAAGTGAACTTAGAGAAGATTGCTTATCGAACTCTTTCATCCTGATCGAACTCAGCCTCCGTCACGTCTCCGCAGTATGGTCTCCCTCTACTTCAACGTGTTCAGCTCCCTCAGTCTCAGCAACCTGCTGCCTCGCGTGCAGCTGTCCAGTCTGCTCAACAGTCCCGAACCAGAACTCTCTCCTCAACCGGTTTGGCCTCCAGGACACGGTGACCGACCTGCTCAATCGGGTCGGCTTCGACCAGACGTTCTCCATCGGGAACAAGATCGGAATCGATCGGCCCGACTCGGTCTCAACAAGGTTGAGTTGGGAATGAACAACGTCATCAATGTGAATCAGCAGGGGTTGCTCAATCCCGGACAGAGCGGAGGTCTGTATGGAGGCAATGGTCCCGGAGGATTTCCTGGAGGTGGAGGTGGTTTTGGAGGAGGAGGTGGTGGAGGTGGAGGATTTGGCGGAGGTGTCAATGGGGTTGGAACGTACGGAGGTCAGGCGGGCATAGCAGGAGGAGGAGGAGGATTTCTAGGAACTCAAGGTGGCTGGCAAGGACAGGCACAGGGGAGTTTTCCCATCGGGAATCGCCCAGCACCGCCGGCACTTACCCCGAGGGCCAGTTCGATGGTGTACCACCTGAAGCCGGGGGTGTTGGAACTGGTCAGCCGGTCAATATTGCGGGCGGCGGACAAGCCACAGGCTCAGCCGGTGGCGGATTGCTGAGCGGCATTTTCAGTCAGGTCGGCAACCGTTTGGGTTGGGGATCAGGGAACAAGAACGAACCGAAAGACTACTACAAGACAAGTGGTGCTGCGCTGTCGTGGTGGATGAACCATGAGAACAGTCACGAGTACTGGCTGCAGGAATCTCTCAGAGATGCCCTCGACGGACGAACGGCGAACACTCCATCGGAAGAGGTGCTCAAGTATTTGGTTGAAAGTCAAATCAAGAAGCTGGTCTCGACGATGCTGCAGCATCTAGACGAAGCCAAGGCGAGGCCTGAGGAACAGTTGAAGCTAAACGAGGCCGCACAGGTGGAGCTTCGCAAACTGACAGCCGAGCAGATCAAACAGATTGCTCATGAGATTGTCGAGCGAGAGAAATCGAAACTGAACGAACTAAACCGACAGTCTGTCGCTGCCAACACGTTCCAGCCGGGCGGATTAACCGAAGATGACTTGAAGCAGTTGCTTGTCCAATCGACGAAAGGGAACGAAATAAGGCTTGACAGAAATGAAATTGAGCACCTGTTGCAGATGGTACATCGACGTCAAGAGAATGAAACAAGACCAGTCTCGACAGATACAAACAGAACGACTATGAACGACGTTGTGAAACAGTTGACGCAGAGTACGCAGCCAAAGCAGAATTCACAGAGAGTTGAGAAGGATATGTCCTCAAATCCTAATCTAAAAGTGACCCACAGTAATAGTGGAGCTTTAGAAAATCAAATTGGCAATAAAAACTTAGATAAAGTTGCAGTCAGCGTTCCCGACAATCTAGGAAGTCGACCTAATGCTACCGCTGGCGCTGAACAGTTTTCTCCTGCAACAGAGAAAAGTCCAGGTTCTGGAGAATCGGACAAACCTCAGCTTTACATCAGCGAACAAATGAGAATCAACATCAACGAACTTCTGCAACAGTTGGTGGGGGGACATGCGCGCGTTCATCCTAAAGAAACTTCGACAACTGTCAATGAAGGTGTGTCCAAAACCATTTCCTCAGCTCCCGTCACTGCAACCAAAACCACTACCACAACAACAACTGCTGCGTCAACCAGCTTTACTAACTCAACCGAGAAACTTTTCCGTGGATTAAACGAAACTTCCAATCATGTAGAAAACAGTACTAACAGAGGTGACGACGATGTGAAAGCTCTTCTCCAACGTCTGTTTGGCAACACGAACGATGCATCGTTGAAGCCATTCCGACCTCAACAGCTCGGCCAAAATATTCGCGGCAAGTCATTGTTAACTTCAAGAGATGTTGGGGCAAACATGCAGAGTTTTGGAAGACACAGTCCCTTTGCGAAAAAGTTGACCGCATCAGCGGCTCTTGATCAGTCAGTGACGAGAAGTGTGAACAGACCGTTAGGAGATTCGGAAAATCACGGTGGCCGCCCATCGAAATTCATGCATTCAAAAGAGCACCTAAATAATAATATCTTGGAGGACAGCATAAATCCGTTGATTCCCTTGAAAGAAAATCTTCACCCGAAGGAAGATTTGACTTTTCCTGAGGTATCCCAAGAAGATTCAGGATCACAAGATGGCATAGCAAAGAATGACGTTGGTGAAAGTCTGAGTAAGAAAAGAGATTTGCTTCTGCAGCCGCCCGCCGCTCCGTCGATATGGCTCAGAAGAAAATTGCCACAACAATCGACGGCGAAATACTGAATGTCGTTTCCATGATCGTTTCTTCTGATAAATATTTGTTGTTGTTGTAACCAGCTTTGTTCTGGCTGGGGACTATAAACAGGAAGTAGACCAGCATTGGCTTGGTTCTGGGGGCCCTTGTCAATTATATTAGCTTCCTTGCAAAGACAGTGGTAGAAGTGCTGAGTCATGCTCAAAGCATTTTCTACCACCTAACCCTCAGAGTCTCATTATTTTGTGGTCACAAACTCAAATTAATGAGGAAAAATTCATGCACTGGGTGGGATTCGAACCAACGGATCCCTACGCCACCGTGATTACCAGACTAGCGCGTTAACCACTTGACTGCCAGTGCAATCAGTGTACTATAGTGTAAATTGTAAAAATAAACTACAAACTTCGTTCAAGTTCAACACTAACGATTAAAAAATCCATTCCAATTTACTTAATACAACACATACCTTCGCAAAGTTAACTTTTTCTTATCCTTGAATTGTTTTTTTTTTTTTTTAACTTACCTACCAATACCTATACCATGTCTGTTAAACATTATCATCGTGATTACAAGTATTTTAGATTTTCCATTTGCCTGATGAAAAACATTTATTGTGGAAATACACTTTTTTTGTAATAAAAATGTTTGTGAAAACTTCTAGCAACTGTTTTTTAATTACCTGCGGGAATGCATTCGATTGTTACGGGAGGGGGAAACCTGAAGTTTCGTTTTTTTCCTGATAAAACGGTGTAAATTGTAAAATTAAACTCTTGTTATACAGTGTGTGAATCCAAAGATGTCAGAGGTCGTGGGTTCGAATCCCAGCCGGGACAGGACAAGTTATCCTCCCGTTTGAGATTTATACCACATATATAATAATACGTCTTGGGCTTACTGCTGGAATAATGCGACTTAATAGTCCTAATTGGGCGGTATAAATAAGGTACATTATTATTATTTATGGAATAGGGGGTAACCATTTCGAATTTGGAAATTAAAATATCCGACGAGTATGGACATCTAAGGCTTCTAACTTCCGTTCTGTTTGAATATGGGGAAAAACTGCAAGGATATTGTATAGTATAGTATAGTATAGTACTGCTTTATTTAGACTGTCGGCTCGAGACAAGAAGTCCCATTACGCTAACAGTTTAATATAGCACCTCTTTATTCATTGTAAATTTTACAAACATGATTTTACATGTATGGGGGGAATTTACAAGGATGGGGGGAATAAATTAATAAGGGCTCTTATTTCTGCAGTAATGGATGTCCTTTGGTTATGAATCTATCGACCTTATTAATTACAGTAGGTAAATTCTCATATTATAAAATGATTCGATTGTGTGCGTGTGTTTGTATGTTTGTTAGGCTAGAACTCGAAAACCACACGTCGGATTGAGCTGAGATTTTGAATGGTTCCTAATGGCAGAGTTAGAGCTTTTAAGCTTTTTCACAACCATAATTTGACCGTCTCAATAGATCTTGGTATAAGTATAAGTAGTGCTTTTTTTAGACTGTCAGTACAAGATAGGTAGTCCCATTATGCCAACAGTTAGTAATGAGAATTCAACTTTTCTTACTCTCAAGCCACTGAAAACAATAGTTAATTGTTCTTAAATATTTTCGTTAGGGACCGATTTGTTAATACATACACGTTTCCCAGCATGAAGCCAAATCATATCAAGCTATACCTACAGGTATATATGTATATGTACATATGTATGTATGTATGTTGAAAAGCTATGTTTCCCAGCATGAAGGCAAATTATATTAAGCTATACCTACAGATATGTATGTATTTACTATGTATGTACATATGTTGAAAAGCTATAAATCAAAGTAAAAACCCGCTTACGAACGTGTAATGTGTGTATGCACAGACATTAGGGAGTCATAGTGTTGGTGGTAAAAATTAGCCAATGACAGAGCATACAGGAGAGCTGTGTAAACTATTAGTTATTATTATTCAACACTTCATTAGATATAAATAAACATATGTGCAGTACAAATAATTATTTTAACAATGAAAAAAATGGAAAAAATATATACAATAAAAATGAAAAAGAATAGAAAAATATATAGAAATATTTGTCCTAACTAAAGGGCGGGGTTCTGCATTGGTGGTCAAGTTGTTAAGGCGCTAGCGTTTAGGTGTTACTCATTCCGGAATAATAATAACACTCTTTAGTGGAAGGTAACCAACCACCAGGCGAGGTTAATGCTTAAAGCATTTTCCACTACCTAATCCACAGAGTCTTATGTCATGTGGTCACAAACGCAAATTAATGAGAAAAAATTTATGCACTGGGTGGGTTGTCGAACCAACGGATCCCTACGCTACCTGGATTACCAGACTAGCGCGTTAACCCCTTGACTACCAGAAAACACTCTCACTCTCACCATTTCCAAATTTCCGTTTCAACCGTCTCACAGCGCACTCTGATTGGTTAAGTCGAACGGAAGAACCAATCAGAATGCGTTGTGTTATACGGTTGAAATTTGGGGATTCGGAGATTTTGAGAGTGGAGATTTTACTGCCGTGCTCAAATTGTTATTTCTACCTTTCCTTGTGTGCTCCGCATTAGTCTGTCGCGGTAGCTCAGTGGTAAAGGCGGCACTGTGTGAATCCAGAGATTCCAGAGGTCGCGGGTTCGAAACCCAGCCGGGACATGACAAGTCAATTTGGGATTTTTACCACATAATAATGCGTCTTGGACTTACTGCTGGAATAATGGGACTTAATAGTCCTAATCGGGCAGTATAAATGAGGCGATATTATTATTTTAATTGTAAACTCTGGAGAGTATTACTCCCGTTTTGAATGACCTTCCGATGTAAAAGATGAGTTTTTTTTTAAATCTTCTAACTTTTAATTTTAGACAGCCCTGAGTTTGGTAGGGACACAAAAATTACGTAGCTATAATGTAAGTAATTAGACACCCCATGTATCTCTACTCTATAATGTTCCTTAAAAATACCTCTACCTATAAAACGAACAACACCTATTTTCTCTCATATTTGCAGTTTTTTTCTAGCTAACTATAGAAACTACATAGTACTGTATGTACATTGTACAATGTGTATGTATTTACAGATTCTATGTATTTACAGATTCTATGTATTTAAAGATTCTATGTACGTCAAACGTAATTTAAGGTGCCGTAAAGTAACTACATACCTATTAGATAGTACGAAAAAAGTAAGTATACTAACTTAGCCTGTTTTTTGCTAGCGTCAGTTAGTTACCTGGTAAAGTAATATAGTTTTGAGGTGCATAAGTCATTGTTTCACCTCCTCTCTCTCTCTCTCTCTCTCTCTCTCTCTCTCTCTTCTCTTACTCTCTTCTCTCTCTCCTTCTTTCTTTTTCTCCCCCTCCCTGTCTCTCTCTCTTCTCTCCCTCCCCCCCTCTCTTTAGGGGGTTCTTCACACCTCGGCCGATAATAATATATCTTTGCACAAGTGTTCATTAAAATGCACTAAGTCAAGTGGTTAACGCGCTAGTCTGGTAATCCAGGTAGCGTTGGTTCGAATCCCACCCAGTGCATGAATTTTTCCTCATTAATTAGAGTTTGTGACCACATAATAATGAGATTCTGAGAGTTAGGTGGTAGAAAATGTTTTGAGCATTAACCTCGCCTGGTGGTCAACTTCCACAAAAGAGTGTTATTAAGTTATTATCATACATAAGGAGTACATAAATTTGTCAGACGACTTGACCGTTGTGCCACCGGGATGGACACTTGATTAACCATTGTCTTTTATTTGTGCAAAAATATTAGCACTGGGCTTGGTCCGTGCATCATCTTCACACTTCTTGTTTGCCATTTACATAACTGTTTACATACTCATCGCTGTGTTAGTAATGTACGAATACTTGCTGTACATCAATTTAAGTATATACCTTGCTGTATATTATTCATATATTTCATATACAGCGTGAGCATAAAGTCTCCGTGGCGTAACGAATGTGACGACTGCCCGTAGTCTAGAGATCCCGTGTTCGGGTATTAGCCGGTTTGTAAGTTTTTCCAGCAGTAAGCCCAAGACGCATTATTATGTGGTAAAAATCCCAAATAGGAGGATAACTTGTCATATCCCGGCTGGGTTTCGAACCCGCGACCTCTGGAATCTCTAGATTCACATAGTGCCGCCTTTACCACTGAGCTACCGGAACAGTGAATGGTGTATATCACAATAGATAGCATTCTGTTGATTCTGCATTCCATCAAAGAAAAATTCATCATGAAGCAGTTTTGAAAATATACGTATTTCGAAAGCTCTTAAACTGTACAACATGATCTAAAATTAGGAAATCGGCGCGAACGACCTGTCTGTCGACAAGGTTAAAGCGCTTAAAAGAAGAAGAAAAAAAAATGGTTCAAGTGTATATAACAATCTATATATTGTTGGCACACTCTAATAAATCCTAATAAAAAAAAAAAAAAAAATGGTTCATGATCATTCGGGCGGACCCTGTATATTACGATATTTTATGTACGTTTCTATGCTTCTTCTCTCCTCTCGCGAAAATTCAGCTCGTTTTACCAGATCGCGATATGAGCGATATCTCTCAAACAAGTCCAATAGCAAAGCCTGATAGTTTCATTACAAGCGAGCTATTAACAGTTAGCGAGCTATCAATAACTATCGTGGTGAACTTAACTAAAGTTTTTTCATTTTTTTTTTTTTTTTTTCGTAAAAATAAAAATAAAATAACAATAAGCACGAGAATCTAATTAGTAAGCAGGTTTTTACTGCAGTCGAATTCTGAACCATCAGAATTTTTTTAATAAAAAAAATAGTTTTTTTTAATATATGCATGGTTTTTATTTTACGTCAGTGAAAAGTTTTTATTGGTTTCGAAAAATATTTTTTAAATGTCTCTTGTTGGGTTTAAAAATTATGTTATCAAAATATAGAAATTAACCCCCCCCCCCCAAAATAATTAATGTAATTTATGATTTTCATAATTTATGTATCATGGGTAGCACCCGTCTATTAATTAAATAAAGAAATTCATAATAAAATATATTTTGTACATTTTCTGTTTATATGGACAAATAATTATATTTAGTTATTTGCCGATATAAACTATAATACCTGGATATAATAGAACCCAAGGGATCCTACAAAAATTCTATTATGAAGAGGTTTCTAATATTGCCAGTTCTGTAGTACACATAAACAGGTGACGCAGGGACCTGAGATTTTCCCTATTATAAAGAGGTTTCTAATATATCCGAGTCCATTATATCCAGGTTTCTGTTATATCCGAGTCCATTATATCCAGGTTTCTGTTATATCCGAGTCCATTATATCCAGGTTTCTGTTATATCCGAGTCCATTATATCCAGGTTTCTGTTATATCCGAGTCCATTATATCCAGGTTTCTGTTATATCCGAGTCCATTATATCCAGGTTCGACTGTATGAGAATTTAATTTTTTGACCATCTTATAATAGCTAAAGAAAATACCCAAGTGATTTGCTTGATTTTCACTGAGGATTAGTGTCTCTCTCTTCGGATGTAAAAAAAAAGTAATCTAAGGTACCCCTGTGGAAATTATTGATTAGTGGATGTGACACTGCTCTCAAATTATACACTTCAAGAAATTTATATTTAAAAAAAATATTTATATATAATAAAAAAAAACTTCAACAAAATAAACTTTCATCGGTCAACTCCTTACTCTTCAAGTATATCTGCAAACTTCCTTGATTGGATGTGAAGCACCTCCAGAATTATACACTGTATATAAAGGCAAATACGCCTCCATACTGTCCAAGTTTATCCATACATATTCTTGATTGGATGTGAAGAAGCTCTCCAGAATTATACATTGTATAAGGACAAATACACCTCCATATTCTGCTGCTATATCCATACATATTCTTGATTGGATGTGAAGCACCTCCACCATGCCCTCTTCTGTTAGTTTCCACTCCACTTCCTCTTCCAACCGGTATTCCTGGAACACGTCGTCTCACGGTAAGAACTAGTATAAGATATATTTTTTATTATTATTAAAAAATGAACTAGTATAAGATATATTTTTTTTTTTTTATTATTATTAAAAAATGATGAGTGTTTTACAGCCTTTTTTATGTCGTAGCCATGAAACAGGACCTACTGTAGACGCTTGTAGTCTGTGTTGTATCTCGCCCATCCCGTACAGTATGCCTCCCCTCTGATGGGCGAGAAGTCACTTAATACTTCCCATTTAGGTGATGGGTCAACACGAACGCAACGGAAGGTATCCCTTAAAAACAATTGTAACCAAATTAGGAATACAAATTTTTGTCGGCACGGGGGATCGAACTCGGGACCTTCCACATGGTAAGCGAGTGCTTAACCACTGATCTAATCGCGCGCTTAAATTATTATCATTGTGTTTATCATACAATCGTGATGTCACAACTACTCTCACACTCGCTGTACTAAATTTTTGCTTAATTCAGCACTTGAACCACCGACCTCCAGATTACGCTCTATCGATCAAGCTAAAATTAGCTCCGTTAGATTGAAAAAAATTGGGTTTTTCCAAATTTTGTATCTGGATGAATTTTTTTCGAAAAATACTGTAAATGCCATGGTTTTCCAATGTTATGTCGGTCAGATAAGTCTGGCTGTTATTCATTACTGTGAAGAGCATATATAATTTAAATTAATGTTTTTTTTTTTAATACAAAATACTCGAAATGAAATGATTTTCCAATGTTTTGTCTGTCAGATATGTCTGGCTATTATCCATTACTTTCAAGAGCATATTTATAGAATGCAATGAATGTTTTTTTTTTTTTTTTTTTTTTTTTTTTTTTTTTACAAAATACTGGAAATGCTATGGTTTTCCAATGTTTTGTCGGGCAGATATGTCTTGATATTATCCATTACTTTTAAGAGCATACACTACTTGAATGAAAGTTTTTTTTTTTGCAGAATACTGTAAATGCAATGGTTTTCCAATAGTATGTCGGTCAGATATGTTTTTATATTATCCATTACTTTTAAGAATGTTTTTAACAGTTTTTTTGCAGAATACTTTAAAAGCAATGGTTTTCCAATGTATTGTCGGTCACATGTATCCACTTTTAGAATCAGCCTGATGGGCACATCCTGTCCTCGGTGAATTATTAGCCGACAGTACAAATAAAGCACTACCCAGTCATCAGACCACTTGTGCTTTAAATAGTTTTACATACTTAATAAGTTCCACCCATATCCATGTTCATTGTACAGGGTCATTCAAAAATCGCCGAAAACCAGTGCCAGATTTTTCCTGGTTTTTGTGATGGATGCATTGTTTTCATATTTATGTTAATCACTTTCGCGATATCACAACCAATCACACTCGCTTCGCTAAATCTACCCTGAAACCGGAGCTTGAACCACCGACCTCCAGGTTACAAGTCCGCCACTTTATCGATCAAGCTATTGAGGGTTGTTGTATTAATAACTTTAGTAAGGCGATATTATTTGGACTGAAACAGAAACTCACAAGCATCACAATTTTCAAGACAGGAAAACAAATGTAAAAGTTATCATATTTGTGTTATTCACTTTCGTGATATCACAACTACTCACACTCGCTTCGCTAAATCTACGCTGAAACCGATGCTTGAACCACCGACCTCCAGGTTACAAGTTTGCCGCCTTATCGATCAAGTTATTGAGGTTGTTGTATTAATAAGGCGATATTAATATCGCTACTACGGAATGGGTAGGCTACAACACAGACCACAAGCATCTCCAGTAGCTCCTGTTTCATATTAGCTATGAAATAAAAACCGCTGTGAAACACTCATCTTAAAAGTAAAAATAAATATTATTTAAAATAAAAATAAATTTTAAAAATAAAAAATAAAGTCTGTCCCGGTAGCTCAGTGGTAAAGGCGGCACTCTGTGAATCCAAAGACTCCAGAGGTCGTGGGTTCGAAACCCAGCTGGGACATGACATGTTATCCTCCCAATTGGGATTTTTACCACATAATAATATGTCTTGGGCTTACTGCTGGAATAATGGAACTTAGATAGTCCTAATCGGGCAGTATAAATATAAGGCGATGTTATTATTATTATATTATTTTGACCGACTTATGATTTTTTTCTCTCTCGCATTCTATCTCTCTGAAAGACCCTGTATACTATGAAGATTCTGTACCTCAAACACACTTTTTAACATACACAGCTTCTACTCAAGGAAGTGGGACTCTGTGGGATGTGTGGCTTGCTGGAGAATGGTGACAATTTCTATTCTGCGGTCTTAAAGTGGTCTCGAAATTTCACATTTTAATTGCGACTAATGCAAAATCGTTGTATAGGTCCACCTTTCATAGTTGGCCCGATTTTATTGTTATACTCTAATAATAATAACAATACTCTTTAGTAACCACCAGGCGAGGATAATGCTCAAAGCATTGTCTACCACCTAACCCTCAGTTTAGTCTAGAGTTTAGTGTTTAGACTGTTTAGATTACCTACTCTTTGAATTTTGCTAAAGTTTTGATGAAGCTCAGTGGTTGAGCACTCGCTTGCCATGTGGAAGGTCCCGGGTTCGAACCCCCCACGCCGACAAAAATTTGTACTAAAAATTAGGTTACAATTGTTTGTAAGGGTCCGTTGTGCTCGTGTTGACCCAGCACCTAATTGGGAAGTATTGTGTCACTTCTCGCAAGCTACAACACTGCAGTAGCTCCTGTTTCATGGCTACGAAATAAAAAAGGCTGTGAAACACTCATCTTAAAAAAATAAATAAAAAAATGAATCAATAAAATACTACATCGAAATACACAATATAGTAATAAAATTTATTTACAATGCCTCATCGGTCACCGTGGCCAAGTGGGTAGCACACTAGGCTTCCATGCGCGGTGACCTGGGTTCGATCCCCTGCAGGGCAGGATTTATTCTGCTCTGTACTTGGATGTCCGGGGTCCCAGTCATACCTTGTGAGGAAAAATGAGTAGCTGCTTCGATGTGAGCAGGGGGACCAGTAGTGAAATTATGGAATAATGATACACGAGAATATAAAAGAAACTAAAAAATGCTATAATTCTGCGCTATACCTACTAAAATTGTGATATAATAACAAAGAATACACACTTAATGGATTAACTTTTTTATTATTATTCATCCTAGATGGGTGTTGTGACATATCAAGTCCAATGATTTTGAGGTGATGATTAAAGAAATTGACATTGATTTTCGCCGGCCAACTGTTATCCGTCAGTGGGGGAATTTCACTTCTTTTCGAGTGATAAGGAAAGTCGTGTGTCACACGAGTTTATTTATTTCCTAGCCATGAAACAGGAGCTACTGTAGACGATTGTGGTCTGGGTTATACAGGGTGATCGAAACCACCCAGCCACTATCTTTTTCTCGAGAACGGTTTGAGTTAGGATCTTGAAACAAAAAATTAGTCCCCAATATGGAGTCTGAAGTTTCATGGTAAAATATTTTGAACGTCCGCCCACCGCCTCCAAGGGCGTTTTCAGGGGGCACATGTCCGTTTTCTCCCGAATTTTAAATGGAATGCATATTTTTTTATTTTACATTCAAAACATGCAAAGCAAGTTAGTAACACTAGTAAAAAGAAAAAAAATATTCCTTGGTTCGAGTCCCGAAAAAACACGGTTTTTAGAAGAAAATAGACCCAGGTTCCGGAAGTCATTACGGGCACCCGGTAAACGTTGTAAAAAAACCAAAAATCTCAAAAAATAGGTAAAGTTCTCCTCTTTAATTTAACGTACTTGCTTTAATTCTTCAAGTAAGTCATAGGTCCTTAAATTGGTCATAAACTTTTTTCAGGTTCAAAAGACCAAAAGTCCAAAAATTTAAATTCGACCCCCTATTTTTTTTTCTTTAACATAAAAGTAGAAAACAAGTAGCATACAATGCAAAAAAAATTAACTCTCTGCGATTTTTTTCCTCAAAATGGCAAACGAATAACCTCTGAATAGAGTTCATTTCCGTGCGCGTGAGTCATGACACGAGTCCGTGCCTGAAGTTTGTATGTACGATGTAGATAACTCACCTCTACAGATGTTCAAAAACACCACCCTCTGCTGAAATACATTTCCTGAGTCTGCCAGGATAGGTGGCATGAACTCTCTCTAGCTCCTCAGGTGTGATGTTCCGGCAGATCTCAATGATACGCTTCATATTTTCCACATCTGTTGGCCTGGTTCGGTATGCTAGATCTTTCACCTTTCCCCACAGGTAAAAATCCATGACGGTGAGGTCCAGGGTGCCGGGGGGATAAGGGTTTGGTCCTCCTTTGTCGATCCATCTTTGAGGGAACAAGCGATCAAGTTGTTCTCGCACCCTCAGATAAAAATGAGGTCTAATTTAACCTATTCACTTGATCCTTGGCAGATAGCTGTTGATGCAAGGAAAATAATGAAAATTACTCTCCTTTAGAATTTGCTCAACGCACGTGTAAGGAATGGCCGAATCTCTTGCTATACCTATCTCGGATGCTGACTTCATGGTTTACAGTAACCGCAGAACGAACATTAATAATATTATCATCAGTTATCGTCCTTTTTCTAATTTTGTAGAGGTGAGTTACCTACATCGTACATACAAACTTCAGGCATGGACTCGTGTCATGACTCACGCGCATGGAAGTGAACACATTTCAGAGGTTATCGCAGAAAGTTAATTTTTTTCGTCTACCCGCACCCTGGACCTAACCGATTTTCACCTGTGGGGAAAGGTGAAAGATCTAGCATACCGAACCGAAGGCCAACAGATGTGGAAAATATGAAGCTGCGCATCATTGAGATCTGCCGGAACATCACACCTAAGGAGCTAGAGAGAGTTCATGACACCTATCCTGGCAGACTCAGGAAATGTATTGCAGCAGAGGGTGGTGTTTTTGAACATCTGTAGAGGTGAGTTATCTACATCGTACATACAAACTTCAGGCACGGACTCGTGTCATGACTCACGCGCACGGAAATGAACGCTTTTCAGAGGTTATTCGTTTGCCATTTTGAGGAAAAAAATCGCAGAGAGTTAATTTTTTTTGCATTGTATGATACTTATTTTCTACTTTTATGTTAAAGAAAAAAAAATAGGGGGTCGAATTTAAATTTCTGGACTTTTGGTCTTTTGAACCTGAAAAAAGTTTATGACCAATTTAAGGACCTATGACTTACTTAAAGAATTAAAGCAAGTACGTTTAATTAAAGAGGAGAACTTTACCTATTTTTTGAGATTTTTGGTTTTTTTACAACGTTTACCGGGTGCCCGTAATGACTTCCAGAACTTGGGTCTATTTTCTTCTAAAAATCGTGTTTTTTCGGGACTCGAACCAAGGAATATTTTTTTTCTTTTTACTAGTGTTACTAACTTGCTTTGCATGTTTTGAATGTAAAATAAAAAAATATGCATTCCATTTAAAATTCGGGAGAAACGGACATGTGCCCCCCTGAAAACGCCCTTAGGGGCGGTGGGCGGAGGTTCAAAATATTTTCCCATGAAACTTCAGACTCCATATTGGGGACTAATTTTTTGTTTCAAGATTCTAACTCAAACCGTTCTCGAGAAAAAGATAGTGGCTGGGTGGTTTCGATCACCCTGTATTAGCTTGTCCATTCCGTAGTGTGCTTCCCCTCTGATGGGCGAGAAGTGACTCTATGTGTGTTTTGTCAATTCACTATCTATGTACTCTGTCTCTGTAAATTTGTAAATATCTCGTAAATGTGAATCCAGAAATTCCAGAGGTCGTGGGTTCAAAACCCAGCCGGACATGACAAGTTACCCTCCAATTTGGCATTTTTACTACATTAAAACGCGTCTTGCGGCTAACTGCTGGAAAAATAGGATAGTTTAAATATAGTCCATCTTCTGTTACTCTGTCTTATCCCGCTCAAGCAGGGTCGACGTTGTTCAACCTCATGGTTGAGGTTGATTGGTTTTGGTTTTATTTGATTTAACGTCCTCGATCAGGACGGGGGGTTTACCCTCCATTCGCTGGGAATCGTTCCAGCTACCCACATGAACCTCACCGAGCCTGGGTAGGGCCGGAAAGTTTAAATATAGTCCTAATATTAGGGTATTAGTATAAATGAGACGATATTATTATTATGCCATACAACGCAAGATAATTTATTTTTTATCCGTACATTATCAAGATTATCACTTTATTTTTTTATAAAGGTAAGTACATTTACATGGGCTTTATCAAAGCAACACATAAGTTTTAACAATAAATTGATGACAAATTATCTTTCAATGTTGGTCTTCTTGTGAGAGGAGATGGTAGGTTGTTCTCACTGTAGTGCTGGTGGTAGAGGTGTGGACGACTGAATATTGTAGGCAGGTACTCAATCTTCTTGAGATAAAACTTTTCTTAACATGCTGGTAGTGGACAATATCACGGATTTTTGACACTTCTTAATTATGGACTGTGGATTTCCAATTTTTAATTCCTTGATGTTATTTAATGTATGTTTGTGAACAAGGCCATTGGTGGTGATTACAATTGGAAGAATTTTAACCTGGTCAAGATTGTACATAATTTTCAATTGTCTCTTTAGATCATTATACTTGATAAGTTTATTAGTGTATGCTTCATTGATATTGTCATCAAGAGGAATTGTGACGTCTATTATTTTGGCACTTTTTTCTTTAATGTCAAAGAAAACAATATCTGGTTTATTGTGAATTATATTGTGCTCTGTGTGAATGTACATATTCCAATATAATTTGAAGTTTTTATTTTCAATGACGGTATCAGGTTTATACAAATAATGTGGTATGCTTATTTTTTTACTTCTTACTATATTTTTCAATAATTCTTGGTGGATAATATTTCCGACTAGATCATGGCGGTTTGTGTACTCATTGCTGGCAAGGAAACTGCATCCTGAAGAGAGATGTTGAATGCTTTCTGTAATTTTGTTACAAAGGCGGCACATGTCAGTTTCAATAGGGACTTTCATGATGAATTTCATATAATTCCTTGTCCTGATAACTTGATCCTGGATTGCATGTAAAAATCCTTCCGTTTCTGGGAGTAGATAGCCATCAGTCAGATACCCCACGGATAGTTTCTTGTCGACATTGGGGTTGTGATTTAGGGTCTTGGGGTACTTTCCTTTCATCACTCCAGCTTCTAAATCTGTTTTCATTTCTTGTATGTTCTTTACTTTTGGCGGCAGAAATGTGGAATTAGACAAGTTTAGAGGTGTATATTTGTCCGCTCGTTTAATTTCTTGATAAAATTCCGACTGCTTTGTGTTGAAATACTTCCGATACTTTTCAATTTCTTTACTGAACAGTCTTTCCAGATTTATTATTCCTCTCCCTCCTTCTTGTCTCGGCAGGTAAAGTCTCTCTGTGGCAGAGTGAATATGGTGCATTCTAAACTTCGTCATTGTAGTTCTTAATTTTCTATTTAGATTCTGGATGTCAGTAATGGACCAAGAAATTATACCAAACGTGTATATTAGTAGTGGAACAGCCCAACTATTTATAGCTTTGATTTTGTTCTTGGCATTAAGTTCTGTTCTCATTATTATATGCAGACGGTTTACAAAGGCATTCTCATATTCTTTCTTAAGTTCTGAATTATTGATACAAAGATGTTGCTTTATTCCCAAGTACTTGTAATGTTCATTTTCATCTAGGCTCTTAAGAATTACATTATCAGTCAATGTCAAGTTTTCAGATTTATAGGTACTTCCATGTTTGATGTTTAATATGTTACACTTATCTAATCCAAATGACATACAAATGCTTTTGCTAAAGTCCAATGTTAACTCCAGCAGGTGACGTAGCTGTTCAACATTACTTGCGTACAATTTGACATCATCCATGTAAAACAAGTGGGTTATTTTGAAGTCTTTATGCAGCTTATATCCATGGGTTGAAGAATTGAGGATGTAACTAAGAGGATTTAGACACATGCAGAACCACAAGGAGCTAAAGGGATCACCTTGGTAAATACCCCTCTTAAAGTATAGTTTGTTGGTTTTTACTTCCTCATTATTAATTTTACACAGTAGCTCTGTTGACCAGTTCTTCATTGTAAGTTTCATGAAGTTGACAATGACAGGATCTATTTTGTAGATTGTTAAGATCTTTAGAAGCCATGAGTGCGGGATACTGTCATAACATTTATGATAGTCTACCCAACTTACTGACAAATTTATTTTGTTGTGCTTTGCCTGTTTTGTTATGACACTGTCGATGGTGAGCAACTCTTTGCTTCCTCTTGCATGTTTTCTCATACCATTTTGTTCTTCCGCCATTATGTTGTTATCGTTCAGATGTTTGTATACTTTTGACTTTATTATTGATGAGAGCAATTTGTAGATGGTTGGAAGACAAGTAATGGGTCGAAAGTTGGCGGGATTAGAAACATCATTATTCTTGGGTATCATGTATGTAATTCCTTTTGTGAAACTCTCAGGTAGTAATGTTGGGTTATTAATACATTCTTGGAATTGTTGCGCTAAAGTGTGATGACAATTGCTAAAGTATTTATACCAAAAGTTTTGGATCTTATCTGGTCCAGGGCTCTTCCAGTTTTGTGTGTATTGAACAGCATTATGTATGTCTTCTGTGGTTATTTTAATATTTGACATCATGTTTACATTGTTCATTCTTTCCTCTTCTTTCATAATCCATGGAGCATCATACTTATGTTGAACTTCATTTCCCCAAATCTTCTTCCAGAATTCAAACAGACTCTGTTCTTTTGGTGGTTTTGAGCTTTCAGGTATATTTTTATTCGTGATCGATTGGTAGAATTTTTTCTGGTTTCTTGTAAATAATTTGTTTTGTTTGTATTTTTTAATCCTTTTGTTGTATTTTTTTATACGAAATCCACAGGCAGCTACTTTCTGCTTTAAAGTTTCCAAATATATTTTAATGTTTTGGATGAAATTTGGTCTCCATGTTTGAAGTTTGGCTTCGTTTGCTATTACTTTGATTTTCTTTTTTATATTCCATGAAACTTGGCAGTTCTTTTGAAAGTAATGACTTAAGGTACCAATTTGACTTCTCATTATTTTTATTTTGTTTTCCAATCTGAATTTCCATGGAGGAGTTTGATGTGTTTCAAATGGTTTACTGAACTCATTTTTTATTTGAATATTTAGAAGAAAGCAAACAGTCAGTGCCGCACAGTAAATAAAATTGTGCGTTTGTAATATACTCTGACTTGACATGAATTTTTCCTTCAAAACTTCATTTACTTCACTGACTGTATTATGACTGACATGGTTGAGAGGAATTTTGGGTATAGGTGGCTTATTGAATATTTCAACATTTTTATATTTTTCAACAATATTTTCAAACTGTTGCATAATATCATCATGATTGACTCTTGTGATGACTTCTGTTGGGCTGTCGTTGATATGATTTTCAAACTGGCCTTCATTTTCTACAACAGGAGTTGGCTCATCATGCTCAACAATAATTTGACCAGTAGGGCTTGGAGAATTTGTAGCACATCTTCCATTTTGTATTGAAAGTTCATTTCTAACATTATTCTTGATGTCGAGAATTTGTTGTTCTGTGAACACCTTTCTTTTGATGATTGACCTGACTTGACCTGCAAGACGATTTCCGTCAAGCTTCTTGAAATTGAATGTGGTATTCCAAATGTTTTCCAACCTTGAAAGATAATTTTTCTTGTTAGATTCAACTTCCGTAGCAATATAGTATGCATTTAATAGAGATTTGTTCATTTCATATGTCCATCGCATACGTCCCATGTTGTGAGGTTCTTGGGTGTTTGTACTAGAATGAGCTGTACTTGGTGATGTAGGATTTGAAACGACGGAATGACGAAGTAGTTCATCATTCAAATCATTACACATTGTAGATATGGTAGAGTCATGGGTTGAGGCTTCGGAAGTGTATCTTTGATGGGGAAAAGGCTGCAACAAAGTTGGGCTGGGTGCAGTATCGCGAGTGGGCGAATAATCAACATCAGATGACGAGTGTGATGTATCCGACGAATCATCAGGATATTTGAAACAAGGTCTCAAATATCGAGGGTCCCGATCATTTGCAAGGCGGGCATTGCCTTTGTCACCACGAGATGTAGATTGGGACATCGGGACAGCATGAACTTGTACTGACAAATTTTGTGAGTAGAATAGTTCAGCATTAACACAAAGATGAATGTGTGTTTTGTTTTAATTGGCGGGGGTTAAAGTAACAAAACGCCAAAGAATTTAAAGAAATTATTTTGATTTAGAAAAATTTGAAAATTTTCAGAAAAATTTCGCGGAGAGCGATCTTTCGCGTGGTGTATTCCAGTCAGTTAGCTGGCTAACTTTATTATTATTATTATTATTATTATTGTTGTGACAAGTATACAAGAGGAAAAGTTATAACTGCAGTGTATGTACAACTATGCCCTCCGTTCAATCCAATCCGGATCAAGAATTAACCAAATTCCTCAGATCCGGTGGGTAATTTAGGCGGTCTCATATGCCTATTTTTTCATTATGTGTGCTGTGCCGAGTAATGCACTTTGTTGTATTTTATTAATACTAAAATTTCCCGGTAATTGTTGTAGGTTTGTATTTAGTGATCTTATTATTATTATTATGTACCCCGCGCGTGACTTGAACCCGGACTAGAGGTCGACCGCGCAACCTTTCAACCGGTGTCAAGTGGCTATTGTATATCCGGTTTCTGACTCACCACACTCACCGAGATCTGTTAGGAAAGCCTCGGAACTTATCAGACCGGATCTATTGTCTACATTACCGGACTCATTAGATCTATTGTAGAATAGAATAGAATAGATATTACCTTGTTTATACTGCCGAGGTGAGACTAAAAAGCCTCTTTATTTCATCAGTCTGAGCCCAAATCATGATCAAGGCGTCGACTGGTAATCCAGAGGTCGCGGGTTCAAAACTCAGCCGGGACATGACAAGTTGCCCTCCCACTTGGGATTTTGACCACATAAAAATACGTCTTGGGCTTACTGCTGGAATAATGGGACTGAGTCCTAATCGGGCAGTATAAAAGAGACGATATTATTTGCGGTCAAACTTATTTTGGTGGACTTCTTTTTCATGATAATGAATAGGACATTCGCTGGTTACATCAAATGATTTTTTTTTTGTCGTGCTCCGGAACCGCTTTCGCATTACTTCAGGTTATTTACCTTTACATCCATGCCATGCCGGAAACGAACAAACTCGGTCAGAATTTCCGCTCCGGCCGGGATTCGAACCCGCAACTTCCGGGTCAGTAACCAATGCTCTTAACCACTGAGCCATTTGATGAGAGGTCGGCTCATCAAATGGTTATAGAACCACACTGTATTACATCCAAGTTACAAATGTAGTAGTCCGATCTGAATATGGATCTAAGTTCAATACAGGAGCTAAATTTAGAATCTATGGTTATAGAACTTATAAATAAAACATTAAATACATGCAGATAAATCACATGTCTCTATCTGTATGGTAATCGTAGTCCATTATGTCCTTAATCCGATATAATAACATAAAATTATCATTTTTTAAGAAGAAAAATAATATTCTTAAGAAGAAAAATAATACCTACGAGCATAGAGATCTAATTTATTACTGTCCGCGCAAGACTTGATAAAGCAACGTCCAGCGGGGTTAGGACTTGGATGGGTGACCATTTAAATTCTCGTGATGCTCGCTATTCCCTGTCTCACTCAGGCTGGGTGAGGTTAATTTGAGTAGCTCTGATGGTTTGTGAGTTTCCAACGAATGGAGCGTAATACCCCCGAAGTGATATGACCATGTAGCTGAATGCGACGTTATACCCCCCCCCCCCCCAAAAAAAATAAAGATTTGATTAAAGAATGTAGTTAGGACATAAGTATTATTTTCTTTTTTATTTATTTTTCATACTGTTTGTCTTTTTTTTAACTAACGTCTACACTGTTATCCGATTCACACAAGATATTGTGTGTCACTAAATAACAGCAATAAGTGACGTGAGAGAACAATCTTGTTATAATATTTATTTGTTTTATTCTTAATTTTATACTGTTAATATTGCTTCCATTACTTTCCTTTCCTTATGAAAAAAAAAACCTATCGAAAACAATACTTTCTATAGGTACCTTAATATAGGTACCTATAGAAATGCATAAGAATGGAGGGTAACACCCCCGTCGTGATATAACCATGCAATGAAAAGTAACGAAGAAAAATGTATGGATTGAGTGAGATTCGAACCAAAACGTAGGGATCCGTTGGTTCGAATCCCACCCAATGCACGAATTTTTCGTCATGAATTAGAGTTTGTGACCACATAATTATAAGACTCTGAGGGTTAGGTGGTAGCAAATGCTCTGAGCATTAACCTCGCCTGGTGGTTACCTTCCACTAAAGAGTATTATTATGTCTGTCCCGGTAGCTCAGTGGTAAAGGCGGCACTCTGTGAATCCAGAAGTTCCAGATGTCGTGGGTTCGAAACCCATGACAAGTTATCCTCCCTCCCATTTGGGATTTTTACCACATAATAATATGTCTTGGGCCTAATGCTGAAATAATGGGACTTTAATAGTCCTTATCGGGCAGTATAAAAAAGGCGATATTATTATTATATTATCGGCCACCAATGCAAAGAAACAGTGGCGAATTCACTCTGTATTGATTCGGATAATATATGGAAGTGTCAATGTCTCATGCTTGTCTCATACTAGGACTTAGGACACGTCTCATTGTGTACTGCAAGTGGACACTACATATACAGGGTGTCCCAAGTTTTTCTTTGTTATAGAAAATTTCAGATTAAGCTCCAGCAGATATACTTAGACTAAGGTAATTTTTCGAAATTAAAAAAAAAAAATCTCTCGAATGGGACGTTTTCACCTGATTTAAAAAAAAGGAAAAAAAAAAAAAGATGACTGTACAACCTTTTTTATTTCGTAGCTATGAAACAGCAGCTACTGTAGACGCTTGTGGTCTGTGTTGTAGCTTGCCCATCCTGTAGTATGCCTCCCCTCTGATGGGCGAGAAGTTATACAATACTTCCCAATTAGGTGCTGGGTCAACACGAGCGCACCGGAAGGTCTCCTTTATAAACAATTGTAACCACATTAAAAATACAAATTTTTGTCGGCACGGTGGATCGAACCCGGGACCTTCCGCATGGCAAGCGATTGCTTAACCACTGAACTAATCGTGCGCTATTTATTCGAAAAAATAATCTGCGAGTATTTCAGTCTTAGAGTGTCCCCTAGAATTGTTTCTGAAATTTTCTATAAAAAAAACCTTGGACACCCTGTATATTGTGATATTACCACAAGTGGACACTTGAATATTGTAATATTACTACAAGATAAATAGACAGACCGCCAACAGTACACAATATAATAGATAACAGTAGATATATAATAGATAGACCGCCAACAGTAATCACTATAAAATAAACGTCATTTGATATCGATCTACTAACGACTGGAAGCTCTCGTGTAAACTTGACATGAGCTGGCCTCGAACCCGCGATCTGTCGTCAGATTACTCGCGATAAGAGTCATCGTAGAATTGAAGGGACTTATAAGTCCTCATTTGGTACTGTGAGGAAGGTTCCTTACAATAAAAGTTGTTGTATGATTATGTTTATACAATCATATTATGTATTTAAGAATAAGAATAACTTTTATTTGGTATTTTCGCCACGAAGGCATTCCAATGGTCAGTACAATACAATAAAATAGCCCGAAACGCCACGAAGGCATACAATACAATAATAAAAAATTACAGAACATCATACAATAAAATACAATAATGCAAAAAAAATACAGAACATCATTTTTACTATTATACACGTATTGTTTTCTGTTTTTGTTTTGACAAATGGTCTTGACATATAATAATGAATGAACCGAACCGTCAGAAAAAAGAATTAAAGAATAGAATATACATTGTTTATAATGTTTATACTGCCGAGGTAAGACTGAAAAGTCCCTTTACTGCACAGGTCTTATATATTTTATGGGATAAACAGTAACTTATCTCTATGTGGTTCATTATCAGATCACATAGAAATGGATATAATATTATAGAGTATGAATAGTATGATACAAATATTTATTGTTTTCTTCCCCTTCTTTAAAGGGTAATTTATGATATCATTATTTACGGCTGTACCATACAGTAAACTCCTCACTCCTACGGCACAGAAAAAACAAGGAGTTTGAGGTTTGAATATGTTATGTTTAAAAAAAAAAATTGAAAATGATCTCACCTAATACCCAAATGGTTCTGACCCTATTGCTTCATACTATATTTTTTACACGTAAATTTCACTGAGATCATCCATAGTTCATCGCACCAGACATTGCCTAATGTTATTATGTGTCTTATTATTATGTGGTCACTAACTCAAATTAATGAGGAAAAATTCATGCACTGGGTGGGATTCAAACCAACGGATCCCTACTCTACCTGGATTACCAGACTAGCGCGTTAACCACTTGACTACCAGTGCGCGTTTCGAGTAAGGATTTACTCGCGGGCTGGTTTGAACCACCAGCACCACTGGCTTTTCACAGCTTTAACCACCGGTGAGTCCAATGACGCATTTGCGGTTGAGCCACTCCTCAATCTCCTCATTCTGTAGTTTTACAATTAGTTAGGGTCTCCCATTAGCGAAGTATGTTTGCATTATATGTATATTGCTACATATACTGTTAGCTATAGTGCATATACTCCTAGCTATATAGTGCTACATGGTACTGTTAGCTATAGTGCTATATGTATACTCGTAGCTATAGTGCTATATATTCTTAGATATAGTGCTATATACTCTTAGCTATAGTGCTACATATAATACTGTTAGCTATAGTGCTATACTAAGTTTTTAAGTAAAGTTATCATATTTGTGTTAATCACTTTCGTGATGTCACAACTACTCGCTTTACTAAATCATTGCTGAACCTAGGACTTGAACCACCGACCTCCAGGTTACAAGTCCGCCGCCTTATCGATCAAGCTACTGTGCTTGGTCCATAGTGCAATGTACTCTTAGCTATAGTGCTATATACTCTTAGCTATAGTGCTACATATACTGTTAGCTATAGTGCTACATACTCTTAGCTATAGTGCTATATATTCTTTGCTATAGTGCTATATACTCTTAACTATAGTGCTATATACTCTTAGCTATAGTGCTATATACTGAAAATTTGATTAATTGGCCTCGGAAACGATTGTTCTCTTATATCAAGTTTTCTATTTATATCCAGGCTCAGGACTGTATTACTTATAAGACACATTTATCAGTGTTTTTCTCAGCCTGTAAGAAAACCCCCGGATGGGCGGGGCACTCACAATGGCGGGATCTGAATTTTCCGGCACCATCCCAATGTGGTTCACGCTTCGCCAATTTTCCCAGACAGTAAAACGGCAATTTCCGACACATTCTCTGATAAGACGATGTGTCCCAAGTTGTTTTTTTTAATGTATTTCGTGATAATGATGTGTGTGTGTGTGTGTGTGTGTGTGTGTGTGTGTGTGTGTGTGTGTGTGTGTGTGTGTGTGTGTGTGTGTGTGTGTGTGTGTGTGTGTGTGTGTGTGTGTGTGTGTGTGTGTGTGTGTGTGAGAGAGAGAGAGAGAGAGAGAGAGATAGAGAGGGAGAGAGTGAGTGTGTTTTAATGAGTCATTGTTTTCTTCAAGTCTATTTTTTATGTATATCTTGATAGGTTATTGTTTTTTTCACGTTGTACTAGTTCCTCATGTAATTTTGTTTTTCCATAGAACCTAAACCTAATGAATACATATATTATGTATTCCTGATTCCTCAAAATAGATGAAATTTTGTAAACATGTTCATTGGGGTCCTAGAATTTTACCAATAGTTTTTGGGCCGAATTAGGCCACTGGAGTATTAAAAACGATTTTTCTATTTTTATTGAATAAAGTAAGGCTCTTGAAATTTTGTAGAGTCGTTAAGAAAATATATTTGAGTTTAGTAGTGAAATTTGGTACACTATGGTAAAAAATCGAAAAATTACCAAAAAAAGGGCCTGTTGATATTTTTTAATTAAAACCTATCGACTGGGGTATTTAATGATAGGTCTCGATGTCCTCATACTTGATTGAACATTTCTAAGTTGAATCTGTGTACCGACTTCAGTAGCTTGGTCGATAAGGTGGCGGACTTGTAACCTGGAGGTCGGTGGTTCAAGTCCCGGATTCAGCGTAGATTTAGTAAAGCGAGTTTGAGTAGTTGTGATATCACGAAAGTGATTAACACAAATATGATAACTTTAGGTTGAATCAGTGTGAGGTTTACAGTTCACAGAACCACTATAGTTATTACGTATTACCCTATGTCTCCTCAGATTAGTTATCAGTTTCGAGTTGATTGCTGTAGACTTGAGTTTCCTTTCGGATGGACGCACACAGGAGGCACTCCTTGGTCCACAGGACAATAGATCTCCCGGCGTAGATATTATGGGCGAGGTGGCCCGCGTTAGAGGAGTCGAAGATAATCGATATCTTATCCAATAGATCACGAAACACGATGCCTTCGTCATTAGCATATACAGGGTGCATGTTAGGTTTCTAGACAAATAATATCTTTCCCAATAGATCACGAAACACGATTCCTTCGCCATTAGCATATACAGATTATACAGGGTGTATGTAGGTTTCTAGACAAATAATATCTTTCCCAATAGATCACGAAACACGATGGCTTCGCCATTAGCATATACAGATTATACAGGGTGTATGTAGGTTTCTAGACAAATAATATCTTTCCCAATAGATCACGAAACACGATGCCTTCGTCATTAGCATATACAGGGTGCCATGTAGGTTTCTAGACAAATAATATATTTCCCAATAGATCACGAAACACGATGCCTTCGTCATTAGCATATACAGGGTGCCATGTAGGTTTCTAGACAAATAATATCTTTCCCAATAGATCACGAAACATGATGCTTTCGTCGTTAGCATATACAGGGTGCCATGTAGCTTTCTAGACAAGTAATATCTTTCCCAATAGATCACGAAACACGATGCCTTCGCCATTAGCATATACAGATTATACAGGGTGTATGTAGGTTTCTAGACAAATAATATCTTTCCCAATAGATCACGAAACACGATGCCTTCGTCATTAGCATATACAGGGTGCCATGTATAGGTTTCTAGACAAATAATATCTTTCCCAATAGATCACGAAACACGATTCCTTCGCCATTAGCATATACAGATTATACAGGGTGTATGTAGGTTTCTAGACAAATAATATCTTTCCCAATAGATCACGAAACACGATGGCTTCGCCATTAGCATATACAGATTATACAGGGTGTATGTAGGTTTCTAGACAAATAATATCTTTCCCAATAGATCACGAAACACGATGCCTTCGTCATTAGCATATACAGGGTGCCATGTAGGTTTCTAGACAAATAATATCTTTCCCAATAGATCACGAAACACGATTCCTTCATCATTAGCATATACAGGGTGCCATGTAGGTTTCTAGACCAATAATATCTTATCCAATAGATCACGAAACACGATGCCTTCGGCATTAGCATATACAGGGTGCCATGTAGGTTCAACCTAGGTGTTATTGTACCAAAACAAAATAAAATGTAAAAAATAAACAGGCTGAAGGAGAAATTCAAGAAGACTTTATATGTATATTTTCCAATTTATTTTTATGTAAATGCTCATATCACTTTTGTGATATCACAACTACTCATACTCGCATAACTCAAATCTACGCTGAAACCGGGACTTGAACCACCGACCTCCAGGTTACAAGTCCGCCGCCTTATCGATCAAGCTACTGAGGTCGGTGCAGAGTTTGAAAGGTGCACCCTGTATGCATAACATGACAGTTACATATGCCGGCGTGATGCATGACGTGTTATACACTTATACATCTCAGGTTACCTTTCATATAATACCTATATTATAAACCGGCCTCAGTAGCTTGATCGATAAGGCAGCGGACTTGTAACCTGAAGGTCGGTGGTTCAAGTCCCGGTTTCAGCGTAGATTTTGTAAAGCGAGTTTGAGTAGTTGTGATATCACGATAGTGATTAACACAAATATGATAACTTTAAACCTATATTATAAACTATATTAGATAGTTTAGATAACTATATTGTAAATTATACATCAACAAATATATAGGTATTCAACAAATATAATGGTACTTTTAAAAATAAATTTAAAAAAAATGGTTAGATTATAGACACTTAGGTACTTTACTTTTCGTGTCCATGTGTTATGTCATGGTGTTGGAAGGACTGATATTGGTGAACCCTTTGGACGGCCAGAACCGGTGTTGTGCGCTCCATCCGTGTCCATGGGTGATGTCATGGTGTTGGAAGGACCTGGGTTCGATCCATGAGGTTGAACGATTCCCACCCCAAGTAGGATTGGAAAAAGGCAAAGTGAAAGGTTGCGTAATGGCGTTATGAAAAATCTCTGAATTCTGTACGAGTATAAACGGATCAGCAATGATTTGCAATGGATCTAGACTGTGCCATTACATCCAGCATCATAATACAATCACATTTACTATGTGACATGATGGAATTATAATTTATAATATCATTAGAAAAGTAGATCTCCTAGTATCATGTTGTTAGGATCATTAGCAAGAGTATACTAAGTAGGAATATTAGATCCGTATATTATCCGTCATACGTCATACGACCTATGAATATTAAGTTTCACAGTTGATAATAATATATATACAGATTGAAAGCAGATGACAAAAAAAAGAGATTAAAAGAGAACATATTATTTGAATTAATTAACCACCTGGCGAGGTTAATGCTCAAAGCATTTTCTACCACCTAACCCTCAGAGTCTAATTATTTTGTGGTCATATACTCAATTTATTGTATGTATTGTTTTATTTGTGGTGAAGCACAAGGCCTCTTCACAATTTTTGTGGGTAGCGCAGCTACTCAATTTATTGTTGAAAAATTCATGCATTGGGTGGGATTCGAACCAACGGATCCCTTCGCTACCGGGATTACCAGACTGGCGCCTTAACCACTTGACTACCAGTGCAATACAAAGATATTTTTTAGCACCAAGTTGTACGTGTACTATCGAGTTTCCTATTTCATTTCAGATTTTTTTTATTAGAGTTTAACGTCATTTTTCAACTGCATGGTCATACACGACGGGGGTTTTACCCTCCATTCACAGGAAACTTACAAACCTGCTACCCACATTGACCTCACCCAGCCTGGGTTTGGCCGGAATGCCCAGTATCACGAAGTCTTCACCCCGCTCGACGTTGCATAACTTCGGTGATCCTACGAGAACCGGTGCATTCAAAGAGCCATCGACGCAGGCTCATTGCAGATTGATCTCATCATTTCAATTAGATCTAATTAGTAGACTGGAGATGATGATCGTGAGTTTGCAAACTCCCCTCATTGATTTTCTGCTAAATATACCTTATTATGAGAAGATGACTCTCCCATTTAATTTCTATAGGAGGCCATCTCTACTTCTCTAGGGGCCTTCACATGGGAGACTGTGGACAAATTTACAAAAATATTACTTTACACTTTATAAATAAGGACATATATTATACAAACAGATAATTACAAATTAATATACAAAATGGGAAACAATATAAGGAAAGAGAAACGCTGAAAAAATGGAGAAATCAAAATATATACACATTTTGTATATCAAAATGTGTATATATTTTGTATAACAAATGGGCGGAGTACTTTTGTGTGGTTTCTTCAAATGGAAGAGGGCACAATGCCCAATGCTGATCCCGAACTCCAAATATTTAATAAAGAAAGTTTGAGAAATTGTAATAATATCTGCACGATTGTGATTAACACAAGTATGAAGATAACTTTTTTTAATGTATTTTTTACATATTTTGGTACTGTTGACGTTTTTTGTTTGTTTGTTTGTTTGTTTTTTTTTTTTTTTTTTTTCTTCACTTACGATGAATTTCTAAGGTATTAGAAATCGGAATTATTGTGTTTGTTTTAGTAAAAAAAAATAATATTTTTTTGCTCCGTTTTTTTACTATCGGTACACCTCATGTGATTAACACAGAGATATGATAACCTTTTACTCGGCTAATGAGGTCGGTATTGCACCGATATTGGTTAGTGCAATGATGCAATTTTTTCCATTGATCGGCCAACGCTTTTATTCCCTCCGTGCAAATGACTGATCGTGATCCGGGCTGAACTTTATGGTTAAAAGTCTCATTGTTCATTATTTGTCTCCGTGATACATCGAGTGCAATTTATAGTGCTGTTCGAGACCTCTGTATACAGGGTGATAAATAAATAAGTAACCGTGATAAATAAATACATAAGTAGCTTGATCGATAGGTGGTTCAAGTCCCGGTTTCAGCGTAGATTTAGTAAAGCGAGTTTGAGTAGGTAGTTGTGATATCACGAAAGTGATTAACACAAATAGCTACTGAGGTCGGTTGATTGTTGATGTATACTCGTACATCATTACTAAGAGCGTCCATCACATTCCGAATTCTATTTCATTAATTTCTTTTCACTCTGGTAATGCCGCCATTGGTCGTTACTCACACAAGTAACTACTCATTTTTCCTCACGAGCAATGCGTGCAACGTCTTTTCATTATATAATAAGGGTTGGGTGGAAGAGATTGCGAGAAGGAATAACATCGCCCTTTAGTTAGGACATGTGTATTTATTTATTTATTTATTCTCCATTTTGATAGGTACCCTGTATGTAAAGTAACCTTTTATAGGCATACTGTGTCCGATCGCTAAGCTCTTACATAAACCCAGGTGATTACGTTTAAGATTGTGGGGTACCCCTTGTATTAAGAAGTATTTTCCTTCTAGTAGGCTTTTATGCATTGCCTTGAGTTTCACGATCAAACACCTACTAATTAATTGATTATTGTGAGTAGTAGCACCACTAGTAAAATATGAATGGCACCACGCACCACTCTGGCATGGGGACCATGTGGTAGCTAATGCTTAGTAGAAACTGGTACCACTAATAAAATATGAATGGCAATGGACAGTGCCTCTTTGTCTCTCCACCACACTGGCATGGGGACCATGTGCTAGCTTACTAGAAACTGGTACATATATTCTATTCTGGTGTCCACACACACATGTGTCACAACTCTTAGTTTTTATTAAAGCTTTTGTAAACAATTTTCTAGGTATAATCATGTACGTAAATCCAGTAGAACTTCTTAATTTTATTTTTTGAATTATTAGCTTTGAATGATTAGCTCAGTGGATAAGCACTCACTTGCCATGCGGAAGGTCCCCAGTTCGATCCCCCGTGCCGACAAAAATTTGTATTCTTAATTTGGTAACAATTTATTGTTTGTAAGGGATTCCATCCGGTGCGCTCGTGTTGACCCAGCACCAAAATGGGAAGTATTGTGTCACTTCTCGCCCATTAAAGGGGAGATATACTACGGGATGAGCAACCTACAACACAGACCACAAGCGTCTACTGTAGCTCCTGTTTCATGGCTGCGAAATAAAAAAGGCTATGAAACACTCATCTTCGAAAAAAAAAAAAAAAAAACACTGCCAATTATGGACTCAATTCTTCCTCGTGATTGCTTCACATTGTAAACACGTGCCAATTTGAGATTTTATAGAAAATTACTTGTTTTTCCAAAACAGCTCAACCGATTTTCTTCAAATTTGTCTTATATGGTAGAAAACCGTTTTTTCTACATTATAAATTCTACAAAAAATTCTGTATCGGCAAGTCGTGGTCCTTATTTTTTTACTTTTTTGTCCAAAATTTCGGATTTTCTTAAATATCAGAGTCAAATTATAATTAATTTAAAAATAAATATAAATAACATATGTAAAACAATAATATGGATATTCTTACAAAATTTCATCGAAATCGGGTGTACCGTTCACGAGATATAAGCGTTTAAGTAAAAAGTTAGTGGTCAGGCGCATGGTCTCTTTCACCCAGAACCGCTAGTATGCATTCAATGAATTTAAAATGGGACCATCTACAGAATGTCTCCTAGATGTGTGCAAAATTTCATCAAAATCGGTCGAGTAGTTTCCGAGATTTGCGCGTTACAAGGAATCGTTTTAACAGACCGACGGACGGACACAAAACCAAATTTACTCAGTAGGTTATGATTGAAAGCGGAGCAAAAAAATATTTTTTTTTACAAAAACGAACACAATACTTCCGATTTCTAATATTAGAAATTTCTCGGAAGTAATATGGAAAATTACTATAATAGTTTCTTAATGTATTCCTCTCAATGAATCGCAAGAAGTAATCGATGTCTGGAAGACTTTTGATTTTTTACCGCAATGCACTGTGGAATAATAGACAGTATAGGATGCCACAATTGGCACATAGCTTTGCCAACTTGTCAGAATTATTTTATATTTATACAGGGTGTTTAAAATTTTGACATTTGCACCATCGATAAAAAAACAAGCATTTTCTTTTAGCGTCCATCCCGGTAGATTAGTGGTAAAGGAACAGTTTAATAAAGTGCCTCTTTATTTATTGTATATTTTAGTTTATTTATTGCGTAGTGTTTTCAATTGCAAAATTCTCATTAGAACCTATATGATCTCGATTTTGTCTATAATTAAATTAAATAATCCCATCACCTAAATGGGAAGTATTAAGTGACTTCTCGCCGATCAGAGGGGAGGCATACTACGGGATGGGCAGGCTACAACACAGACCACAAGCGTCTACAGTAGCTCCTGATTCATGGCTACGAAATAAAAACGGTTGTGAAACACTCATTTTTTTTTTTAAAGAATGCAATACATCTAATACAACTTCTTACTTTTATGTGATAGCACCCTGTTTTGTTCAGTGAACAAAAGAAACAATTTTAATAATAAAATGTGGCTACGCCAAGTTATTGATGGTAACCGAACAAAGAAGTAAAACCGAACTATCCATGATGGTGGTGAGCTTTCAAATACCTTAACGCTTTGTACTACGTGACTCACTATCTATAAGTTCGAATCAGTACCTAACTCGTATTGATGAAAATAATAATACTCTTTAGTGGTAGGTAACCACCAAGCGAGACGTTAATACTTATAGTATCTTATCTAATGAAACATTGGAATTTTTTTGGGACCACTTAACCAAATGTAACTTACAACAATCGAAACATAACATATTAATATTGGGAGATTTTAATATTCCTGATTTTTTTACTGATAATGAAGAAAGTAGTACTAAAAAGAACTCATCAAAAACAGATACTTTGCAAAAAATAATCAATTTTTTCAATCTTAAATCTTACAATCAAATATTAAATAGCAATAACAGAACACTAGACCTTATATTTTATCGCTCAGTACTAGAAACAAAAGTAAAAAGACACATAACAATTAAAACAGAAAAAGGAGATCCTTTAGTTAAAGAGGATAATCATCACCCAGCACTTGAGGTACTATTTTTCTACCAAAAAAATAAAAACTCAATCAATCATAATAGTAACAAAAAATCATTTACGAGAGCAGAACCTAAATATGAAGAACATTTTTTCCTTAGTAGACACTATAACTATCAAGCCACTAATTTAGATCTACTTTGTGAACAAATAAAACAAATCAACTGGAATAATATCCAACAAGAAACTGATCCCGATAACATACTAGAAGCTTTCTATGAATCATTATACGAGTGTATAGACAAAAATGTTCCAAAGAGCAAATGGGGTAACAGGAAAATAAATAGAAAAACATATCCACCATGGTGGAACTACAATACAATTAAACTAGTGAAACAAAAAGAAAACGAACGCAAACAAATTATAACCACTTCTAACCAAGAGTATCAACATTTGAAAAAACAATGTAAAAGTCTAATTAAAAAAGACTACAAGAAATACATTTATGAACTCCAAAATAAATTAAAATATGGCGGTAACAAAGAATTTTGGAAATACATTAAATCAAAATCCAAAAACTTAAATAAAACAGAATACAATCAAGATGGTAAAAAACTCTCAGACCCTAAAATAATTTGCAACAGTTTTGCTAAACACTTTCAATCAGTATATGGCCCATCTCCCGAAAATTACAATGTAAAACAAGTATCTAAATCCTATCCAATTGAACAACCTACATTCAGTATTTCAGAAAATGACGTAAGTGAAGCAATTTCATCTTTAGAAGATAAGTCAGCGGGTATAGATGGTATTCCTACAATAATATTTAAAAAATGCTCTATCAATCTAAAAAGTAGTCTTACACACATCTTCAACCAGGCCTTAATAAACAAAACTTTCCCCCGTCTGCTTAAAATTGCAATGGTAACACCAGTACCAAAGAAAGGTGATACTCAAGACATTACCAATTTCAGACCAATTACATCACTAACTGCAATATCAAAAATATTCGAAACATGCATCTTCACCAAAATTGCATCCTTTATTTATTCAAAAATTTCGCCAAATCAGCACGGGTTTATAGAAAAACGCTCAACTGTAAGTAATTTATTTGTACTACAAGAATATATCTGTAGTAAATTAGATGAAGGATACAGTCAAATAGATGTGATTTTCACCGATATCATGAAGGCGTACGATAAAATCGATCATAGAATACTGCTGGAGAAAATAACCGAGTTTGGCTTCCATCCTGACTTTGTAGAATTTATTGCTTCCTATCTGAGAGACAGAGAGCACCGTGTGCTATTTGAAAACAACCTGTCTGAACCTTATTACCCAACATCATCAGTCATCCAAGGGTCCAAACTCAGTAGCCTCTTCTTCACCATTGTAATTGACAACATAGGAAACGCAATCCAACATTCCGAATACCTACTCTTTGCAGACGATTTCAAGATATTTAAATGCATCAAACATCCGCAAGATTGCTCAATGATTCAGGAAGACCTAGACAGAGTAAACATTTGGTTAAAAAACATTAAACTGAAATTTCATCCAAGTAAATGCGAAGTACTTACCACAACCAGAAGAAAAAAAGATGTCCTATACACGAGCTACAAAATAGATGGCACTGAATTAGCCAGAGTTGAGAGTAAAAAAGATCTAGGCGTCATTTTGGATTCAACCTTAAAATTTGACCAACACATTAATCATATAATAAATCAAGCATCCAGAAATTTAGGTCTCATTTTCCGTCACGCCAAAATCTTTTCGGACCTAGATACAATAATAACACTATATAATTCACTAGTTAGAAGCAAGCTAGAATATGCAGCTGTTATCTGGAACCCCAAAACTGATTATCTCAGTAAGAAAATAGAGAGACTACAAAGCAAATTTGTCAGAGTGTTATTTTTCAAATTTAATGGGTTCTATCCAGCATATCCAACCCCCATAGCATACAAAGATCTTATAGAACAACTATCAATAGGAACCCTTAAAGACAGGAGGCAATACTACTCTCTGATTTTTACTCACAACATCATAAATAATAATATTACATGCCCTGATATAATAAATAAGATCCGAATAAGAGTACCAAACACTAGACTAAGAAACAGAACATCAAATGAATACTTTGAAATACCCAATTGCTCATCTATGTATAGAAATTCGACCCTCTTGTCATCACTACAAACTTACAATCAATATTCACAACACCTAGATCTTGATGCGAGTATTGATAAATACAAAGAAAGTTGTAGGGTAATACTAAACCTAAATTAAAACAATATAGGAAATAACAAAATATTTACGTAAATGCAGTATCACAAACTGCGTGTGAATATTCTAAAAAAAAAAAAAAAAAATCTTCTTCTTCTTCTTCTTCTTCTTCTTTTACTCTGTCTTATCCCGCTCAAGCATGGTTAAGGTTGATTTATTTTGGCACATTTTTTTTTCGGCTGGATGCCCTTCCTAACGCCAACGATTTTATTTGATTTAGGTCCTAGATTAGGACGAGGGTTTTACCCTCCATTCGCTGGGAATCGTACCAGCTACCCACATTAACCTCACCCAGCCTGGGTAGGGCCGGAAATGGCAGCCTCACGTGTTTGGATGGAACAGAATTTTCTTCGAAAAGTCTGCCCCAGCCGGGAGTTGAACTCGGGAACTCTGGACTACGGGCAGTAGTCACAACCATTATGCCACGGAGGCTGCACTTATAGTATGTATGATTTTATTTGTGGTGAAGCACAAGGCCTCTTCACAATTTTTGTAGGTAGCGCAGCATTACTAAGAGCCTCCTTCACTTTTCGAATTGTATTACATTGATTTCTTTAAACATATAACAAAATTACAAATTACAAATTCAAAGTATAAGTACAAAATAAAAGCAAAATAAAATTATTTATCAAAATTCGAATATCTAAATGTATCACAGATCACAGGCAAAAAGAAATTAGTTCAAAAACGACAAACAATATAAGAAAATTAATTGCAGCATGCTAATAATAATAATAATGACAGTATGTATCATGAACACCCAGTGCTTAAAGCTGAGGTGTCTAGCATGACTGAGACAGGCTTGCTCTCGGTAATCAATCACAGGCAAGTCAAGTCAAATCTATACTACACACACTAGCTGAACCCCGGCACATTGTCGCTGTTGAGGTAGTGGGTGGCGGCCTCATTGGAGTTCTTATAATCTTAGTACGCACAATACCGATAGGAGACTCTGGCCCTAATTGGGAGTAATTTGGTTCAAATTGGGAGTCATTTTTTGGTTCTGTTGATTATGAACTTGTCTGACTGGGGGACTATAAACAGGGAGTAGACCAGCTTTGGCTTGGTTCTGGGGACCCTTGTCAATTATTAGCTGAGTCATTGAAAAGACAGTGGTAGAAGTGCTGAGTCATTCCTCCACTGTCTGGCTACCATCGTGAACGATGGTAGCCAGTGATGATGATTATAAATGAATATGAATTAAGATAAGATGAGTGTATGTTTCAAATGTATGATGAACACCTAGTGCTCAAAGCTCAGGTGTCTAGCAAGACTGACGGGCTTGCACTCGTTAATCAATCACAGGCAAGACAAGTCAAATCTATAAATCTATACACCAACTAGCTGAACCCCGGCACTTTGTCACCGTTGAGGTAGTGGGTGGTGGCGGCCTAATTGGAGTTCTTAAAAAAATCTGGTGTAAACATCACATGACTCTCCTTATTATATTATAGGAATGGGAACAGGACCAAAAGCCACTGGTGACTCATAGGTAACAGTTAGCTAAAAATAAATGTCAAATTCGTAATCAGCACCTGAAAATCATTGGATTTGATATGTCACAACTCCCATCAACGATAAATAATAAAAAAAAGTTGGTCTATTGGGAACCCTCGAAAATACCGGTAAATTGGAGCCGTGTTCCACAAATATTCAAGATATCAAAAAAATGATCTGAGTAAACCCCTATTATTTTTTCATTCCAATAAAATGTTGTTCTCTAAATTTTTTTGTATCTTTAACCAATTCAAAAGGTCTACTTTCATACCAAATATCAAGTCTCTAGCTCTTACCGTTCTCGAGATATCTTGTTCGCAGACAGACAGGCAGACGCACGGACCAATGTCCGAAAACAACTTTTTTGGTATCCTGGTTAGGTCAAATTTTTGACGAATACAATACTTTCCTCATTATAAGATAAGGAAAGTTAAAAATTCTTAGTATGCACATAGGAGACTCTGGCCCAAATTGTTAGTCATTTGGTTCTGTTAATTATAAATGCATAAATATGAATAAAGATAAGATGGGTGTATGTTTCAAATGTATGATGAACACCCAGTGCTCAAAGCTCAGGCGTCTGGCATGACTGACAGGCTTGCACTCGTTAATCAATCACAGTCAAGACAGGCCAAATCTATAAACAAATGATCTGAACCACAAACCCAAGAGAGTACACCTACATAACTTTTCCTATGACGTCTTGCATTCCACCTGTTGCCTTCTTTGTGTGTTCCTGCTCAGTGCGTAATTAAGTTCCTGAGCTTTTCCTACACCTCCCCACATTGAGTCGACCGGTCAGTTTTCCACTTCGCTCTTTGGCAATGCATTTTCCTCGCATACTCGTATAACTAAACATTAAAAATATTTATTTTCTTTTACAAAAAGGAACACAATACTTCTTCTGTTTCGAATACTTCTTTTTCTGATAATATTAGAAATTATCTTAAGTAATAAATAACCGACCTCAGTAGCTTGATCGATAAGGTGGCGGACTCGTAACCTGGAGGTCGGTGGTTCGAGTCCCGAGTTCAGCAAAGATTTAGTAAAGCGAGTTTGAATAATTATTGTAGTATCACATCGTGATTTAACACAAATATGATTCTTTTAAGGTACTTTATTTGTATTTTTTTTTATAAATCAAAGAACTTTTTATCAAAACACAACAAAATGGAAGAACATGAAGAAATAAACAAAAATATTTAAAAATGTTCATCCATTTTTATGAATATATTAAAAAATATACATAAATATATATCTCCCTTGCCTTTATCCCATATTAGCTTATGTTGCTTTTGGGGTCGGCATTGTTCAACCTCATGGTTGAGGTTGGTAGGGTGGAGCACGTTTTTTTATGGCTGGATGCCCTTCCTAACGCCAACGATTCTATTTTGATTTAACGTCCTGGATTAGGACGGGGGTTTTACCCTCCATTCGCTGGGAATCGTACCAGCTACCCACATTAACCTCACCCAGCCTGGGTAGGGCCGGAAATGGCAGCCTCACGTGTTTGGATGGAACAGAATTTTCTTCGAAAAGTCTGCCCCAGCCGGGAGTTGAACTCGGGAACTCTGGACTACGGGCAGTAGTCACAACCATTACGCCACGGAGGCTGCTAATTAAATTTTAAAATGCTAATTAAATTATACATAAATGCTAATTAAATTTTAAAAAAATATATAAAGTTTAGGTGATGTTTATTTTTTTTGTATATTTACACCTATTTATAGTATAACTTTTATATTATAAATAAAGTATTTATTATTTATCAGAATTACTATGTATGTTTAAGCTATCATATTTTTGTTCATCACTTTCGTGATGTCACAACTACTCAAACTCGCTCTACTAAATCTACGCTGAAACCGGGACTTGAACCACCGACCTCTGGTTACAAGTCCGCCGCCTTATCGATCAAGCTACTGAGGTCGGTATTACTCCGTATATATGTTGTATTATAATTATGTACATGTGCAGAGTTCAGTTGTAGTTGTGACATCACGAAAGTCACTAACACAAACTTGATAACACAATAATTATACATTCATTTTTCTAGAAATGTGTGATAATTTTCAGTCTGGGTGAGCGTGATTTGAGTAACTAATTTTTTGCCCAGCTACCCGTACATATGTAAATTTCCAGTATTCTCGAAATTTGCTCAACTACGGCCATGCCTCAGGCTAACCCTTTTTGTATCAAATAGAACGAACACCTTCACAAACCCTCCCCAGCCGTTGCAGATTTAATATCCGACATTCTTGCGTCGTCTGATGAATGGCCTGTTAGATCAGTTAAATGCATAATAATAATTTTCATTATTTTAAGAATAATATGATCAGGCGCGGCCGGTGCTAAGGAGCTATGAAACTGTAGCATCCGGAGACAAAAAGGATAAAAGTGTGTTTTTTGAAGTACATTTCTAGAAATCATTACACATTTCTATTATTAGTATTCAACACTTTATTAGATATAAATGGACATAATTATGTACAATACAAGTAATTATTTTAACAATGAAAAAATGGAAACAATATATACAATAAAAATGAAAAAGAATATAAAAAAATAGAATCATATGTCCTAATTAAAGGGTGGGGTTATTGCCTATGGCAATCTCTGCCACCATTTTAGTCCGGTTTATGTGGCAGCACCCCCAAAACTTTTTTCCACCGATCGCGCCTGAATATAAAATTATTTCCAATGATATGAATAATTATAATAATAGTATTCATATCAGATAAAAACCTGGAACCACCTTCAGCCATAGCCAGCGTGCCAGTCATCCTATGTGGTTACGACCACCTCCACACTGGAGCTATTATTAAATCTCATCTTGATCAGGTCGTAATTAAAAACTTTCTTCGTGTCATGAATGGTTTACATAAATCAAATTCGCCATCAGGGGATGAGTTAGAGTCATGGAGGAATAAGGAACAACTGTGATGAAAAGTTTTTTTTTTATTATTATTATCTGATCTGGTTGGAGGGTTTTCAGTGAAACCTTTATAATTAACACTACGACCTAATTAGATCTATTGTCACCAGTTGATTCTATTCAGTTTTAACGTCCTGATATGAAATAGTTAGGATGGGGCTTTTACCCTCCATTCGCTGGGAATCGTATCAGCTACCCACATTAACCTCACCCAGCCTGGGTAGGGCCGGAAGTGCCAACCTCACGTGTTTGGAAGGGACAGAATTTTCTTCGAAAAGTCTGCCTCAACCGGGATTCGAACTCGAGACCTCTGGACTACGGGCAGTAGTCACAACCATTACGTCATTATGAATAGGTTACCTAAATTCAATTCTCTCTCTGTCCCTGTTCTGTTCTTTTTTCACTTTGCCTTTTCCGAAACCTACTTGGGGTCGGCATTGTTCGACCTCTTGGTTTTAGGTTGGTTGGTTGTGGCGCATTTTTACAGCTGGATGCTCTTCTGAACGCCAACGATTCTATTTGATTTAACGTCCTGATAAGGTCCCGATTTGAATTCACCCTGTATTTCAGATTTCATCATACAACCCTGTATACATGCAAATCATTCAATACAATCATATGTGCTGTGATGGTAGATTTGTTACAAATCATACAATGCTCGTATAGGTACCTATTAATTTTATGAAGTTAGGAGGTGGAAGATGAACAGATGATTTATGATAATATAACATCCATCATCAGATGCTTGACCAGACATACAGGCGACTTGGAGGAGGAATATTGATTGATAAATTTGGTGTAGAGAGGGAGAGAGAGAAAGAGAAGGAAAGAGAGTGTGTGAGAGAGGGTAAGAGTGTGTGTAAGAGAGAGAAGGGGAAATATAGGAGGTGGAATATGAATTGATGATTTATGATATAACATCCATCATCAGTGGAGCAGGAATAGTGATTGATAAATTTTGATGTAAGGAGGAGAAAGGATATGAAAGAGAGAGAGAGAGAGAGAGAGAGAGAGAGAGAGAGAGAGAGAGAGAGAGAGAGAGAGACATAAAAATAAGCCTTTGAGGGTTAGGTGGTAGAAAATGGTTTGAGCATAAACCTCGCCTGGTGGTTACCTTCCACTAAAGAGTGTCATTATTATTAGCATCACTCCAATGTAAAATAAATATACGAGTTTTTTTGTCACTGTCGGAAAATAATGAAACTAGAAGGGTAAAAGGGGAAAAAGCACTTATATATGTAAAATTTCTGTCTTAATGTTTTTTAATTCGGCAGCCTCCTTGGCGAAACGGTTGTAACTACTGCCCGTAGTCCAGAGATCCTGAGTTCGATCCCCGGTTGGAGCAGATTTTTCACAGAAAATTATGTTCCTCCCTTCGTACATGTGAGGCTAGCATTTCCGGCCCTTCCGGCCAAAACCAACCAACCTCATGATTGAGGTTGAACAACGTCTACCCTGCTTAAGCAGGATAAGACACAGTAAAAGAAGAAAGAAGATTGTTTTTTTTAATATGTTTATCTCACTGTTTTTTGTATTTGTTTGTCAATCCTCCCACTTTGTAACTATTAGAAAATAAATAGAAATATTTTTATCTATCTATCTGACACATAGGTCTTGATTTGTTTTTATCAATTTCCGTATATTTTTGTCGACTTGTCAGGTAGGAAATTTCGACATGTGTTCATAATCTACTGTGACGTCAATCGTCACCCAATATTTGCTCAACCTCTCAGCTGATGTGCACATCTGTTGTGGGGTTTTCCCGCTCTTTAATATGAATGTATATCATATCAATATTTTTGTTGGCCATGCATATATTATGGCAATAATGGGATTTCCTGTTTTTTCGCTGACAGTCTAAATAAAGCAATACTGTATGTGCTTTATTTCGACATGCCGAGTGTGTGGATATTTTTATTATTATTACCTATTATTATTATACAACACTTTATTAGATATAAATGGACCTTATTGACATACAAATAATAATTTTAACAATGAAAAAATGGAAACAATATATACAATAAAAATGAAAAAGAATAGAAAATATATTAAAGTTATCATATTTGTGTTGATCACTTTTGTGATATCACAACTACTCAAACTCGCTTTACCAAATCTACGCTGAAACCGGGACTTGAACCACCGACCTCCAGGTTACAAGTCCGCTGCCTTGTCGATGAAGCTACTGAGGTCGGTAATAGAAAATATATAAAAAAAATATGTCCTAACTAAAGGGCGGGGTTATTGCCTATGGCAATCTCTTTTGTGTGTGTGTGTGTGTACCACTAACCGTTTGGTTTTTCTCTAACTCGCCTGGTGTTCTATGTTCTGCTTTCTGTTTCCGCCCCCGCCCCCGCCCTCCATCCTGGCCCCGCCCCCTCCAGACGCTTTCAACGCCTCCATGCGCAAGATCAGTGACGACTCCATGTCCCATTCCCGCCTGTTCGGTAAGTAGAGGGGACTCACAATCAAGAGGTCGCCCTGGTGACTACAATACTTGCTTTAAGATTGGAGCGAAATGTTCGGGATCCTGATGTAATGTTTTTTTTTATCTATAAGTTTTCTTAAATTATTATACTTGAAAGTTTGAAGCGAAATTTTCGCGGGACTTTTTTCATTTTGTTAGTAATAATTTTGCTGTGAGTCTTTCGAATTTGGGAATGTAGTGTCTTCTTAATCTGTGATTGGGGGAAAGTTCTTACCCGCCTTGAGACAGCTGCTAGCATTATAGTATCTACACTTGGGTTATTACCTGTTTTCTTCTTTATTTGTCCCATATACAGGGTGTCCAAGTTTTATTTTTAGAAAATTTCAGAATCAACTCCAGGAGACATTCCAAGACTAAAAATAATCTTAGGTAATTTTTCGAAACATCTCAACTAAAAAAAAAAAATGCACAATGAAAAATAAACTTTCACTTGTTGAAAAGGAGTGAAAATGGTTCTCATGTCTTTGTGCATTATGATTACTCAGAAAATTTCCCAAGGAAATACCAAAGATTTACCATTTTGTAGCTATTTTTTGCATTCAAAAATGAGTTATTATTTTGTTCATATCTCCGTTCGACGGCATTATTCGAAACGAATTTTTTTTTTATTGTTCTGAAATTTTCTATAAAAAAAACTAGGACACCTTGTATGTATATTATTACATGTACTTCATTATTTGTTGAGGGTATATTCACAATTTTTCATCAATAAACACAAAAAAAACAGTATCACTAAAAAGAAATTAGTTTTATATAGATCATGCCTGAAGTTGGTTTCAGTGACTAAGGACGAAGTTTTATTTCTTTTAACACTTTGTGCGCCAAGCCCAAAATCGTGATTTTCCCCTGGGGCCACGATACAAAGGATTGTCTCTCAATATGCTTCAAAACTAGATAGGTGAAAACCAAGCACACTCTGATCATCCTCAGGAGGCCACGCTTCAAATTCTCAATACAAAATACACAGTAGTGTGGCCCATACTGAGACACAATGCTTCAAAGAGAGGTCAAGTGTCTCTCAAAATGAGAGACGTGGCCCCAGCGGGAAGTCGCTGTCGCTCATATTGAGCGACGTGGCACACAAAGTGTTAAAATTGATGGGATGGGCAGCCTACAACACAGACCACAAGCGTCTAAAGTAGCTCCTGTTTCATGGCTACGAAATAAAAAAGTCTGTGAAACACTTACCTTTAATAAAAAAAATATTTGACCAGGGGGTAACAAGTGGTTACCTTCCACTAAAGGGTATTATTATTATAACAAGTTGGTACTGACCGTAGTAGAAAGTGATATTAAACCATTTTGAAATGATACATGTGCAATTGTGCATAGTATGAGGTAAATAATTTCCAAGACCAGTTCTAGGTGTGCATAGAATTAGTTGTTGGAAAGTAAACTGAGTTGATTCAAGTGTGATAGAACCAGGGCGGTCACTAACCAGACAGCTAGGCTATGCAAGCATGGCTGCGTAGCAAAGGAAACTTGAGCCAAGAACAGTGAGGCTGGATGATGTTAATACGAGGGTAAAACTCCTGTCGTAATATATCGATCTAGTTGAAAGCGACGTTAAACCAAAAACTTTTCTGATTCTCTGAGAAGTTTTCTCTGATGGACCCGTGATTCAAACTCTGGTGATTTCTCGCCAGTGTTGCAGGTCGCTATGTTTCCATCCTCTCTATCTTGCGCTTTTCTTTCCCAAAGGGGTCCCATTGATTTAACGATTGGATCTTCCCACCTGGTGTTCTTAAATAAATATAAACCAAAAACTTAAAAAATATATAATATGTTGTTGTTGGTTTGCTCTCAAGTTTTCCTAGCAGCCCCGAGCCTTGTTGTCTAGTGGCCCTTAGCCCTTTGTGCGAAAATTGCATGGCCTTAATACATATAGACCCCACCCCCTTTAGCCAATCTGTACACACGAAGTTCGTGAAAGATGAAAAAGCCCCCGTTTTTGGTGTCATTTCATCTTTCATGAATATTTTTTTTAGATTTAGATAACTCTTCCTGACTATCTTTAGGACTCCCTATTAGCCTCATTCCAGAAAGCACTCTCTCTCTCTCACTCTAAGTTACTAACCAGACTGTACTTCAAAGGGAGATTTGGGGATTATGAGAGTGAGAGAGCTTTCTCGAACATGGCTTTCGAACTCTACCTTCTATCTGTTAATTTAAGTCTTCTTTTTTGCTGTTTCCTTCTGTCCTTCCTCTATCTCTATCTCTCTCTCTCTCTCTCTCTCGCTCTCTCTCCCTCCCTCTCTCTCCTTCTCTCTTTCTCCCTCTCTATCTCTCTCCCTCTCCCTTGCCATTGCCTACAGCCTTTTTTCTACCTTATTCATATTTTATCATACATCTTTCTCTTTCCTGCTTCCTCTCCCCCACCTCTTGTACCATCCTCCCCCCCTACTTCTATATGCATGTGGTTTGTGCTCAAACTTATCTCGCCCTCTCTCTCTCTTCTTCAATCTCTCTCTCTCTCGCTCTCGTGTGTGGTGTGTGATATTAATGCAACGCCTACTTCCCCACCCCCACCGCCTCCACACCACCCCCCCCGCCCCTCTCGCACACCCTCGTAGACATCGACGAAACTTCGGAAATGACGTCATCCTCGTCTTCGGGTCGCCAGAGTCGCAATCGGAAGACCTCGTGTAAGTACGCCCCTCCCCCCTAGACTTTAGACTCCGCCCACTTGTATGTACATTGTACACTCTCGCTGCGCAGGCGCACCGTATAGACTTGCAGTCACGCCTTCCACGCCCATTAGATATTAAGTCACGCCCCCATATTTCGATGTTTCATGCACCACTGTTGTGTCTAGTCTGTCGAAGCACGCATAGGGTTGAGCTACGTATTATTTTTTTTCTTTAAAAATATGCTTTTGAGTTTATTACATCTCACACTGTATTCAATTCAATTCAAGTTTTATTGTGTTATTTAACATAAAACATTTTACACAATTTACAATACAACTTAAGTATGAAAGGACATTTATTAGATGGGTTGCTATGTACTAATTTCTTATTTATCTCTAGTTCTCTATATTAATCTGGTATCTTAGGGGGTGTAGAGTATAAAGTCGACTTTCAAGAAAAATAGTCGACAAAAAAAGGTGCGTTCTGGAGATTCTACAGAAAGGCGCTGTCAAAATGGTCAGATTTACAAATATCAGCAGTTACCATATGAGAGTTAATATTACTCGATTTAGACTGTCAAGGTATAGACAGCCAGCGTCGATGGCGCGTTGAATGCACCGGTTCTCGTAGGATCACCGAAGTTTAGCAACGTCCAGCGAGGTGAAGACTTCGTGATGCTGGCATTCCGGCCCAAATCAGGCTGGGTGAGGTTCATATGGGTAGCCGGTTTGTGTGAGTTTCCTGCGAATGGAGGGTGACATCCCCCAGAATTTTATGACAAAAAGTTCTGTTCCCTTCGAACACGTGAGGTTACGATTTTGACAACATAGAAATACATCTTGGGCTTACTGCTAGAATAATGGCACTCATTAGGGGCATTAAGGCAGTATAAATAAGATGAAGTTTTCATATTTGTGTTAGTCATTTTCATCATATCACAACTACTCAAACTTGCTTTACTAAATTTTCGCTGAAACCGGGACTTGAACCACCGACCTCCAGGTTATAAGTCCGCCGCCTTATCGATCAAGCGACTGAGGTCGGTCTAAATAAGACGATATTATTAGTATTGGTCTCAGAGTTAGATGTAGGGAGTTTTCTACTTTAACCCTTGTGCATTTAGGTCAGGAAAGAACAGTTATGGTGCAAGGACTTCGATTGTTATAGACCTCTCTTTAAAAAAAAAAAAAGAACAGTTATGTGTTATGTTATGTGTAAAATTGATGCAATGCCTAAAGTGCACATCTATCCAGTGCACTCTCACATACTTTCCTCCATGTGAATTCTGTGCTCGCCAATATCGGATACCGAACCCACGTCCTCTCTACCGCGGGCGACAACCCACTGCATCTGCGATGCTAGATATCGAGAGAGTGTGGCCATTATCATTTTAATCGATCCGGTTATTGAATTACTCGCCCGCCTTCGTTTTAACTGCTGATTAAATGTTGATGGTTAGAATGTACATCAGAAGAAGCAGCTGTACAGTATACAAACTTAGGCTGGTGTGCAGGCCGACCTCCGTGGCTCAGTGGTTTAGAGCATTGGTTACTGACCCGGAGGTTGCGGGTTCGAATCCCGGCCGGAGCGGAAATTTCTGACCGAAATTTTCTGTTTCCGGAATGGTATGGATGTAAAGGTAAAGTGGCCTGAAGTAATGCGAAAGCGGTTCCGGGGCACACTTACCTTTTTTTTTAAGTAATAAGAAAAAAAAGGCTGGTATGCAGACACGTTTTTTTTTATCCCTATAGGGTTCACTGTAGGGTGGTCCCGCTTGCCATAGGGAAAACTTTGACCTTGACAATTATTTCAATCTCTTCTTTCAAGAGACATCTGAATGCGCATGCGCACAGACGCTTCAAACAAACGTATCTGCATAACAAAATCAGCTGAAGGGACAAATGACCCAAGCATCCCTACAGTGAGGATTCTGCATACCACCCTTAATGTACTGGTAGTCAAGTGGTTAATGCGCTAGTCTGGTGATCCAGGTAGCGTAGGGATCCGTTGGTTCGAATCCCACCCAGTGCATGAATTTTTCCTCATTGATTTGAGTTGGTGACCACATAATAATTTACAAATAGAACATGGTAGTCAGTCAGGTGGTAGAAAATGCTTTGAGCATTAACCTCGCCTGGTGGTTACCTTCCAGTAAAGAGTGTTATTATTATTAGTATTAATGTACAGATATATTATATTATAATATATTATATTAAGTATCTGTACATTAATACTAATAATAATAACACTCTTTACTGGAAGGTAACCACCAGGCGAGGTGAATGCTCAAAATATGAAGAAAAGTATTAAGAAGTACGTTTTTTGTATAAATATAGATAGTTGGAATATGAAAAAGAAGAGAAATTGAACCTAGGGAAATGTTGATGGATTTTTGCAATTTTGATTTTTGTAGAAAAAAGAGGAGAAAATAAATAAATAAATGTGTTTCTCTGTACTATAGTATCACAATTTAAGTGGGTAGCGCAGAACTATAGTGGTAGCTCTGTGGTAAAGGCTCCCTTTCAACGAAACCCAGCCGAGACATGACAAGTTATCCTCCCATTTGGGATTTTTACCACCTAATAATATGTCTTGGGCTTACTGCTGGAATAATGGGACTTTAATAGTCCCAATCGGGCAGTATAAATAAGGCGATATTATTATTATTATAGGACTTGTGCATCTTCTGTGTTGTAATTTACCTCTGTGCTTCTCTATCCCCTCTGTGTTATTTCTTCTGTTCTTTCTCTTTTTCTCTGTGTTTTACTTTTATTCTCTGTTTTTTTTTTTTTTTTTCACTGAGATCATATAACATAGAGGGAACCCGATGTATCAAGATTTGCGTCCAGTAGGGACCATCAGCTGATTTCAAGATCAGTGCCAGAGTTGTTGTAATTTTTCTCTCGCGAAAGAGTGGGTACCTAAACTACCTAATTCTTCTAAAATAATAGTTTTACTTTTTTCATACTTACCTATTAGTTATTTTTGTCTTTGCTTCCTCTTTTACTTTCCTTATTTTCTACTTATTATGTAGTAATATAAGACTTGGTATTTGACGTGAAAACTAAGAATGTTTACGTTATACGCCACTGCATGAGGTAAACAAAAAAAACAAATAAATTGAAACAATCAGAGGCCGAGATTTGTTGAAAGAGGGACCATCAGCTGTTCAAAGTTGGACGCATAAATTTGTTCAACTCGAGATAGGTAGTAAGGTTCCCTCTATGATGATCTCAGTGACTTTTAGGGCGGAATTAATAGACAAACTATTTATCACAAGTTACTGCTAAGCGTCGGTTTTCCCTATCTCACACAGTACGCAATCCGTGACTTAACGCCACAGAGGTATTCCAAAAACGTCCATTAATTCCGCCCTTATTCTCTGTTTCTTTTTTTGCACCCGTTTTCTATTTTGTTTTTGCATCCTCTACTCTTCTACACGTCTCTGTGTGTGTATCTCTCCCTGTCCTCTGTGCTTGTTGCAACTCTCTGTGTCCCTCTGTGTTCTACCTCTGTGCTCTGTGTTCTACCTCTGTGTGTGTATCTCTCCCTGTCCTCTGTGCTTGCATCTCTCTGTGCTCTGTGTTCTACCTCTGTGCTCTGTGTTCTACCTCTGTGCTCTGTGTTCTACCTCTGTGCTCTGTGTTCTACCTCTGTGCTCTGTGCATGCAGTAGCTAGTTCGGATCAGAGCTCCCTCTGGGGCGACGCGAGGAAACTCTCCGAAGCCGGAGTTTCCCGAAGAACCTCGATCGGTAAGTACATATGTATACCCGAACTTAGCCGAACGTCCGGGAGCCTGTTCCCACTAACACTTTCCACTCTCCGAATCCCCGAATCTCCGTCACACAAGACAATTTGATTTCAACCGTCACACAACACAATCCAGGGGTATTTAAACTGTTAGCGTAATGGGACTTCCTGTCTCGAGCCGACAGTCTAAATAAAGCACTACTATACTATTTTTCTTGGGGATATTTTTTTTTTTCCAGGTTCGGTATTTCCAAATATTTCCAGTTTTGCTTCCCCCCATTATTCGTGAAAGAAGAATGCGTTTCGCTATTTTTATAGATAAACTATGAACTTAACCTATAAAAGAACTGGAAGCAAGAATTTTATAAATCCACTATGGTTAACCGAACTGGAAGAAGATTTTTCCTCTTTCAAAAGAAAAATGACTTTCTTCCAGTTAGTTCATTTCATTCCAGTTGCATCCACCACTTTGGTTAGAAAGAAAAATACGGCTTCTGATTGGTTATTGCGTTCAACTCAACCAATCAGAGTGCGTTGTGTGACAGTTGGAAGGAAGATTCGGAGATTTGGAGAGTGGAAAGTGTTTCTGGAACAGGCAACTGGTATCTCTCGATCTAACACTGAGCTATTTTTCCATAAAACAACGTCTCCCTAAGCAATTTTTTTAATCGTCTAATTTGGGTTTTTTTATCGAGCAAATTGCTAGTTTTGCAACTCCAAGAAAAACAAAACGAGGGTGTATACTTGCGCTAAACCTAGTTCGTATGTGTTTTCTTTTGTAAATATCACTTTCTTAGATAAAACTTTTTAATTTTTGAAGTATACATTATAACTTTCTAATTGATTGAGATTTTTTAGTAGCTTCTTGGCTGATTTTTGTCGAAGTACCTTTTTATAGGGCCGAATTATACAGGACCACAACAAAGATGAGCCAACCGTTAGCGCACGCGCACTATAGTCCAACTCATCATTTTCCTATTTTAAGTTAAACCCAAATCATTGTCGCCTTAGAATTCTGAGATCTCTAAGTATGCAATGTGTCAGACTTTTAGTAGAATAATATCCTAAAAACCGTGCACTGCTAGTCAAGTGGTTAACGCGCTAATCTAGTAATCCAGGTAGCGTAGGGATCCGTTGGTTCGATTCCACCCAGTGCATGAATTTTTCCTCATTTATTTGAGTTTGTGACCAAATAATAATAAGACTCTTAAGGGTTAGGTGGTAAGGTGGTAGAAATTGCTTTGAGCAGTAACCTCGCCTGGTAGTTACCTTCCACTAAAGAGTGTTATTATTATATAATTTTGAAGCCCAAATGAAGTACCTATGTACCTGTCGCCATAAAATACGTAAATAACGATTTAGCGTTATTTTTGGATGAATGGGACTAACTATGTACCTCTCGCCTTAAAATTCGTAAATCAACGATTTAGCGTTATTTTTGGAATAACGGGACTCATGCAGTATCGATAAGGCGATATTATTATAACATCTGATTTTATCTTATTCGTTTTACCAATATCTTGCCTTCCTTAATAATAATAATAATGATCTTTATTATTTTATTAAAATACATTTTCCTTGTTCCTATGAATACTGGTGAACTTTTCGGGAAAATAGATGATTTTCCGTCTTCTTCACATATCCCCGTCTTCTTCACAGTTTTTAACTTTGAAGACGGGTACACCTTCCTATTATTTTTTATTGTAATAATTTATCTTTATAAAATAAATGGAAATGTTGTTAAAAAATAAATAAATAGAAGTTGTCTGATCTTCTCTCTTCCAGACTCGAGCCAAGTCCTGACCGAAGACACGGACAGCTTCATCATAGGAGACAGGGTGTATGTGGGCGGCACCAAGTCTGGGCGCATCGCCTTCATAGGGGAGACGCAGTTTGCGCCGGGTGACTGGGCGGGTAAGTGTCTAGGACATCACAGGAGACAGAGTGTATGTGGGCGGGGGCGGCACCAAGTCTGGGCGCATCGCCTTCATAGGAGAGACACAGTTTGCGCCGGGTGACTGGGCGGGTAAGTGTCTAGGACATCATAGGAGACTAGGCGGGTAAGTGTCTAGGACATCTTAGGAGACTGGGCGGGTAAGTGTCTAGGACATCTTAGGAGACTGGGCGGGTAAGTGTCTAGGACATCTTAGGAGACTGGGCGGGTAAGTGTCTAGGACATCATAGGAGACTAGGCGGGTAAGTGTCTAGGACATCTTAGGAGACTGGGCGGGTAAGTGTCTAGGACATCTTAGGAGACTGGTCGGGTAAGTGTCTAGGACATCACAGGAGACTGGGCGGGTAAGTGTATAGGACATCATAGGAGACTGGGCGGGTAAGTGTCTAGGACATCATAGGAGACAGGGTGTATGTGGGCGGCACCAAGTCTGGGCGCATCGCCTTCATAGGGGAGACGCAGTTTGCGCCGGGTGACTGGGCGGGTAAGTTCGAGGTCCAAACATTGTAGTCATGTTGACCCAGCGCCTAAATGGGAAGGAACAAATGCTTTATTTAGTTTTTACAAATAGAAAACTTCGTCCATTTTTTTATCGTCGGGGATAGACCCAATAATTCTCACAGCATTCCCTTTTTGAATTGCCAGACTCAATCTTTGTTTATGGAATTCGGGATGTATTTAGTTGCTGAGAAGTATTTATGGGAAGATAGTATTATACTATTTGTATGTAATGAAACAAGCTGTACACGTAAAGGCAGTAAACGACTGCGTGTGTAAGTATTGTGTCACTTCTCGTCCATCAGAGGGGAGGCATACGACGGGATGGGCAGGCTACAACACAGACCACAAGCGTCTACAGTAGCTCCTGTTTCATGGCTACGAAATAAAAAGGCAGTGACACAATCATCTTTTTTTTTTTTAATCGCGCCTGTTTCAATTTTAATACTGTAAAAATACTTTAAAACTAAAAAAAACAAAGAGGTTTCTAATATAGTCAGTTCTCTGAGATTTTCTCTATTTATAATCCGGGACCTGAGATTTTCTCTATTTATAATCCGTTCTGTTCATTTCGTGGTGGCATACTATATATCCAGGTTTGACAGTATAGACATGTCTCTATTACTACTCTTACTATTATTACATATCCTCCATCACCACATACATGGAGTGTAATTGAAACTTAAATTGGAAAGAAGAAATTAATGAAATAGAAAAACCTCCAACATTGAGAAAATTAATATCTTCTGGATTGATGGAATTTGCTGTGTATTAGCAATCTACCAAAGGTAGACAGCCCCTATTGTATGTATTTTAAATATATGATCAATTTGTTTCTCTCATGTATTCTCCTGCTCCTATTATTACTCTTACTCATGTATTCTCCTGCCCCACTCAGGCGTGGTGCTGGACGACGCGTGCGGCAAGAACGACGGCCAGGTGGGTCAGTACCGCTACTTCCAGTGCGAGCCCCGGCACGGCATCTTCTCCCGGCTCACCCGCCTCACCCGGTCCCCACTGGACGCCCCCCCGCCCCCGTCCACCCCCGGGGGGGGTGCCGCCTTCCTGCCGCCCGCCACACCCGGCGGCGGGCCCCCCGGCCGTCTCTCCCCGACGGGCTCCGCGCGCAGTCTCAGCTTCAGCACCCCCGGCGGCCCCGCCGGCACCCCGTCCAGGGGAGGTAGGTACTGGCGCCCACCCGTCCAGGGGAGGTAGGTACTGGCACTAGTCCAGGGGAGGTAGGTACTGGCACTAGTCCAGGGGAGGTAGGTACTGGCACTAGTCCAGGGGAGGTAGGTACTGGCGCCCACCCGTCCTCGGACTTTTAACATGTGCACTGGTGGTCAAGTGGTTAACGCGCTAGTCTGGTAATCCAGGTAGCGTAGGGATCCGTTGGTTCGAATCCCACCCAGTGCATGATTTTTTCCTCATTAATTTGAGTTTGTGACCACATAATAATAGCATTTTTTTAATTTTTTTCATTATTATCAGACACTTTATTGGGACATGTTTTGTACAATTATAAATTAATATACAAAATTGAAAACAATATAAGAGAGAAAAACAGAAAATAACTGGATAAAATATATACAGATGTCCCAACTAAAGGGGTTATTGCCTATGGCAATCTTTTCCACCCACCCTTATTATTCGTCCCTTAGAGTCTAGAAACATGATGTTATTATTGTTTATTGACTGAACCCAATCCAATTTATTTTCACCTAACCATGTTTTTTTTTTTTAATCTAACTAATCTGACTTATAAATTGTCCTGAAGTAATGCAAAACCGGTTCTGGGGCACAATAACCTTTTCTTTTTAGTCTAACTTATTAGCATTACCGACACTAACCTAACAACGCATTCAATCAACCTAACAAGGCAATAACCCCGCCTTTTAGTTAGGACATGACTGTGTATTATATTTTTTTCTCCACTTTTTTTTTCGTTTTATTTCCGTGACCGATTTCCACTTATTTTCCAGTGATAAGGAAAGTCCTGTGGTGTCACACCAGTTTATTTTTTCTTATATTGTTTTCAAATTTGTATTTTAATGTGTAATCATCTGTTTGTATATATGTCTTTATTAATAAGAAGTAAACAATAATAATCACCTTCTATCCCCCCCCCCAGGTGAGATCCGGCTGGGTGACCGCGTGATAGTGATGAGCGCCCAGGGCTCCAAGACGGGCGTGCTAAGGTTCAGGGGCGGCACTCAGTTCGCCCAGGGCGAGTGGTGCGGGGTGGAGCTGGATGAGCCCATCGGGAAGAACGATGGCACCGTGGAGGGCGTACGGTGAGTGAGGGGCGTGAAGGGCGATACCTGTGCCTTCTTGGGGCCAAATTATGAAACAGGATTACATTTAATCTAAAGAGAAAGATAAAGATAAAGAGCTAGTTAAAGTTAAAAAGTTATCACATATCACATCACTGTCCCGGTAGCTCAGTGGTTCCAGAAGTCGTGGGTTCAAAACCCAGCCGGGATATGACAAGTTATCCTCCCATTTGGGATTTTTACCACATGATAATACGTCTTGGCCTTACCGCTGGAATAATGGGACTTTAATAGTCCTAATCGGGCAGTATAAATAAGGCGATATTATTATTATTATCTGAACTTTATCTGAAGAAAGAGCTAGTTGAAGTTATCACATTTGTGTCAATCGCTTTCGTGATATCACAACTACTCGAACTAGCCAAATTACCGTGCCTAGCTGTAGCATGCTCGGCTTGCACTCCAGGTGACCCGGGTTCGAATACCGGCGGGGTCGGAATTTTTTCGGCTCTGTACTTTGGTTGTCGGGGCCTACCCTAGCCTCGTGAGGACAATAGGGGTAGTTGTAGAGTGGGCAACGACCAGTGGCGGCATTACAAGATGTATATTGGAATATAACGGTTGGTTGGAGATATGATGCATTAGCATTAGTTATCGTAATGTCGATGCTACTCACTAAAAATTGTGACATAATAACACAAATAACTTGCTCTTTATCTATCTATTCTATTCTATTCTATTCTATTCTACTCTATTCTATTCTACTCTATTCTACTCTACTCTATTCTATTCTATTCTATTCTACTCTATTCTATTCTATTCTATTCTATTCTATTCTATTCTATTCTATTCTATTCTATTATATTCTATTCTATTCTATTCTACTCTATTCTATTCTATTCTATTCTATTCTATTCTACTCTATTATACTCTATTCTACTCTATTCTACTCTATTCTATTCTATTCTATTCTACTCTATTCTATTCTATTCTATTCTATTCTATTCTATTCTATTCTATTCTATTCTATTCTATTCTATTCTATTCTATTCTATTCTATTCTATTCTATTCTATTCTATTCTATTCTATTCTACTCTATTCTATTTTATTCTACTCTATTCTATTCTACTCTATTCTATTCTACTCTATTTTATTCTATTCTATTCTATTCTACTCTATTCTATTCTATTCTATTCTATTCTACTCTATTCTATTCCATTCTATTCTATTCTATTCTATTCTATTCTATTCTATTCTACTCTATTCTATTCTATTCTACTCTATTCTATTCTATTCTATTCCACTCTATTCTATTCTATTCTACTCTACTCTATTCTATTCCACTCTATTCTATTCTATTCTACACTATTGTATTCTATTCTATTCTATTCTACTCTATTGTATTCTATTCTATTCTACTCTTTTCTATTCTATTCTATTCTATTTGATTCTATTCTATTCTACTCTATTCTATTCTATTCTATTCTATTCTATTCTATTCTATTCTATTCCAGCTACTTCTCGTGTGAGCCCAGGTTCGGACTGTTTGCTCCGGTACACAAGGTGTCCAAGAGTCCCATGTCCGGGGTGAAGCGTCCCTCCTGTGTGGTGCACTCTATTCTATTCTATTCTATTCTATTCTATTCTACTCTATTCTATTCTATTCTATTCTATTCTATTCTATTCTATTCTATTCTATTCTATTCTACTCTATTCTATTCTATTCTATTCTATTCTACTCTACTCTATTCTATTCTATTCTACTCTATTCTATTCTATTCTACTCTACTCTATTCTATTCTATTCTATTCTATTCTACTCTATTCTATTTTATTCTACTCTATTCTATTCTTCTCTATTCTATTCTATTCTATTCTACTCTATTCTACTCTATTTTATTCTATTCTATTCTATTCTACTCTATTCTATTCTATTCTATTCTACTCTATTCTATTCCATTCTATTCTATTCTATTCTATTCTACTCTATTCTATTCTATTCTACTCTATTCTATTCTATTCTATTCTATTCTATTCTATTCCACTCTATTTTATTCTATTCTATTCTATTCTATTCTATTCTACTCTAATCTATTCTATTCCACTTTATTCTATTCTATTGTATTCTATTCTATTCTACACTATGTATTCTATTCTATTCTATTCTACTCTATTGTATTCTATTCTATTCTACTCTATTCTATTCTACTCTATTCTATTCTATTCTATTCTATTCTACTCTATTCTACTCTATTCTATTCTATTCTATTCTTTTCCAGCTACTTCTCGTGTGAGCCCAGGTTCGGACTGTTTGCTCCGGTACACAAGGTGTCCAAGAGTCCCATGTCCGGGGTGAAGCGTCCCTCCTGTGTGGTGCACTCTATTCTATTCTATTCTACTCTATTCTATCCTATTCTATTCTATTCTACTCTACTCTATTCTATCCTATACTATTCTATTCTATTCTATTCTATTCTATTCCAGCTACTTCTCGTGTGAGCCCAGGTTCGGACTGTTTGCTCCGGTACACAAGGTGTCCAAGAGTCCCATGTCCGGGGTGAAGCGTCCCTCCTGTGTGGTGCACTCTATTCTATTCTATTCTACTCTATTCTATCCTATTCTATTCTATTCTACTCTACTCTATTCTATCCTATACTATTCTATTCTATTCTATTCTATTCTATTCCAGCTACTTCTCGTGTGAGCCCAGGTTCGGACTGTTTGCTCCGGTACACAAGGTGTCCAAGAGTCCCATGTCCGGGGTGAAGCGTCCCTCCTGTGTGGTGCACTCTATTCTATTCTATTCTACTCTATTCTATCCTATTCTATTCTATTCTACTCTACTCTATTCTATCCTATACTATTCTATTCTATTCTATTCTATTCTATTCCAGCTACTTCTCGTGTGAGCCCAGGTTCGGACTGTTTGCTCCGGTACACAAGGTGTCCAAGAGTCCCATGTCCGGGGTGAAGCGTCCCTCCTGTGTGGTGCACTCAGGTGCACTGAGACGCTCCGGCTCCCGCGAGTCTGTCACCTCCAACCTGAGCAACATCACGGCGACCAGTGTGCGGAGCAGCCTGAGAGTGAGTGCCCCCGGCCCCCTGACCTCACCCAGCCTGGGTTGGGTCGAAATGCCAGCATCACGAAGTCTTTACCTCGCTGAACGTTGCTTGACTTCGGTGATCCTACGAGAACCGGTGCATTCGACGCTGGCCGTAGGGTCCCCCTAAGTGGAGGGAAAGAATAAACTAAAACTAGTTTTGGTCCCAATTATTTTTATTCTATTTTTAATTGGCCGAGCGTGGCCTAATATACATGAGTAATTGAGAACAATAAAACAAACAATTGTTACAACAACAAAAAAAATCAGCGTTTGCGCTGAGATTTGAGTTCTCTGAAATAGGATGCGAAAAACCATAACCATTTATTTTTTATTTTCTTGTATTTAATTTTAAAAATGGGCATAACTCGTGAACTTGTTAAAAAAATTAAATAAAAAAAAGATTAAAATTAAAAATGTTGGAGGAAATTATTCGTTATTAGGTGCATATATTAGAATTCCAAAATGCTGTTATTTTATATAATACTAGGATTCTTTAAATTTTCTCTCACCGAATCGAGTTTCGCCTAGGCTCGTAGGCTTTTTTTCAAGGAAAACTTTTCCCCGGGACCGCTGTCGCATTACTTCGGGGCACTTTACCTTTACATCCATGCCATTCCGGAAACGGAAAATTTCGGTCAGAATTTTCCGCTCTTAAACACTGAGCCACGGAGGTTGGCGATTTTAGGCTCGGAGGATAGATCACGTGTAATAATTCTGCTATTGGAGGAAATTATTAATTAATTTTTTGAGGAAATATTTTATCTGTAGTTAAAATATCAAGTGAATGGAACTAGATTCTTTGTCATTAAAACAGGTACTGATTCCAAATAAATTAAATTTCCATTTTGTTAGTAACAAAAATGTATACAAAATATTCCATTAACCAAGCAATGGTAATAGATTTAGTAACGGCCCTAGACTTGTATGTACACATAATGTACTTTCATTACGACATGTTGAGCCGAATTATAAAAACAGGATTAAAGTTAGGATAATAATAATAGTATCGCCTCGTTTATACTACCCGATTAGGACTATTAAGTCCCATTATTCCAGCAGTAAGCCCAAGACGTATTATTATGTGGTAAACATCCCAAATGGGAGCATAACTTGTCATGTCCCGGCTGGGTTTCGAACCCACGACCTCTGGAATCTTTGGATTCACAGAGTGCCGCCTTTACCACTGAGCTACCGGGACAGACAGAAGATAAGCCAGACTGTCCCTCAACTCGGACTATAGTGTGATTGGTTAGAACTCCGATTTGAGGGTATGTCTGGCTTAGCTTAACTTTAGTGCACTGGTAGTCAAGTGGTTTACGCGCTAGTCTGGTAATCCAGGTAGCGTAGGGATCCGTTAGTTCGAATCCCATCCAGTGCATGAATTTTTCCTCATTAATTTGAGTTTGTGACCACATAATAATAAGACTCTGAGGGTTAGGTGGTAGAAAATGCTTTGAGCATTAACCTCGCCTGGTGGCTACCTTCCACAAAAGAGTCTCAATATTATTATGAATTTTTCCTCATTAATTTGAGTTTGTGAAAACATATTAATAAGACTCTGAGGGTTAGGTGGTAGTAAATGCTTTGAGCATTAACCTCGCCTGGTGGCTACCTTCCACAAAAGAGTCTCATTATTAATATGAATTTTTCCTCATTAATTTGAGTTTGTGAAAACATAATAATAAGACTCTGAGGGTTAGGTGGTAGAAAATGCTTTGAGCATTCACCTCGCCTGGTGGTTACCTTCCACTAAAGAGTGTTATTATTATTATTAATCCTGTTTCATAATGTGGCCCTTCGAGTCACGAACCATTTTTATTATTATTCAACACTTTATTAATTAGATCCACATCCCCCCTCCACAGAGACCCAGCACCCTGGTCAAGTCCCCCACCTCCGCGACCCCCAGCACCGCCTCCAAGAACTCGCTACAGGTAGGTTCACACCTCCACGGGACACCTCCTTCAAACAGCTAATCAATAGGAAGAGAATGCCGTTGGCATTAGCACCGCCCTTGATCAAGTTTTGTTCTATTAATTTCATTTTCTATGTATTGTATATATTCCCCATTAAATTTTTATTGAACTATAACACAAACACTTCATTCAGTGCATTTGTGAAGGGGAATGAGCCCGCAATGCTGGCTGCATTCTCCCTCTGAATGTATTCTATGTAAATAAAACTTGATCCAATATGTTTAATAATGAATTAACACTATTGGTAAACCACATGATACATACATAGGACATGAAATAAAAAAGAACTCAATAGAGTATGTAGTGAACCAAGGGGCGAGGTTAAAGCCAGGATTTCTCTTCCACCGAACGCCATAGTTATGAACCGTAGGCCTTTTTTTTTCAATATGGGTTTAACTTCGCTCTCAACTCTGCATGGTCATATCACGACGGGGGTGTTACCCTCCACTCGCAGGAAAATCACAAACCTGCAACCTCACCCAGCATGGGTTGGGCCGGAATGCCAGCATCACGAAGTCTTCAACTCGCTGAACGTTGCTTGACTTCGGTGATCCTACCGGTGCATTCGTCGCTGGCCGTAGGACCCCCTGAGTGAAGGGAAAGAATAAACTAAAACTTGTCTTCAATTGACTTGACAAAGTATCCCTCTTGGAACAAAACGAAGATCAGCGGTATCCAACCTAGGGCTCGCCACCTCCTACTATTGGAGGAAATATATTATCTTCAGCGTCAGTGGTTGAAGCTTTGGGGCGTTTTTTTTTTTTTTTTTTTTTTTTTTTTTTTTACAAAAAAGAACACAATATGTAGTTCCGATTTCTAATATTAAAAAATTCTCGGAAGTAATATTTCGGCCTATCGAGAGGATTCTTTTACATGCATTTCTTTCGATTTTTTTTTCGACTTATCCAACGGCCGAAGGAAACATTTAATGTATATCTATAAATATTTATTGTATATTTTGTAAAATTATAATGAATAAAGAGTACTTCGTTAAAAAAAAAAAATAATAAAAAATCGGGATTTTCGCCTCGGAAGTAATACTTTCTTTTCCATAGGATTAGAAAAGTAATAATAGCAATATTGGTTTGTTTTGCATGACTGCTCGATTGCATGTTTCTTTTTTGTTAAATTGTTTCTCCATTCGCTGGAAACTTTCAAAGCAGCTAATCAAATTAACCTCACCCCGCCTCAGTGGGGCCGGGAATAGCCAGCATAAATGACGTTAAACCATAAATTGGGATGGTTATTGTACTGAATATTTATAGATAGATCAATTTTATATCCACAAGTGCAATCCTGTAGTTACGTTATCAAAAGTCAGTAACAAATCAAGTTCAGTCTATATTATTTTGATTTAACCTGTTTAATTTAATTTAAAACATTTACTAACTTTTGGTATGAATATTAAAACCCATAATTGAATTAATTGAATATTAACTCTGTATTAATAGACAATGGCATCAATTTACTGGCTAATAAAAAATAACCTTACTCATCAACTTTTGTAAGCAACAGTGTTAAATGTGTGTTTTGTTATAAAACGTATTAACATTAATTATTAATACAATTTCTGCTATGCATAATTCTAACTCTGAATGTAAGTACAAACATTTGTTACTATTTTCTTATTGATTTAACAATGCTAATTAAGTTTTTTTGTGTTTCTCATAAGCGAGTAACCAACGTACAATAATTCATACTAAGGGTGAAATTAATACACAAAGACACAAATACACAAAATCTAGACTAAAGTCCATAGAGGCATAACAAAAATGTGTATTAATTTCGCTGTAAGGGTTTTTGTGTTTTATTATTTTTTTACATATCTGCAATAAAATAAATAAATAAATATGTTTCTTTGTGTTATTATATCACAATTTTAGTGGGTAGCGCAGAATTATTTTTGCCTATAATTTTGCCACTGGTCGCTGCCTACATCAAAGCAGCTACTCATTTTTCCTCACGAGGTATGAGTGGACCACGTACACCCAAGTACAGAGCAGAAAAAATCATGCCCCGCTGGGAATCTAACCAGGTGCGTGCAATGCCTAGCGCGCTAACTCACTCTGCCACGGTGACTACCAACATGATATTATTGAATGGACTGAAAGTATTGTTTACTGCAGAATTTGTACTGTGAAACTCTACTCTGAGATAAATATTTGCAGTTTTCTTTTTTAATTTTTATCAATAAAAAATAATATTCTTTTCAACATTTTTTTAAAAATACATCTATAAAAAATTGTTGAAAAAAAAATCAGTAAATTAACACGCCTGCTGCTTCCGACGTCTTAACACGCTCGCTCCCCCCCGTCTGAATGTTGTGTTTCTTCTTCTAGGACTTTGAACCGTTCTACTTGCCGAACAAATACGATGACTATCTGTCCGACCTGCCGAGTAAACTGATGCCAGTGTTCTATTACCCGGTCTACTACCCGCACTGGGGCGACAGCACCGAGTTTTTCTTCTAGAAAGCCACGCCCCTTTAAAAAGAAAAAAAAACTTTTAGTCTAGAGATCGAAAATTTTACCATGGCTCTAAAAATATTAGAACAGCAATTATGCTATGCATATATTTAGAAAGTAGATAACGAACTCTGGTCGAGAAATGAAGCATCCCTTTTGCATTATGCTATTAGCATAGGGTGCCCACCATTTTCTATTGAGGAAGTTCTTTATCGAGTCATTCTTTTTTTTTTAATCTATGGCTTTATCACCTTTATTTTTAAATCTTTATCTGTATTACCAAGTTTTTTTTTCTAGATATCAATGAGTTCACTGTGGCTCCAATTAATGCCATTACGCTAATTGAGAGAAGGGCGTCGTTGCTCTTGTAAATACATATTTCCCAAAAAAGCATTACATGTACTTTTGTGTTTTGGAGCCATGCTAAATTTTCCATATCTAAACATTATTTCTACAATCATTCATGCGATCACATATTTCTTGTTTAATTCACATATTACCTGATTTACCTTATTAAGAAGATATTAGAATGTTGTGTAATTTTTATTTAATAGGCACTTCTTGAAAAATATATTCGTTTTTTTTTAATTTATTGATTAAATATCACACTTACACTTCTTGTAGTACCTATAACAAAGAGTGTGTATGTCTTCTTCACTCCATTTTTTAACCATCTACTTAATTTTCAGTAAGTATTTATGTATAATATATATTTTTCCCTAGGATAATAATAATAATAATATGTACGATATTTAATCACATTCTTTTCAAAATTCGTTAATTCAACAACTGTCATTTCTACACCTATCAATGTTAAATAAAAAAACGTTCCGAAAAAGTCAGAACTAAACTAAACCATATTTTAAACAATATTTACTCCAAAAAATTACCAAAGAATTTTCTCATGTAACCAAATAACAGTATTAACCACAAATTTCATCATATATATTTTTCTATATAAAAAAACATTATTCTTAATTTAAATATGTCAATATTTTATTTAATAAATTTAAATTTATCATATTCATATAACCTATTTTTTTAATTTTAGCTCTTCGATATTTATACCATTATATTTATTTCTTATTAATTATTTACTAACTTTTGGGTTTAAACTTTCTGCTTCTCGATTTTAGATGTCCATGGTCGACTCTCTATTCTCGGAACTCGAAATATCGTCCCAGGTTAACGAGAACATTATTTCTGCTTTTGTTTGAATATTCGCTGTTTTCATCAATTTCATTTATCGATTCCTTAAACGCCTTTGATTCACTTGAATATTTTATTGTGAATGAACTTTGCAAGAGTGTGATGTTCAATTTCTTGTCTTTTTTTAATTATTGAAATTTGTTTCGCCCTATTTGCAAGAGATAATCTTCTTTGCATACAAATTATTTTGAAACAATTCATTTTTGCTGCATTGGCTAAATTTTCACCAATATTGTTTTTGCAATTTCCAAAAGTCACTGTTATTTTCAAAATTATTTTCGAGCTATCCCTTTTCTTTTTTTTATGAGTTTGCAAGAATTTTAATTTCGTAATTTTTACCTGCAATTTATTTATTTTTTACATTAATCTTCTTTCATTTTCCTATGGCTAATGCTTGGCTTTTATTTTATTTACCCATAAGTACAATATTTTAAGTGTCTTATTTAGAAAATCATTTAGTTTTAATTGTTTAGTGATTTAGGAAACCCATTTATTTTTAACTTTAACGTCGCTTTCAACTACATGGTCATATCACGACAGGGCTTTACCCTCCTTTCACTTGAAAATTCTAATGTCCATAACTATTGTTTATAAGAAAAAGTAGATTTCTAAACATGTGAGTAATAAGATTAAAACACTTTCCTGTGGATCATATTGATTAGAAACAATAGTAAAATGCAATACTCAAGTTTGGCAGAAGTCATAACTTTTCTGTTTGACAGTAAGATGACATTGATGACTCATTTTTACGTGTGCGATTTTAATTATTAATTTCACTCCTAGAAATCTAGGTTCACTATAATTTTAGCTCTTATTTTTCGTTTTAAGTACTGTAGTTGATATATTTGCTAAGTAGCTTAAATTTATTTCTATTGATTCATTCCATATTGAGCTTATATTACAAATCCGTGCGCTTTATGTATAATGTGCAACAGTTTTTTTTTTTTACTTTTGGTAAATTCTTTCAAATTTTATGGATATATTTTTGCAACATTTTTTTTCTAATCAGTTTTTTGTACTACTTTTTAAAAGTATCTTTTTCTAATTTATAGGTATATATTTTATGGCTTTGTGTATTAGAACAATTTAGTTTAGTGTTAGCTTTCTCGCCAAATATTCATCTACCAGTGTGAATACTGAATATATTGTGATGGCTTTTTAGCTTTCTCTACTGTTACTTACCTTTGTATTTCACATTTTGGAGGAATGGTTAATTTGCGTATTTTACTATTAAAAATAGAAAGTATTTTATTTAAAGTTTTCTTTGTCTTGTGGAGTTATTTTTCTTTCTTTCTCACTCTTCCTGTCCTTGCTATTCGCTCGTTTGAAAGATAAGCGACAGTTTTTCTGCCCTACAAAGGGGTATCATATACAGGAGGGGGTTTACAACATACTGTATTCAAATGGCAAAAGAAAATTTTGAGCCAGACACTCGCCCGGTCCTGAGCTTGAATTTCCAATTTTAAAACATCAAATTTCCAAGTATATTTGTGTAAACTGAATGGCTGATTCCAGACTCTGCAAGTGGGATGTAGAAGATATTGCTAACATTTTAACGAAAAAAAGACATTATAATTGTGAAATTAAAATAAACAAATGGCGATAGTGGAGTAATCAAATATAAAGAAATGATTTCGTGCCATCCAAGACGGCAAGACACACTACTAAGTCGTCTCACATGACGTTGAGCCCGAAAAGATAACCAGTTTCAAATAGCAAAAATGAATCCTCAGATTTGAATTTTGAACCCAACAATCAACTATTCAAAGCCTCATGATGAGAATTTTCCGTATCTAAAATTACAGATAAGCAATGTCCTTGACCTTGAGTGACGTTATTGAAAATCATGTTGAGGTATTTTTAAGATCAAATGTTTTGCTCATACATAGGAATAAGAATGGGCCCCGAAGTCACCCAATTTGGGTAAGGGAAATTTATGTACAGTAAACTGCGAGTATGTATACCAATACATTATTAAACATATTAGATCAAGTTTTATTTACATAGAATATATACAATTATACATACATGGAAATTGACATTAATAAAACAAAACTTGATCAAGGGCGGTGCTAATGCCAACGACATTCTCTTCCATATACATTTAAAATCAGATAAGATTAAATTTTATAATCAAAAGTTAGTTTCAAGTATTAAATAAGGTTTAGAGTCAGCTAATATTAAGTTTTACAAAGTCAAAAGTTTTTTTTTTATGCATGCACAATTGTATTTACGTGTATGATAGGGTAAATCTAAAATATGCATACTTAAATATTACATTATACAGTTAATTTAAAGTATTAAACAAGAGTAAGCATACATATCTACCCAAAAAACATAAAGATTACTTCGGGGTAAGGAATTCTAAAGACATGCCTTTTCTGCTAGAGGAAATTTGGGGTTTTTTTTTTTTTTAAATTCCACCTCGAACTGGATTTGAACAATCTTTAGATCAAGAGGCAGAGATTTTTGTATATCTCTCCATCACGCCTCACGGGGCCTCATGAAACTTACCCCGCCTGAGTTGGGCCGGGATTGATACTGAGCTTTGGTTGACCATAACCTCGTTCCAGAAAGCACTCTCACTCTTATAATCCCAAATCTCCTTTCAATCATCACACAACGCACTCTGATTGGTCAATTTAAACGAAAATGCCTTGTGTGACGGTTGAAAGGGAAATTTGGGGATTATCAGAGTGAGAGTGCTTTCTGGAACAAAGGCCATGTGTGCTCTTTTCTTGCCTTTCAATGTATCGTTTTTCTTTGCTTTATTTCTGTGAACCCTTTGCTTGCTTTATTACTGTTATCCAGTAACACACAATCTTTTGTGTGAAACTAATAGCAGACGTTAGTATAAAAAAAACCTCGAGACACCAAGTTTTGACATTGCCTTGTGTTTTTTGTAGAGCCAAATGTTATCAAAACCTTTTGGGTAAGTTCTGCCTGCTATAAATCTTGCATGCTAGTTATTTCTCTTAAATCTTCTTTATCTCTATTTCTTTTTTTGTGAGAGTTGTTCAATAATAATTTTATTGTATGAAAATATTGCAATTTAAAAAGAATTAATTCCTTTTCTTTCAACGTAAAAAGGACTTCAGAATACCGAAACTATGTATTTTTTCGCAGGAGTATGAAGAAAAAAATGTGTATTTAACGTTTAATTTACATAATATAAGAACAAACTTTATAATAATGCTTGTGCCTTCACAAGAACAATACTGTTTACTGACATTTTTAACTGTTAACTGACTTAAAAAGTGATACATATTACTTTTCAAATTGAAAATCCAAACTTTTGTGCACATTTTTTTTACAATTCATTTTTAGTAAAATGAAGTTCTTATATTCGAACGAATAATTTATTATAATTTCTCTTTTAAAGTTTTGACAAAAGTTAACTTCTGTTTCTTTAAAAATATTACTTTTCAATCTAGATTGTTATTTATCAATAACTGAATCGACCTCAATAGCTTGATCGATAACGCGGTGGACTTGTAACCTGGAGGTCGATAGTTTAAAGTCCCAATTTCGGTAAAATTTTAGTAGCGTGAGTTTGAGTAGTTGTGACATCACGAAAGCGTTTAACACAAGTACGATTATTTTTTGTCAATAACCGATCATTGTGAGATTTTTTACCCTGAAAAAAGTTAACAATAATTTTCCATCCAATCTTCCCAGGACGTTCTGAAAGAGAAGCAGCAGCATATCGAGCGATTGCTCAAGGAACGCGACTTGGACCGAGCCGAATTCACGAAGATGGCCGAAGCTACGGAAGCCAAGCTAAATCTCATGCAGGCTGACTTCGACAAATATCGGGCGGAGGTGAGAAAATAATAATAATAATACAAAGAATACTAATTTTCTTAACGGCTGATTATAGTTTCTTTAAAAAAATTGTATCAGACTTGGAGGAATAAGCTCTGGAGAACTAGTCATTACGTATAGCGTAATAAGTCGAGACTCCGTGGCGTAATGGTTCTTTAGTTTTACATTCTTTTGAAGGTAAAAAATGGTAACCATATTGGAAAGTATGTGTTGTATAGAGCTGTGGAGGTGTCTTCATTAGTTTGGAAATATTTGCGTGCACATTTGTACAGGTATACGTGGACCTTATTCCTAGAATTCAATTCCAGGTGGAGCCTAAGTATGACGAGTACAAATCCATCATAGGAAAGCTGGAGGAGGGGTAGTATAATGTTGTGCAGGGCTGTGATATTGTTGTTACTTCGGATTCTTAGGAATTCATTGTGTGTACAGGTGTACATGGACCTAATTCCTAGAATTCAATTCCAGGTGGAGCCCAAGTATGACGAGTACAAATCCATCATAGGAAAGCTGGACGAGGAAAAGTATGTGTTGTGCAGGGCTGTGATATTGTTGTTACTTCGGATTCTTAGGAATTCATTGTGTGTACAGGTGTAAGTGGACCTAATTCCTAGAATTCAATTCCAGGTGGAGCCCAAGTATGACGAGTACAAATCCATCATAGGAAAGCTGGAGGAGGAGAAGTATGTGTTGTGCAGGGCTGTGGAGGAGGAGAAGAAGAAGACGGAAGACTTTCAGTTCCAGTTTGAGGAGGAGTCTCTCAACTCTATAGAGTTTCAGGTGAGGAGAGAATCCAGTTGAGTTGGGTTTTTAAAAGGTGTATCGTTTGTTTTTAACGAGAGATTTTTTTTTTTTTTTTTGAAAAAAAAGGTATGAAAAGATATATCATGGATGGCATTGTCAACAACGGACGAATTCCATTATGAAGAAAAAAAATTCCTTGCCATATAACGAGGAAATAGTGCATGTATTTTGCACCATTTCTAGTTGTGTGAAGTTTAAAGAATGCATTTTATCTATAATATATTTTTTTTAAAAAAACGGTGCAAATTAACTATAACAGAAGAAAATAAAGCATAAAGAAAGTTTGATGTTAGTAATTTGATTGTGTATAGAGTTGTTCGTTAAGTGCTTGAAAAAATCTGTTCATTAGCAATTATGTGGGCAATAATATTTGTGTTTCATCACCATTGTGATATCATGATTTTTCAAACTCGACTTAAAAAATATTTGCCATAGTTGTGTTTTGAACCACCGACCTTAAGATTACGAGTCCATCGCGTTGTCGATCGAGCTACAGAGGTCGGTATGAAGTTTTGTTTGAAATTGATATAATGTAGTAAGTAATCCAGATAAACCTGAATATTTTTTCTACTGGATTTTTCTTCTTCGGAGAACAAGTAGAAAAGTTCTTTTATCATCATGGAAAGATCATCACCATTAAATTCCATCACCAAATTTTGTAGACATTTGCGATAGGTACCAGAAAGCTATTTCTGGTGCCTGGCATATGAAACTCGTGTAGTTACGTTTTTTCCAAAACTCTTCAGGTCAATTTTTGAATCCTTCCAATCGACGTAATTTCCAATTTACACTTTTCCTTCAATTTCCATAAACGCTCTTTTCTTATCTTTCAGAATATCCACAAACAGAATCTGGAGCGAATCAAAGAGCTCGAGTCCACGCTGACAGAAAAGAACCGTCGGATCAGCGACCTGGAAGGGGACTCCAAGAAACTGTTCGAACTGGAAGGCGAAGTGGGTTCCATGAAGCTGAGCCACTACAGCAGTGACGAGAAATCCAAATCCAGTCTCGACGGACTGAGGATACAATACGAAGTGGCCCAAATTGAAATCGCTCAACTCAAACAGGAAATCGAAGAAAACAAAACCGACTTCATGAAACAAATCGAAACGGACAAATCAAACGCCGAAAGTAAAATCTCCGAGTTGACAACTCAGTTAGAAGAAATTGTCGCGGAGAAAAACGCCAAAGATGCCACGCTAGCTGAAGTAAGGCAAGAGCTGGAAACGACGCAGAGTCAGTTGACGAAAGAGCTTGCTTCAACTGCGAAAGACTATATTGAACAGATAAATAGTATTATTAGCGATAAAGAATCATTAGAGAAGCAACTAGAGGAGTTGAGGAAAAATAAGACAGCCTTGAAGGAAACCGTGGAGAAGCTCGAAGAAGAGAACAAGAAATTGAATGAAGCTGTTGCTAAGAGTCAAGAAAGTGCAAAAGAAACAATTGAGCAACTAAAACAAGAGAATGAAAAGCTTAGTCAAGATTTAAATTCAGTTAAAAGTGAACTTGAAGTTTTGGCCGAGTTAAAGGCTCGTGTTACATCGATAGAAGACGAAAAAGAAGTGCAAGCAAAGTCACTGGAAGCCCTAAGTAAAGAAAAATCGGAGCTTCTTGTGCAAGTAGAAAAAATCAAAGAAGAAAACGCTAAGCTGGTTGCAGAGTCTCAGCTAGCGAACGAAACGGTGAAGGGTGAAAGTGAGAAAGTAATCGCTGGACTCACCGAAGAGAAAACGCGGCTGCAGAAGTCCATCGATGACTTGACTGGTGAAATCCGATTGCTCAGCTCAGGTACAGAATTTGAGTTTCAAAAGTGCTAGCATGTACTTACCACTTGGAACGTTTGGCCTGAGAACGGTGCCTAGACATGTCTTGTGTGCGCCCAGTGCAGGTATTATCTGTCCTTCCAATTTGATCTGTAGCCGTGCACCTTGCTTTCGCTCCGCACACCAGTTTGGTTTTCATTTCATTTTCTCTACGTATGGTGAAGGTTCTCCTATTTCCTTTTTAGATTAATTTTCTTCCCTGCACCAATAGTTGCTCGATAGTTCACACAGTACACCCATTTTGGTTTTCTTTTGATGTAAAGTCAGTTTCATGACTACTTGTTTGTTGAAGGCAGTTTTTACTATTATTTCCTTTGTCTAATTCTCTATTATTTGGAATTCCTTTTCATCAAACATCAGTTCACCACGTTTGTTTTGTGTTTCGATTTTGTTCATCTAATTTTTCAAATCTCCTATTACAATTTTCTTCCTCCTTATTAGATTTATTCTCTACCTTGCTCCAACAATCACATAAGAATTTAATGTAGACCAGTTTTATTAAGACTTGTTCCAAGAAGGTTCAAATTAACGAAAAATATATTGAGCTTAAAATTGGTTCAGGGGTAAGATATTCGCCTGCCATGCGGAAGGTCCCAAGATCGAATTCCAGAGCCGAAAAAGAAATTTTATCAAAAATTTGGTTACACTTGCTTGTTGCGCTCGTGTTGATCCATTATTGTGTCACTTCTCGCCTATCAGAGGTCAGGAATTCTACAGGATGGGCTGGGCAAGCCACAGACCACAAGCATCTATAGTAGCTGCTTTTTCATGGCTACAATGAAAAAAATCAACAACTTTTTTTCGAAATAATTTGGAGATAGAGATTTTTTTGGAGATTGGAGATTTTTTTTCGAAAAAAAAAAAAAAAAGATTTGATTATGCACAGTCGGTTCTATTTATATTTGCTTGGCGAATGTTTCTATTCCTTATTTACAACCAAGTCGGGACCCTCTTGACACGCACAAGCACCTGTATACTACTATACAGGTAACGAGATTTAGGATGTCATATGAACCTCCCCTTTGTCGCCAAGTAAGGATACCAAAGAGGGGAATTTGCGATGGCTCTCCGTCCACAATTTCACAATTCTAGTGTATTAAATTTATCTACAAATTTAACTAAAAACTTGAGAATGTATTTTGTAAACCGAGAGCCACCGCAAATTTCCCCTCTTTAGTATCCTTACTCGGCGCAAAAGGGGAGGTTTAAATGACTTCATACATCTCGTTACCTGTACAGGCGTATTATATTTATCTACAATATAAAACGTCAACAATCCTCATGGGTTTGTAAATGGCAAGAGTATTTCGACTTGGTGCTAGACTAGATCTCTTGATATACCTGCACCGACCGTTTTGCTTGTAATTCTACTTCTCCTGTACAGTTTCATTTGAAAATTATTTAACTTGGAAATAGCTTAAAAAGTATGATTCTCATACGTTTCACACAAGCAATATGCTGAAACATATGTTATCTAATGTAATTTAATAGATTTATTTAAATGCATGAAAAAGTTAACTAGAAAACTAAAGATATTGTGTTTATACTAGTTTCTATAGATTTTGTAATATTCTTGGTAGTTTTAGTTGGTGATGGGCTTTACGGCAGTTCTAGTATATTGTTGGAGTAGTGACATAGGATATGCCTTTTTTTGATGTTCTCTGAGTGGGTTGATAAATAAAAGTTTCAAAAAAAATTGTTGTTGGAATTTTACCTTTAAAATAGAATATTTCTATAGGAATCCCTATTAACTTGCTTGTATCAGTAAAATTGGTTTGGAACGCAAAGAGATACAGTTTTGATTCCAACCCATACAAAAAAAATTCCTGCCCCGCTGGGAATCGAACCCAGGTCACCATGCGTACAATGCCTAGCGCGCTAACTCACTCTGCCACGGTGACTACTGATATGACCATGCAGTTGAAAGCGATGTTAAATTTTTGTTTAAAAAAACGCTTGCATACGAGTCTGCAACCATTTCGACATTTTCATCTTTACTATTCAAGGTCCAAAACCCAACTGACCAAATTTCGTATTGTGCGCATGACACACACTTTCCCTCTTCTCTTAGGGTTGCAATATCGAAACGAAAATATCGATATTAGGTATATCGATAATATCGAAACCATAATATCGATATCCGATATTAGAAGACTTCTCTCCCTTTACAATTCGATATTTCGTTACATAATATCGTTACATAATATCGTTACATAATTTCGTTACATAATTTCGTCACATAATTTTGGTTATGTGCCAGAGCAAAGACATGAAAATGTCAAAATCAATACTCGGTTTGCTACAAAAAATTATTCCATCTAATTTTTTCGACCACCTAATTCGGACTTTGAGAAAATTATTACATATCTATGTTAAGTTAAGTTGATAAAATGTCGGGTAAGGTTCTGTTTGTAGGAAAACTTTGATCTGCTTATGTAGGTACAACATTCCGTATCTATTTTTAAAATAGTTGATTAAACAAAAACAATAATTTTTTATAATTAGAAGTATTCCTTAGGGAGAGAGCCACAAAAATAGTAAAAAAAAACTAAAATAAATATACATTATTACATAAAAAAACGGAAACAATACTTTAATCTCACGTTTGCCTTATCTCCCAGAATTCAACCAAACGAAAGAAACTTTGAGCGAGAAAGAAACCAACCTGACCACAGTCACACAAGAGAGAGATGGCCTCGCAGTGAGCGTAGAAGAACTGAAGCAAGCCCTGAGTGGTGAAGAAAACGCCAAGAAAGAAACAGAGATCAGAGTGGAGGAGCTGAGGAAACAGAACCAGCTGTTGGAGAAGGAAAGAGACGAGAAAACCAAAGAAATTGAAGCTTTGGTGACGAAAACACAAGAAAACCAAGTAAGCTTAATGTTGTTTTTGTGACCACTACTAGTTTTTTGTGACGACTCCTCAGAAGTTAGGCATAGCTTATAGGAAATTTATTGTTTATAATATCATTCTTGTACAAATAAATAAAAGTATTCAATTCAATACTCATACGTACACGTTTGAAATAAAGTTGGCTGGAGACCATCACTCACCCCTCCAGCTGTAGCGAAGCTGGCTACAACAACAACAACTACTACATGTCGCTACTACAACAACTGTGCACTGGTAGTCAGGTGGTTAAGGCGCTTGTCTGGTAATCCAGGTAGTGTAGGGATCCGTTGGTTCGAATCCCAACCAGTGCATGAATACTTCTTCATTAATTTGAGTTTGTGACCACATAATAACAAGACTCTGAGGGTTAGGTGGTAGAAAATGCTTTGAGCATTAACGTCGCATGGTGGTTACCTTCCACTAAAGAGTATTATTATTTTTAATTTAAATTAAAAATTGAAGTATTCCTAAGGGAGTATTCCTTAGGGAGAGAGCCACAAAAATTGTAAAAAATACACTATTACATTTAAAAAAAAAATTAATTTTCAGGCTATTCTACAATAAACACAAATCATGTCTTATGATTTTAATTTAATTTTTAAGCTATCCCACAATAAACACAAATCATGTCTTGTGATTTTCAATTTAATTGTTAAGCTATCTCACAGTAAACACAAATCATGTCTCATGATTTTCAATTTAATTTTCAAGCTATCCTACGACATACACAAATCCTGTCATGAATTTTTCAATTCTTTTTTCTTTTTTTTTTAAATCTTTATACTTTTTACTGTACCAAGTTACTGGATTTTTTTATTTCACCTACTATAGGTCAACATTTTTAAGTTTTAGTTTTACGCTTTAGTTTTACGTTTTAGGGACACTTGTAAAATGGGTATCTCCCGTCAACTCATAAATAATAATAATAATTCAATTTTCAGGCTAACCTACAACAGACACAATCGGAGCTCTCATCTCTGCTCCAGGCCAAACAAGACTCGGAGGCGGCCCTCGCCTCACAACTGAACGAATCCTCCCGGAACCTCACGACCCTCTCCGAGCAGTTCGACGCGTTCAAAGCCGAAGTCGAGACGGAGAAGGCCCGCCTCAGCGAAGAACTGACCAACGAGCGGGAAGAGAAACGCACAATTGTCGAGGAGCTGAAAAAGGAGCTGAACAACTTGCAGAACGAGTTGAAGAAAGAGGAGGAGACGAAAGATAACGTGATCAAGTTCCTCAAGACTGATCTGGAGGCGAAGGAGAAGAGACTGGAGGAAGCGGAGGAGAGAGAGAAGGAGGCGAGAGGGAGGCTGGAAGCTGTGGAGGTGGAAAGGGAGAAGAAAGTGGAGGAGGTGAAGCAGGAACGGGACAAGATGGTGGAGGGGTTGAAGACTGTCATTGAAGGTGAGGAGTTTGGTTTTTCATTTTATGCAGGAAAAAATAGTGGTGAGCTTGTAATGCCTCAAACCTGTCACATAAACAAGCTGATAACAGCGAACCAATATGGTTGGATTGGGTGGAAGAGATTGCCATAGGCAATAACCCCGCCCTTTAGTTAGGACATATGTTTTTATATATTTTCTATTCTTTTTAATTTTTATTGTATATTTTTGTTTCTATTTTTTTCCTTGTTAAAATAATTATTTGTATGTACATAATGTCCATTTATATCTAATAAAGCGTTGTATAATAATAAAATAGCTAACAATAGTACCTTCAATGGCATGTAGAATCAATCCCACAAAAAAACTACTGTTAAAAAATGGGCCCAGAACTCCTATCCAAAAAGGTTTCGCCAATGAAAGCAGTGATATATTGTTTGCAGCCAAGTTATCTTGGTACTACTAAACCTTTTGTTTATTATTAAGTCCCGTTTTCAGAGTTCCTCATTTTGTATGTTTTTAACTTCAAACTAACTATTTTATTATTATTATAAATATATTTCATTTATTAACCGACTTCAGTAGCTTGATCGATAAGGCGGCGGACTTGTGTAACCTGGAGGTCAATGGTTCAAGTCCCGGTTTCAGCGAAGATTTAGTAAAGCGAGTTAGAGTAGTTGTGACATCACGAAAGTGATTAACACAAATATGATAATTTTTAATTTATTATTATAAAATTGACTTATCCGCAGACTTGAAGAAGGAGTTGTCCACTGAGCACGAGGTACAGCTGGAAAAGACAAAGAGTATCCAGTCCCTAGAGCTGGAGAAGGGGGATGCGGAGAGGAGAGTGACGGGCCTGGAGGAGAAACTAACCGCCATTAATGAACAGAAACACAAGCTGGTGAGTGAAACGATTGCATTAAAAAAAAAAAAAACCGACCGGAGACAATACTTTCTGTACCTTTATAGGTAATAAAACGTAAAAGCGGCACACAGGGTTGGGTGGAACGGATTGCCATAGGTAATAACCCCGCCCTTTAGTTAGGGGACATAAGATTGTTTATATATATTTTTCTATTCTTTTTCATTTTTATTGTATACAGGGTGATTCAGAAAAGTACCGTCAAACGTTAACCACATATTCTATGGGCTAGTTAAGGAGGGGTCAACTCTTTAAAAGAAAGTGTGCAAATGCCTCCTAACGGAGGTACACGCCCCTTAAGGTGTTTTTAAACAATCAAAATTTTCATTTTACGGCTTACCTATTTGGGATATCGCGATATGGTAAAAAAAATTACTCTCAATACTAGATGAAACCTTTCTTTTGGCATACAATTTAACAGCATTCCAATTTCAGGGGCGGTCTGAGGAGGGTCAGATGGAAGAAAAAACGTTGTAACTTTTTAGTCGTTGCTTGTAATTGAATTTGGTTTTCACCATTTTAAAACCTATGTCATTGTCTACAAAAATGGTCTGAATAATTTTTCCCTCAAATTAACACAAAAGATTTTCTGCTTTGACGGTACTTTTCTGAATCACCCTGTATATTGTTTCCATTGTTAAAATAATTATTTGTACTGTACATAATATATGTCCATTTATATCTAATAAAGTGTTGAATAATAATAACACAATACTTACGATTTCTAACATTAGAAATCATCGGAAGTAAATGAAAATTCACTTTTAATGTAAAAACAAATAGATTTTTGCTGATCGTTTTTTTTTTTTTTTTTTTTGCTTTTTCAGACTGGTCATATTAATGTTGACCATTTACCTACTAAATAGATAAATAAAATTATTATTAAAAACTTAAGCATGCCCTATTTCCTATTTTAGATGTGTGAGGAAAGACACTGTACTTTTCCCGTCAGTGAGAAGAAATAAGGCGGTCAACACAAAAAGAATGCCTAAAAAAATCCCGTTTTTCGTCTGCAATTTGTAGTATTTACATTGAAGGTTTTTCTTTGATATTTTCAGAGGAAGATCACATTTGCAACACATTTTTTTGCATAGAGTCTATTTTTGTCATTTATAAAAAATCAAAAAAATCTTCATTGGAACTGCATTGTCATTTTTTGTGACAGAAACCCACCCGGATTATTTTTGGCATTGTGATATGATTTAAAAAAGAAGTTTTCAGTGATTTCTAGAACTGAAAAAAAAGAATACTTCTTCAATTTCTTCCACCCAAAAGGGTTGGGTGGAAGAGATTGCCACAGGCAATAACCCCGCCCTTCAGGTAGGACATTAGTGTTATTTCTTTTTAGTTATTTATTTTGTCATTTGTTTGTTTTTTCTTAATTTTATACTATTAACATTGTACTCTGTCCTCCTAATAAAGCATTTAAAAAAAATCCCCGGATTATTTTTGGCATTGTCATTTCTGATGTAGTATATTCAGAGATTTCAAGAACTGAAAAATTAATTAATAAAAAATACCCCGCATATTTCAGGAGAAAGACATCGCCCAGCTGATGAACTCCTCCAGTGACTCCTCGGAGCAGCTGACCAAACTGAACCAAGACCTGAGGGAGAAGGAGAGTCTTCTGGAGAGCACCATAGAGACGTACAACACCAGGGTGGCACATCTGGAGCGCACCGAACAGGAACTCAACCAGAAACTGCAACTCCAAACCGAGGAAGCCCAGCAGAGTGTGAAGGAACTTCGCCACCAGCTGGAAGAAATTGAGAAAGCCGGCAAAGATTTGGAAGTGAAGCTGGTACACACAAGTGAAAGTTTGGAAAAGACTGAAGGGGCACTGAAAGAGAAACAACAAGAGATTGAGAGTGGAAAGAAAGTTATTCGTGAGTTGGAGGGTAACTTGAAAACGCTTGATAACAAAGAGAAGGATAGCGTTGAGAGAGTTGCTAAGCTGGAAAAAGAAACGGAAGATCTAACGCGGAAACTGGAAGTTGAAGTGAAGTTGAAAGAAGAGTTGCAGTCTTTGAACCAGAGCGGAAGTTCGGTTGTGGAAGATTTGAAAAAGAAAATCGAAGCTTCTGAGAAAATAATTGCAGACTTTAATGCTAGAATTAGCCAAGCAAGTGAAGAGAATGAAAAGTTGAAGACGAGCAATGAAGAGATTGCCAAAGAGAATGAAAAGCTGGAAACCGAAATCCGAAGTATTAATGAGAGCAACGAGAAGAAAATTGCAGAGTTGGAGAAGAAATATGAAGACGTTCTCAAGCAAATGAGTGATGGAGATGTGGAGAAAAATAATCGACTGAACGATATCAATAATCTACTCGGTGAGAAAGATAAACTCATTGAACAATTAAGTAGGGATGTCAAAGAAAATGGTGAACTTAAAGCACAGCTTGAAGAGAGTGTGAAAGAGAAGACAAAAGTGTTTGAAGATACACAACAAAAGTTCCAGGAGCAGATCTCAGAGCGAGAAAAGCAAATGGAAGATCTGAAAGCGAACGTTGAAACCCACGCGAAATCGCTTCAAGAGAAAAACGACAATCTAGCGAAACTAAGCGAAGAACTCGAAACGCTTAAGAGCGAGAAAACATCGCAGCTCGACGATCTGAAAAACAAAACCAGCACCCTTGACGAACAAGCTAGCAAACTAGACAAACTAAACAAACAACTTGAGGATGTCAGCGAAGTCAAAGACAAACTGGAAGACTCGATAAAGGAATTGAAAATCGATCGAGACAAACTGAGCGACGAATTGAAACAGAAGAACTTGAGAATTGACGAGTTGAGCAACACGAATGAAGAACTGGGAAAGCTCAAAATGCGTTTGGAAGAGAATCAGAGAACGATTGAGGAGATCGTCGCGGAGAAGGAGAAATTCAAAGGAGCGCTGAGTGAGAAGGACGAGGAGATCAGGAGGATAGTGG